>JASDDO010000026.1:287584364-288008079 GCA_030015575.1 Agapanthus africanus
GCAGAAGGAACGCAGGGCTTTGAAAGCCAGAATCCAGGATCCGAAGCATGTTGTGGTTTCGACTTCGGGTGTGTTTTTGATTGAAAACAGTCTATCAATTAACTCTACTTCCTGGGTACAAGATACCGAATCAGGCTCTCATATGTGTAATTCATTACAGGCCTTAAGAAATCGTAAAGTTATCAGGGCAGGTGAATGACTCTCAGGGTTGCTAACGGAACGAGCGTGGACGCTGTATCCGTATGGTATATCACCTAGAATTGACAAGTGGGCAGATATTGATTCTACATAACTGTTGTGTGTACCAAGTGTAGTTTATAAGCGATGTGGTTTATATCCACCTAAATCAAAGTTTGATTGGGTCAGGTACACTAGAGGACAGTGTATACGTGTTAAATCAAGCTCTGGTTTTCAACGTCCAGAACACACTTAAAAGAAAGTCTCCAGAACTAAATAAAACTTTCTTATGGCATTGTGGACAAGGTTACATCAATGAAACACGGTTGTCGAAGTTACATAGAGAGGGATATTTTGATCTGTTCGAATATCAGTCTTATGCAACTTGTCAATCTTTTCTCATAGGAAAGATGACAATGACTCTGTTCATTGGACACGGAGTAAGAGCGAGCGAGCTCTTGGGACTCATACACAGCGACGTGTGTAGTCCAATATCTATAGATGCATGAAGTGGTTATTCCTATTTCATTACTTTTACGGATAATTTATCTAGGTTAGGACATGCCTTCTTGTGAAAGCATAAATCCGAACCCTTTGAAAAATTCCAGGAATATAAGAATGAATTGGAAAAACAAACATGCAAAAGTATCAAGACACTGAGATCTGATCGACGTAGTGAATACTTAAATTGCCGAGTTCCTGGATTACCTAAAAGAGAATGGAATTCTCTCTCAGCTTACTCCTCCATACACACCACAACACAACGGTGTATAGGAAAAGTGGAACAGAACCCTATTGGATATTGTTCATTCCATGATGAGTAACGCTGAGTTGCCGCGATCCTTCTGAAGTTATGCACTAGAATCAGTTGCATATATTTTGAATAAGGTTCCTACTAAGACTGTGCCAACCACACCATATCAGATGTGGAGTGGGAAGAAACCCTATCTTCAGTATTTGAAGATATAGGGATGTCCAGCTTTTGTCAAAAAGCAGTATGCAGACAAGTTCGAGGCACACTCAGTACTGTGTAGTTTTGTGGGATACCCAAAGAACTCCAAAGGATATCTTTTCTATTACGTAGAGGAACAAATAGTTTTTTGTTCCTCGTCATGCCCACTTTTTAGAAAAATCAATATTTTGTAAAAGGAAATAGTAGGAGCACAATAGAACTGGAAGAAATTCCAGAACCACGAACTATTACTGAAAGTATGGTAGAACCAGAGGTTTCAAAAGAACCGGACATCCTTGTGCCAATTCGCAGGACCTGTAGGCAGTCTCATCTGCCTGAGAGATACTACAGTTTTCTCATAGACGTGGATCGAGATGATTGCATCATTGACAATGATGAACTAACTAGCTTCTAGTAAGCCATTCAGAGCGGGGACTCGGTAAAATGGCTGGATGCAATGCGGACCGAAATGGAGTCCATGTACACTAACAAAGTATGCACTTTGAATATTGCTCCAGAAGGGGTAAAACCCGTAGGCTGCAAATGGATCTTCAGAAAGAAGATTGGTGTAGGTGAATAGGTTGAAACCTATAAAGCTAGACTTGTTGCAAAAGGTTTTCTTCAATGACCTGGTTTGGACCATGATGAAACATTTTCTCCAGTGTCTATGCTCAAATCCATTCGGATCCTTCTTGCCATTGCTGCCTTCCAAGATTTTGAGATCCGGCAGATGGACGTAGAGACGGATTTTCAAAATGGTAATTTGGAAAAGTGCGTCTATAGGGATCAGCCAGAGGGTTTCAGTAAGAGTGGAAGCAGCGGGACAGTGAGAAAGTTGCTTAAGTTCATTAATGGACTAAAGCAGGCATCGCGGAGTTGGAACATCTGTTTTAATTAGACGGTCAAAGGAATTCGACTTTATCATAAATCTAGATAAACCATGCATATATAGTGAGATTGTAGCGAGAACTGTGGGATTCCACGTCTAGTACGTAGAAGACATTCTCTTGATAGGAAATGACATTCCTATACTACAATCAGTCAAAGTATTCTTATCATAAAGGTTCTCCATGATTGACCTGGGTGATGCCTACTACATTCTGGGGATCCAAATCTATCGTGATAGATCAAAGAGGATAGTGGGACTTTTAAAGTCAAGGTAAATCAGCACCATGCTGAAAATATTTAGTATGGACGATTCTAAGCACGGTAGTCTACCGGCTTGTCACGGAATCACCCTCTCCAAAGAGATTTCTACAAAGACTGATTTGGAAAGGGCTCGCATCACATCTATACCCTATGCTTCTGTGGTAGGAACTATAATGTATGCAGTGTTTTGTACCAGACCAGATGTTGCTTACGCACTCAGCGTGGTATGCCGGTATCAGTCAAACCTAGGAGAGAAATACTGGATAGCAGTAAAGAACATTCTCAAGTACCTGAGAAGGACTAAGGAGATGTTCTTGGCGTATGGCGGAAAAGACCACCAGATCGAGGCCTTTACTGACTCCAGCTTCCAGAGTGATAAGGATAACTCCAAGTCTATGTCGGATTATGTCTTTACCCTCAGTGGAGGGGCGGTCTGTTGGAAGAGCTCCAAGCAGGACACAGTTGCAGACTTGACGATGGAAACGGAGTAGTTGGCTACATGAGACGCCGCAAAAGAGGCAGTTTGGATAAGGATGTTCTTAATTGAACTTCATATGATTCCTTCCATTTGTTGGTCCAATACTTTAGTATTGTGACAACATACGACGCTTTAGCTTTAGGGAACCCAGGTCCCATCAGAGATCCAGACATATCTTGAGGCGGTACCACCTGATCAGGGAGATCATTGATCCCCAGGAGATCGAGGTAAGGAGAGTAGATACGGAGAACAACACTGCAGATCAAATCATAGAGGCCATCCCTCAGACAATTTTCGAGAGGCTATTCGAGATCTTCGGTTTGCGATATGCTAGTATATGGCCTTAGTGCAAGTGGGAGATTGTTAGTGATATATGCCATAGAGGCCATTATTGTATCGTACTAGATTATATATTACTTAATGGGAGCTTGGGATATACACGGATATAGTAATGGTCTTGCTAAAAATGGTAGTATGCTACCTGGTTTGTTTCTACCTCAATATGTGCATGTGTTTCTTTTAGTATATCGCTTATACATATTGGTAGAGCCCTTAGGATCTTTGCATGATTACCAGCGTTGTGATGGCAGTCACACTAGTGGGGGCTGGGTAGTCTATAAGCACATCCTATACAGGTCCCTAGTCGTAGGATTATCGAGACAGGGCATCGATAATCCACAGTAGGCTAGTGTATACACTTCTCATCCCAGCAGGGGGGATGGTCTGTCCCACAGCCATTAGTACGTCGTACTGGAGATAGTATGCAGGTTGTCATTAGGTTATGAGTACACTGGACAGGACTCGTCGGGAACTGCTGGTGGGTATTATACCTATCGTCGAGTAGCAGTTCCTAGGTGACATGAGTACAGCTTAGTCCGTCGACTTGACACTGCTGCTTCGCCTCGAGTGTGTTCCCACTGTACTTTGATTACTACCCTACCATGGCTTAAAAGAGTCATGCAAACAGGTAGTAGTTGGGTGCAGTCCCAAAGCACTTGGAGGTAGTGGCGGTTAGATAGAATTCATCTCTCCCGGTATTGGGGATTGGTATCGCACTGTGTTCGGAAGGGCATTACACAAAGTCTTTGGCCAAGGCAAGCAAGTTTTATTGGTAGGTACTCTAGTAGTTTCTCAGGGTGCTTTGGTCTATACTCCAACATGACTTATTGCGCTATTAGGGGTCTGACGATTACCTCTCTCTAGGCCCGATATGCGATACTCTTAGACGAACAGACCGGACTGTACAGAGATTGTCACATGCAGGCTCAATAGGAGTTCGGATGAGTTAACTCATCGGCCTTCTTATCGACACATACCTGGGTAGCCGTTATGTGCAGCTAGTACCGCTTGCGGCTTATGGTTAAACCCACTGCCAGCATAGTGTTGAGTCTTTAGAGTCTCGCATAGAGAGTTTCCTTGCACCGGGCAAAAGGTGTAGAGGCCGTATGGTTTTACGGCAGGGCTTCGATCACTTACGTGTACTTGTGCATGTATGATGATCGAGGGGATAATACTAGTGGGCTTTGGTTTAAGTCGGATCCTAGTATTATATTGAATGATCAGTTTCGTCTCATTGTATTCGTGTTTCTCGAAACACGGATACGGATATGTATATACGGATGAGAGGGGCATTCTTGTAATTGCTCAAGATTGTTTTTAGAAGGAGACGCCTCATTAGGGTTTTGACCATTGACTTGCTTAAAACAATTATGAGGCGGAGGAAATTATTTGTTATTTTTTATAAATGATAATTGTGCCATGGCTACTTGGTTTGACTATTTGACTTAGATATTTTGTGAGATATTTTGTGGCACTGGATATTTTGGGTGAGATATTTTTCTTGCCATTCTTGTAGTCATATCATGGTTGCCATCTCAATTATCATTATGAAAACATTTTCTTTCCTTAAGCCATCTCCTTCATCTTCCTCTCACCCCTTAAGTCTCGTGAGTTAAGAAACCTAGGGTTCCAAGAGACAAAGCACTACATCTTCTTACTCTACACCCTCTAGGACTTCTAGTTTAACGAATTAGAAGCCTTAGTTACCTCGGATTTGAGGTAGGAGCTCGGACTATAGACTCTCGGGTGGATCGTCTTTGACTCGAGGAGGCCGTCGAGGTTGCCCGATCCGTTTTCGATCCTTGGAGCTAACAACGAGTAGAGGACAGCGATGAAGACCTGAAGGACATGTATAGTGAGGTATAACTTCGTATCCGAGTAGTTAAACCTCAAGTAATTTTCTAGCTATGGTTTATATTCGATCCTTGGTTCTAGTCGGTGTTGCGAAGCCCGTAAAAATCATTTTTTGCAATTTCCGCCTCCCCGCGAACACATGGGGTGCACGACATCGACTTACACAAACTACACTATTCTATCACATTAGTTTAGGTTGTTAACTTCACTAATACATTGATTAGTGAAGTGTGAGAATGAGTGAGAAAGACTTCAAGGGGGATCATCATCGGCAACGAAGACTACAAGCAAGCTCGATCCTTTCTTCAAGTGGAGTCAAAGAAGAGTTCTAGGGAATACTACTTGGAGCTTTATGTCACGACCCGAAATATTAGCTCGTGACCAGCACTTAAATCATGCAATGTCTAAAGGCGTACGTAATTCAAGTAAGTTGAAAACCCAGAAATCAAAACCTTTTTAAGAAAATAAAGGAGGTGAAGTTTTGAAATAAAGGTATAATGAAATCAAGTTTTTTTAATGCATAAAAAAAGAGGAACATAAGAATGCAAGTGAAATTTACTAGTTTGAAAACGTGTTTCGTCTTTTAAAAATTTAGGCAGCACCTCCTTTATATATTTTGATCCAAAACCATATATACAAGATAATGATAAAGGCATCCTCAAGCGGGAGCTAGCTCTTCGCCAAACGGCGGATCACAACCATGCAAGACAATATATATATATATATATATATATATATATATATATATATATAAGTATACGACGCCTAACGGCGAAGTTCACCACAAAAGATAAAGAAATAAGCAAGATATCAACTACAAGTAGCGGAGAACCCCTCGCTCTAAGTCTCGCAACCACAATCTCACTAAGTCTCATTACTTATACAATTTACTATTTTGATTGATGGAGTTAACTAGATACAATATGAAATATAGATACAAGAGAGGGTACGATACAAGTGTCCCACCTACCAATGCAAAACATCCGAATGCAACTGTGAGCCAGCGAAGCCGCTACTGATCCAAGCGGTCAACCTGCAAGAACTGTGGCACAACGGGGGTGAGTTGCCAACTCGTGAATAGAAAAAATATCATCACATAGAAATCGAATAAACAACGACTCCTAGGTCAACTATATGATAAAGGTAATACTATGATATCTAGGGTGACCGGGTCGTATATGTGCCAACAAGGTAGTCAATGCCTATAAGTATGTGGATAACATCAAACAGTAATATCAATGCATGTATGCATGTGGATCTCGTCCACCTATATAATCAATGTATGTATATATATGGATCTCGTCCACGTGTCAACCCACAACACAACATCATGGATGAAAATATCATAAAAGTATATGCATGAAAGTATGAGGATATAAATCAACGGGTGTCCCTCGCGACACATCAAAATCATGGAACCTGGGTGTCCAGCATCGACACCCGAAAACATCATGAAACTCGTGTCCAGCATCGACACGTAAATCCTCATATATCTCAGGCACTGGATCCTCAGATCGGCCCTCATATATCTCATTTCAGGCGCCGCCTACTCTGGTCGGCCCTCAAATCCATCTCATGACTTCGGTCGGTATCCTCCGGATAACCGACGGGTCTAATTACTATCATCGGTAGGTAGTGCTCCCCTGCCAGGCTCACCGTCTAACATATACGAGTCTTCTTGCCCCGGGGTATCTCACTGGGTCCACCATGTACCCACAGACGGTGCCTACCACTCCTCGAATCGGGTTTCACATGCCATTCTCAGAACCGAGAAAACATATGGTGGACGCACTGAAATATCATATCAAGAGAAACCGGGTTTTTAAAACAATACATACTTTCTTTTAAAATGACCACGGTTCTCATACCCAGAAATCTCATGAAAACAGCATATCTTAATGCGTAAAATCATAAAGCATGATGTATGCGACATATGATGGAAACGTAAGCATATCCGTATATCATGCAACATGGAACAGTGATATATCATATTAAGGGAAAACCACTCCTTTAAATAATTCCAGTTTTGAAAATATGTCTTGTGGTTCCCAATATCTCCAAAGTCAAATGCAACATCGTATAAAAGTGCACAGGTAACTATAGCAAGTAAATTATGCAAAGAGTCATATCATGATGCAACAATCCTACTGTGTAGTGACATGGCAATTATCAATGATGAAGTGTGTGAGCCGGCAAATCTGTGTACATGTAATATATGCATCATCGATAATGGTGTAAGTGTACTAACACAGGTATATGCAATTCAATAATAATATCATGAATGCAGCATAAGGTAAATCATCAGCTAAAAGCTATAAGGTGTACAAATCTATCATGATCGAGTCGGTGAATCTATCAATCGGTATCCAGCCTAAACAACATCGGGTACGGTATAATACATCATACGGCAACCTATAGTCAAGGGTATGGGCCAAACCTCAAGTTAAACTCATCACGTACGGAAAATCATCGTACGGCGGCATTAAACTAATAGGGATCTTATCAACCTATAAGACAATGAGGGTACGGCCTAGTATTACGTACGACCTATCATCCATGATTCACAACATTCTATATATATATATATATATATATATATACCTATGCCCCAGGTCACATCCATAACGATCTCATATCAGGGGATCGACAAGGTATCAATCATCCCAATCGACTCGCATCTGTATACCTACATATCATCATATTCGTCTTATATTCTTGTTATCGGATTTATATCTCACATCAAGTCGAGTTTACATAAACATTCTATCTCTACTATAAGTATAAGTATCTAATCTAACATACACACCCGAACCATACAATCAGATTTTTAAAGAAGCGAATCATAGTTTTGAAAATAGGGGTTACGGTTGTTTTAAGGAAAATATATCATTTGAAATTCCATAACGTCCCTCTAGGTATCTTTTTAAAAGATGCATACGATTCCTCAGTTTAGAATTATGTATGGTTCGGATGACACATCTACGTCGACTATCTAGTCCTATAGTATCCTAAACGGCAATATCGTCAAATATCATCCTCAAATAACGTCATCACATATTAGCCGTATTATATCACTTCTAACTATCCTTAGTTTCTAATACGGTTTCACTAACTATCATTTAACTCTAACCCTAGTTTCCAAATCTAGGTTTCCTTAACCATATTCTATAAATCAGTTTCCATCAAAACTTTGCGGGGGTGCTATACGCCATCCACCCGACTTCCCCCGTAGATATAGATCCACTCACCTTGGTCTTCGCTTACCAAAGTCGATGACCCCATGCTCCGTCGCTTCAGAATCCACGCGAAAGTACCTACAATAACAACACACATCGCAACGCTATTAAAATCAAGTTCTGAAATCCAAAACGGCACGCGCCTTGCTCGTAGGTTAGAACCTATAGCATACGCGTACTAAATCAACCAAACAACCCTTGTTGTTGATGTACGAACATCCCACAACCAAATACAAATCCAAATAACAAGAATTAGCATTTCAAAATACGGAAAACATAGCCAAAACCACACTAAAAAACTCCCAGATTTTGACTCAGGTCAAATAAAGCCAAGCAAACAAGTCTAGGGTGATGTATATTGTATATTTGAGCTACTGGACCGACCTAGACCCCAGATACCCCTATGGGGCCGGACACAACCTCAAAAATTCTGGCCTCCTCGACCAACAGGGATTAGTTTGGGTTCGTAGGATCAGGGTGGCTTCCTATGGTCCCAATTAGGTCTCTAGAGTTGTCTGCTTCTTTCAGAAATCCCCCGGTTTGCTCCAGATTTCCCTGCACACCCTAAATTATCACAAACCGACATGAACTCAAATCCCAAATCCGAATTTTGGTTTCCCATACTAAATCTCAGGTCTTGCACAGCCACAAGAGTTCACTCAAGCATCACCAATCCATAATTTCACTCAAACCCTCACTAAGGTTTTCCAATTCCACAAATCACCACCAAACCATCTCTAAACTAAACTAGAATAGAAAGAAGCTTAAAACTAGCTAAATGGAAGAAGCTATACCTCATTCAAGCCACTCTAGACAGCTCTAGCTCCCCAATGTCATCGAAATTCCACTTTGCTTGGTTCATTGTGGAGAGGAAGAGATGGAGATTAATTTTTGTGAAGGGAGTATAAGGTTTTGGGGCTTATTTGGAGATGGATCTAGGGTTTGAAGTGGAGGGATATGGGGTTGAGGAAGATGAAGAGGGAGAAGAAAAATGATGGGGGAAAAGTTAGGCAGCAGCCCCCCTCTCTTTCTCACTTATTCACACACTCTCTCCCCAATCATACCCTTTTCACTAAATTACCCTTTTGCGATTTCTTTATCTTTTCTCTTTCAAATTTCAAAACCAAATCACATAATATCCATAAAACAACACAAATACAACAACATGTAACCAAATGGAACATGACATGGTGCACTAGCCATGGAAAACTGTAGAAATACGAATTTGGCTTAATCGCGATTAGCAGTGCACTAATCGGGTTTTTATCGAAACTGCGTATAATAAATTTTAAAAATGCCAAATCCTTTAATTATTTTATTAAATGAATAAATCATTTTAATTTTCATTCATTTCATAATTATTGGTATATATATTTATACCCTTTTTCGAAAACCCCAATTTCGCAAATCGGGCAGTTTTCGGGAAAAATATTATTTTAATATTAAATTCCAAAAAATAATATTTTATATTTTCTGAAATGTTACACTTTAGAAGTGAAGGACCGGTCTGCAAAGGTTGTAAACCCACTTCACTTAGTTTAGAACTAGTTTGCTTACTTTAAAACCCTAATTCTCTAGTTCGATTCTAGGTTAGTATGATTAGCACTCTAGATTTTTTTAAAATTGCATACTTGATGCTCATATAAACCCAGTAAAAGTGCTAAGACATACTTTCAGAACTTAGACTTGACTGAGGGGGTATTAGACCCGAACTTTCGTTACGTAGGTTGACCTTGGTTGATGGAGTAGGTAACTTAAGTAGAGTGACATACCATGTGTATGTTCCGCAGCATACTTACGACACAATGCTCTACTTAAGTAACCTTAAGATGTACATTTCTTGAGATCCGTTATTCTATTTATTCCTATGATCTATCCTCATCAATTTTTTCTCGCGGTTCCTGTCACCATGGCTACGAGACCAGAGAGAGCTGCGGCTAGAGATGCGGTCAGAGCGAGATCGTTAGGAACGAGGATTGACCATGATATTCTTCCGACGATGTAAGAACATATTGATCTATTATTTTACCGGGGTTTCTCATTTGACACGAGTGTTCGGGATCTGCACTAGATGATTGGGCAATTGCTAGAGGCCAGCCAGATTGTGAAGACTGTTAACGTACCGTATACTCCAAAAATCGATGTGTTGTTTACCGTGCAGACATATGAACCAGCTATTGCTGAGATTGATGGGATGCCGCATCCAGAATTTGCAAACTGAAGCCACATGGGTTTATAGGCAGGGATGTGATAGAAGATCACTAGTCCATCTTGGATAAAGTGATTAGGATATTTCGTTCATTGAACACCCCGATGCAAGATCGGTCGAGTTGGCCAGATTCCAGTTTGAAGGATCTTGCTTAGACATAGTGTAAGTCGATCAATAGAGGGCGAGCAAAGTATATTCCTCTGATGACTTAGACGAGTTTCCAAGGACGTAATCGGCCAGATAACTTCCACAGAGTGGTGATGATGCTCGAGTTTGTAATTTCGAGTCCTTACGAGAGACTCTGAATATGACTATAACCAAATTGGATTGCATTCCACACAGCTACAAAGAGATGATTCCGAATTGGTCAATATTGAAGGAAAGTGAATAAGGGATTTGTGTGAACTATTAATAAGTCGTTCTTCTCCGTTGATACCAGAGGCTTGATACATACGCAGAGGCGTTGGATACAGCCATATTCCTAGAGGAAAGTTGTGATGGGAATGCAGCTGATCCGGAACAAGAAATGGTTTAAAATAAAGATTGCCAACTTCCGGGAAGTTTGGCAAAGGTGAGCTCGGAAAAGACAGTAGCAGGTTCTTTTCAGGATACCATAGCGATAAATACTTGGGCCCAGGATCGGTTCTATCGCACATACTTAGAGGGCCAGAGTCCGCCGTCATCGACGTGCTACATTACAAGTGGCCATGATAATGGTCAGGAGATGTTCAGAGAAGCATCAGATCAGGACTGTTTCCGTCATTACTCCTAACCGGGCTGTCGAGCCGAGAAGTCATGCAATAGGTGATCCACAGGAAAAATGAGGACCCAGGGACAAAAGACGCAAAACCGTGGGCAGGAGGCAAGTAGATATTCTTGCTCTGCCAGCCTTGGGTACACCGGCTGTTAGTGATGTATGCCCTAAAGGCCATTATTGTATCATACTGTTCTGTATATTACTTAATAGAAGCTTGGGATCTTCACAGTTGTATTGACAGTCTTGCTCAAAATGGTAGTATGCTACTTGGTTTGTTTCTACTTCAATATATGCATGTGTTTCTTTTAGCATATCGCTTATACATATTAGTAGAGCCTTTAAAATCTTTGCTTAATTACCAGCGTAGTGATGGCAGTCACACTAGTGGAGGCTAGGTAATCTACAAGCACATCCTTATACAGGTCCCTAGTCGTAGGATTATCGAGACGGGGCATCGATACTCCGGATTAGACTAGTGTATACGTTTCTCATCCCAGCAGGGGGATGGTCTGTTTCACAGCCATTAGTACGTCGTACTGGAGATAGTATGCAAGTGCTCATTAGGTTATGAGTACACTAGACAGGACTCATCGGGAACTGTTGGTGGGTATTATACCTATCGTAAGGTAGCAGTTCCGAGGTGACATGAGTACAGCTTAGTCCGTCGACTTGACACTGCTACTTCGCCTCGAGTGTGTTCCTACTGTACTTTGATTACAACCCTACCATGGCTCAAAGGAGTCATGGAAACAGGTAGTAGTTGGGTGCAGTCTCGAAGCACTTGGAGGCAGTGGCGGTTAGATAGGATTCGTCTCTCCCGGTATTGAGGGTTGATACCGCGCTGTGTTTGGAGAGCCATTACACAAAGTCGCTGGTCAGGGCAAGTTATATTTACTGGTAGGTATTCCAGTAGTTTCTCAAGGTGTTCTGGGCTACACTCCAGCACGAATTATTGCGCTATTAGGGGTCTGACGATTACCGCCCCCGTAGGCCCGATATGCGATACTCTTAGACAAACAGACCAGACTGTACGGAGACTGTCACATGCAGGCTTAGTAGGAGTTCGTATGGGTTTGCTCATCGGCCTTCTTATCGACAGATACCTGGGTAGCCATTAAGTACAGCTAGTACCGCTTGCGGCTTATGGTTAAACCCACTACCAACGTACTGTAGAGTCTTTAGAGTTCCACACAGAGAGTTTCCCTGCATCGGACGAAAGATGTAGATGTATTATGGTTTTACGACAGCGCTTCGATCACGTATGTGCACTTTTGTGCGTTTGATGTTCGGGCGGATGATACTAGTGGGCTTTGGTTTAAGCCAGATTCTAGTATTGTATTGATGGTTTTGTTTCGTCTCTTTGTATTCATATTTTTCGGAATGCGGGTGCGGGTATATATATACGTATGAGGGGCATTCTCGTAATTAGCTCGGAAAAGCTTCTATAAGTGGACACCTATTAGGTTTTGATTTCTTTTTAGGGATTAAACTAAATGGGTGGAGAAATAAGGTGGATTTGAGCATTGAACCTAGCATGGCTACTTGGTGACTCATGGTTATGACTCATTACAAGATATTTATGAACTCATTAGATATTTGTGTGTGAAATATCTCCACAATTATTGAATAAGACTCACTCATTCTAAAGAAGGCAGCCAAGCTTTTTCTCAATGCTCACAACTCCATTCTCATTTTCTCAAGTCCTTCACTTCTTTCTCATAAACCCTAATTGTCTCATGAGTTGAGAAACCTAGGGTTCAAAGAGACAAATTATTCCATCTTCACTCTCTACATCACCTAGGCCATCTAGTCTAGCAAGCTACTTGCCCTAGTTATCTCGGAGTTGAGGTTGGAGCTCGGACTATAGACTCTCGGGCGGATCGTCTTTGACTCGAGGAAGCCGACGATGATGGCACGATCCGTTAAGATCCTTGGAGCCTAATATGACGAAGAGGATAGCGAGTAGAAGACCTGAAGGACTTAGTTTCGTAAGGTATAACTTTCATCCGAGTAGTTAAACCTCACACGGTATTTTGTTAGATAGGGTTTAGCATCGATCCTGGAGTTTAAGTCCATGTTGCGAGCTTCGAAAAATCGTTTTTTGAAAATTCCGCCTCCCCGCAGATACGTGGGTTGCGAAACACAGACTTATAGCGATTTTTTGAAAATTCCGCCTCCCCGCAGATACGTGGGGTGCGAAACACAGACTTATAGTGGTATCAAAGCCTACTAAATCATAGTTAACAAGTTAGAAGATGTTTAAAACTACAAAACCGAAATAACTTCGAAACATCCCGACTAAGATCCAAGTTTCTGTCAATTTTCCCGAGCCTTTAAATTTTTTTTAAACAATTGCAGAGTACTCTACCTAGTATTATTTGACCACACACCAAAATTGATATAGTTTCACCGGAATAGGACCGGCCAAAAGCTCAAAAAAACGGGTGTCACCATTTTTTGTGGTGAAATGCTTTGAATTTTGGTCTGTGTTCTTGTTGCTTGGATCTAAGGTCTGTGGTGTTATTTGTTTTTGCCAATTTTGGATATACTGTTATCTTTTTACTGTGGCAATACGGGGTGTTTCGAAGTCATAGTTTTAACGTCATTTAAAGTTTCAAGTTGTGATATATGTGTTTGGAAATGTCGACTAATTGCTATACGTCGATTAGTCGGGGTTGCATATATTTATGTTATTGTTCTTGTGGTTTGTGTATATGAACTTATTGGATTGCCATAGATGAATAGCCGGGGGATGTGAGATGAGAGTTTTTCATTCTTTCATTCGATGTAATATTGTAAAGTGATGTAATATTATTTTGTGGGGCACATCCGGGTTGAGATTGTAACCACCGCTGTAAATTATTTCTTCTACTATTTTCTGCTCCTATGATAGACCCAAGGTGGGGTGCACAAACTACAGGGTATTTTAAAGTGCCAAGTGGCCTACTCACTTTGATGAGGGAGGTTGCTTCACTTCGGGTATTTTGCGGGTAGTTTACCGCACCCATAGGGGTCTGGGGTGGGGTTTGACTATTCATCACGACCGTGGAATCCGTATTTCGTTACAGGCTTAAACGAAACGTGGAATTCCTAGTATATCTAATATGTTCATCTGTGATCTGGAATGCCTATTATTGCATGAGACGGAAGGTTATAATATATATATTATATATTAGATGTTGCTTATGTTTTGCATCCGCGCTAGTCCATCCCCCGCTCTGGCGTTAGTTAAGTAACCTAACGGTGTTAGACGGGGCCCAGTGGCGAATGCGGATGGCATAAGCGTACGTCATATTTTCGTTTCTTTCTGTGATGATAGGTGTAAATGATAGGACTGCATTAGATTAATGCAAAGCAAACAAACCATAGCTGAATCGTTGGAACAAATTTTAAAACCACTCGATTATTTTTAAACAGGAGACTTTTAAATGCGGAGCTTAAACCACTCGTTTTAAAAGCTATCAGGTTCTTTCGATTATATCAAGTTCACTACGTTCACGGTTTCGCCAAAACCATTCATGGCCCTCCGTCATTTCAGTTGAATATTCAGTAGTATTCAAGCTATGTATTTTGACCTTCGCCAAGGCATAGTGTTTGGTAGCTGCCGGATATTCATCTGTAGCATAGATAGATGAGTTGGTTTGGGACAGCCGTACTACTATTTTGGCCTTCGTCAAGGGTATGTACGGGTGGGTTCAAATTAACCTGGACAATGACTGGTAGAACTTGACATGTGACTTATGATATGCTGGCCTTCATCAAGGTCATAAGAGATGGGAGAAAAATCCACATCGGGAGTTTCTAAGGAAACTAAAACTTGCTAGTGCTGCATACCATTTGGAGTGTGATAATATTGGTAGGATTCCTTCAGGATTATCGCACAATGATATTTGGATCCCGATCGTACTGTGAGTATCCGCTACTCCTCGGGAGATTCTTCACTTAACGATCAATTCTATAAACCAAGTAGGTGTCTAGAACAGTGTTAGCGGGGCTACGCCTCCAGGGAAAAGAGGTTTTTTAATTAAGGAACTTTGCAAAAGCTTCGTAAAACCTCCCTCGAAGTACCGACATTAGCCCGGCCGAACGGTTAAGCAAGAATTGTACGGTGAGATCAATCCTGAATAATTCTTCTTTTATGCTTTGAGGAAGGATTCGAGAGATAGTGGGAGCCATCCTGTTTAGATAAATTAAAAACCAATCTAAACTTGCAAGAGCATCATGCTAAAGTGTTTTCTTCTCTCTCTCTCTCTCTTAATTGCAGCGACTCGGTGACCGGACATAGATTACATCTAGATAATAAAATGACTGAATCTGACTATAATGACTGGAAAAGGTCTGTCCAGATGTCCATTTCCTATGACAAGCTGGGACACCTCATTACTACTCACGCCCCTGCCATCCCAGGTCCAGTTTCCACCGTCGCGAATATTGATATCCGTAAGACATCGGAAAAAGACTGTGAATACCAAGTGCCTCGTGTTGGCCTCAGTAGATGGTGTAAACCAGAGGCAGCATGAGAAGATGGACTTAGCTTCCATCTTCCTCCATAACAAAGATTTATATGGAGAGCAATCTCGTATCGCAAGATATGAGACCTCGAAGGAATTGCTTCGAGCGAGGTTGGCTGTCGGGTTATCTGTAGGGGACAACGTCCTTACGATGACTAGCTATATTGATGAGCTCACGGACCTGGAGACTACGTTGGCAAACGGGTCATATGCTGACTTGTTTCTACAGTCCCTACCATCTACTTTTGCCCAGGTGAAGAAAGTTATACTTCCAGTTGAGGGCACCTTGAAGGAAACCAGGGTAACACCACTTAGCTTATTGGGGAATCTTCCTCTTCTGCATCCATGGCGAAAGCAAAGGGTGAGAAGAAGATGACCTCCACAAAGCCGATATGCGGTGTCAGTAAGGTAGAAGGACAGGGAAGGGAAAAAGTTTCTGGGCTAACAGTAGGGAAGGATGGATGTTCCTATTGTCACGGGAAAGGGCATTGGCAGAGGGATTGCAGGGGTTTGAAAGCCAGAATCTAGGATCCGAAGCATGTTGTGGCTTCGACTTTGGGTGTGTTTGTAATAGAAAACTGTATGTCAATTAACTGTACTTCCTGGATACTAGATACTGGATCAGGATCTCATATCTGGAATTCATTACAGGATTTGAGAAACTGTAGAGTTATCAAGGTAAGTGATATGACTCTCAGGGTTGCTAACGGAATGAGCGTGGACGCTGAATCCGTAGGGGAATATCACCTTGGATTGACAAGTGGACAGATATTGATTCTACGTAACTGTTTGTATGTACCTAGTCTAGCTTGTAATATCATATCTGTATCCTTAATTTCTAAGGAAGGATATGATTTTACATTTGAAAGCGATGTGGTTCACATCCACCTAAATCAAGTTTTGATTGGGTCAGGTACATTAGATAACGGTATATACGTATTAAATCATGCTCAGGTTTTCAGTGTCCAGAACACACTTTAAAGAAAGTCTCCGGAACTAAATCAGGCTTTCTTATGGCATTGTAGACTGGGTCACATCAATGAAACACGGTTGACGAAGTTACATAGAGAGGGATATTTGGATCCGTTCGAATATCAGTCTTATGAAACCTGTCAATCTTGTCTCATGGGAAAGATGACAAAGACTCCGTTCACTGGACACGGAGTAAGAGCGAGCGAGCTCTTGGGACTCATACACAGTGTTTTGTGTTGTCCAATGTCTACACATGCGCGAAGTGGTTATTCTTACATCATTACTTTTATAGATGATTTCTCTAGGTATGGACATGTCTTTTTGATGAAGCATAAATCCGAGGCCTTTGAGAAATTCCGGGAATATAAGAAAGAAGAGGAAAAACAAATAGGCAAAAGTATCAAGACACTAAGATCTGATCGAGATGGTGAATACATGAATGTCGAGTTCCTGGATTACCTAAAAGAGAATGGAATTCTCTCTCAGCTTACTCCGCTATACACGCCACAACACAATTATGTATCGGAAAGACGGAACAGAACCCTATTGGATATGGTTCGTTCAATGATGAGTAAGGCTGAGTTGTCGCGATCCTTCTGGGTATATCCACTAGAATCAGCTGCATATCTTTTGAACCAGGTTCCTACTAAGTCAGCGCCTACCATACCATATCAGATGTGGAGTGGGAAGAAACCCTGTCTTAAACACTTTATAACATGGGGATGTCCAGATTTTGTCAAAAAGCAGCATGTAGACAAGCTCAAGGCACGCTCAGTACAGTGTATGTTTGTGGGATACCCAAAAAATTCCAAGGGGTATTTTTTCTATTACGCAGAAGGGCAAAAATTCTTTGATTCTCGTCATGCTCGCTTCTTGGAAACTGGATTTTTAGAAAATCAGATAAGTGGGAGCGCAGTAGAACTAGAAGAAATTCCAGAACCACAAGCTATTACTGAAAGCTTGATAGAACCAGAGGTTTCAGAAGAACCGGACATCCCAGCGCCACTCCGCAGAAGTAGTAGGCAGTCTCATCCGCACGAGTGATACTACGGTTTTCTCATAGAAGGGAATCGAGAGGATTGCATCATTGACAATGATGAGCCTATTAGCTTCCAACAAGCCATTCAGAGCGGCGACTCGGTAAAATGGCTGGATGCAATGCGGACCGAAATGGAGTCTATGTACACCAACAAAGTATGGACTTTGGACATTGCTCCAGATGGGGTAAAACCCGTAGGCTACAAATGGATCTTCAGAAAGAAGATTGGTGTAGATGGACAGGTTGAAACCTATAAGGCTAGACTTGTTGCAAAGGGTTTTCGTCAAAGACCTGGTTTGTACTATGATGAAACCTTTTCTCCACTGGCTATGCGCAAATCCATTTGGATCTTCTTGTCATTGCTGCCTTCTACGATTATGAGATCTGGTAGATGGATGTAAAGACGGCTTTTCTAAACAGTAATTTAGAAGAATGCGTCTATATGGATCAGCCAGAGGGTTTCATTCAGAGTGGGAGCAGTGAGAAAGTGTGTAAGTTGCTTAAGTCCATTTAAGGACTAAAGCAGGCATCGCGGAGTTGGAACATCTGTTTTGATGATACTGTCAAGGAATTCGACTTTATCAAAAATCCAGATGAACCATGCATATATAGTAAGATTGTAGGGAGAATTATGGTATTCCTCGTCTTGTACGTGGATGTTATTCTCTTGATAGGAAATGACATTCCTATGCTACAGTCAGTCAAAAGATTCTTGTCACAGAGGTTCTCCATGAAGGACCTGGGTGGCGCCTCCTAAATTCTGGGGATCTAGATCTATCGTGATAGATCTAAACGGATAGTTGGACTCTCACAGTGTAACACTTTAGAATGCGGTTAGTGTTAATTAAGCGATAATGCGGGTTTTTAGTAAAAAGTTAACAAAAATAGTTTTCACATATTTTATAAAAATTAATTAATATTTTATTATTATTTATTTAAGCTTGCACACACTTGTGCATGTTAACTTGGGGGTTATGGAGGTGTTAACCATGCTTATGTAGCCATGACACCCTAAACCAATTTTAAGCCATGTTAACCCATTCCACTTAATTTTTAATAAGGGTTTATTCTTTTGACATGGGAGAGAGATAGGGGGGTTGACAAATGAAGGATGATGAGGCATGAGGCAAGCATGAGAGAAATTAATGAGGAGAGAGGAGGGGCATGGTTCATTCCTAACCTCACACCCTCATTTTCCCTCATCACTCTCACACTCTCATTTTCCCTCATCACTCACACTCTCTCATTTCTTGTTCTCCTTCTCATTTCCTTTCCCCAACTGAAACCTTAACCTTTTCATCTCAATCCCAAGCCCAATCTTCACTAAACCTCACTAAAACCCTCACAAGTCAAGTTAAACCTCTAGAGATGACTTGGAGCTTGGAAAGCTAGGGTTTTGGAGCAAGTTTGGTAAGGTAGTGATCTGTAACTGTTAACTAGGCTTTTAAGATGTTGTGTTGCTTATTAGTTGCTGTTTAGGACACTAAAGTTATAGTTTTTATGCAAATATCGTAGTTTGGTAAAGTGTTGTGTCTCGGGTGAATCTGCTATCGAACCAGGTTGTTGTTTGAGAAGTTGCCATCACAGAGACTTAGTTTAGAGACCTAGAAGCTACCCTAGTAACCTGAGCCCATTCCATTTGAACTTGGCCGCAAATATATTGCTTCTGGCCGTAAATTACGGCCAGATTGGGGACTGGGGTCTCGAGTCTTGGTCGTGGGGTCTCTGGGGTTGTTTGTAGTCTCGTAGAACTTGCAATTTTACTAATTATTTTTGTAGCAAAATATGGAACCACTTTGCTAATTTTTAGTGTTTCGGCAAAGTGCGATACGATTAATCCAACGTAGTTTAATCGTTACCGATAGCTTGCAGTCGTGGATTTATTTGGAGATGCTGCTGTACGCGTTTAGCCGCTAAGAGAACCCTTTAGAGCTTGAAGGAACCGATTCGTTAATTGGTGTCGTGTTCGTATGTTATTGGGTAGTTCTCTAATCCACGCGTTATTGTGTTGTGTAATAATCGGATCGCAGGAGGGGACTTCGGACACTGCAAGGAGGGGAAAGCAAGTGGTTGGATTTACCTAGCTCGAGATCGTCGGTGAGCAGATTTAACATCTACGGGAGAATCGCCCGTATGGCGTTAAGCGTCGAGGGCTAGATTCGGTGTTATAGCCATATGTTTATATGCATATACGTTGATTGTGCATGAGCATCATTTATATACCATTACTTGTTGTACCTTGACTTAGTACCTATTGGACACTGCACCATTACTGACGGTTCATGTTGCATGAGCACTGAATTGTATGCCACACACACACCGTTGGTAATTACCATGGCACGCACAATATATACATCTATGTGGTACTGCATTCGTTATTGACATTGAGACAGTTATTCTTATACCACCTTGCTAAGGGAATATGTATTGTGTCGCCTTCATTATTTTCAATAGTTAGACATTGATTCTTGTTCTATTGCGCATATGAATTGCATCATGCATACATACATACATGCATATACACATACCTTGCTATAGCTACATATACACCTTTATATGATGTTGCATTTGACTTCGGGGAATTTGGGAACCGCATGATATCTTTAAAAACTTGATTCATTTAAAAGAACGGTTCCTTTGATATACTCATATTACTGTTCTATGTTGCATACATCGTATTTCATGGATTTACGCATTGAGATACTGATTTCATGTGATTTATGGATTTGAGAACCGTAGTTATATTTTAAAGAAAGTATGCATTGTTTTGAAAACCTGGTTTCTCTTGATATGATATTTCGATGCGTCCACCTTGAGTTTTCTCGGTTCTGAGATTGGTTTTCGAAACCCGATTTGAGGAGATGGATGATCCGTTTGTGGGTTCATGGTGGATCTGGTATGGTACCCCGGGGCAAGAAAGGTATGTTGTGCAGTAGACGATGAGCCTGGCAGAGGGACTACTACCTACCGGTGATATTTTGAACCCGGCGGTTATCCGGAGGATACTGACCGGAGTCGTAAGATGGATATGGGCTGACCCGGACTGATGGAGCCCGTGGGCCGATCCGGACTGACGGAGCCCGAGTTATGTGGATTTACGTGTCGATGCTGGACACGGGTTTTCATGATGTTTCGAGTGTCAATTGGGCACTCAGGTTCCATGAGATTTACGGATATGATGGCCGATCAGAGTGACAGCGCCTAAGATATTGGGATTTGGGGTGTTGTTGACGGACACCGGTTTTTCCACGATGATGATTCATTGATGATGATTATGTTTTATCCTACACTCAGGATTTATTTTATATGCATTGTTTCATGTAGTTGTAGTACCCTGATGGTGTACCTTGATAATGATTTGCTGCATATCCATATTGCCATACTTATGCTATCAGATTGCATGTTTTAGATTTTCGTTGTTCGTACATACTTGCGATTATCTGTATGATGTTATTTACTATTCATGAGTTGGCAACTCACCCCCGTTGTGCCACAGTGTTTTGCACGCTTGTCCCTCAGAGTAATCGCGGAAGGGCTCTTTATTGTATCTATTTCTGTGGATACCGCTACGGTTGGTTGTGAGGCCTTTTTGGTGTAGGTGGGTTTGCGGTTATCCGAACACATCTATTGTATATCTCATTGTATCCAGTACTCTCCATCTACAACTTCCATATATTGACTTAGAGACGAGTTTGTGAGGATCGATATTGTATATTATGTGACTCTAGGTGTCGTGCTCATGTGAGCCGGCCTTTCTTATGTTGGTTTATCTCTTTTATGTTGTTTTCATTTTTATTGTCTATTTCTTCTCTACGACATCGTATATATGCTTGTGGTGATTGTTTTATGCCTTTGGGCGTGATTTGCTCCCGTTTGGGAATGCTTTATTTATATCCTGTGTTTGTACCCGTTTTGGGGCTAGTTTTTCAAAGGAGGTGCTGCCAAAATTTTTAAGAAAATAAAAATAAGCTTTAAGATTTTTACTTGAGATTTCCAAATGTTTTAACAATGTTTTTTCCCCACTTACTTTATGGTTTAGATTTCTGGGTTTTCGGCTTACTTAAATTACGTTACGCCTGTTGACGTCACGTGGTTTAAGTGCCGGTCACGTTCCTAAATTGGGTCGTGACAAAGTTGGTATCAGAGCGCTGGGTTTTACCTTTCGAAGTTTAGGATGACCTTGGTATGATGGAGTAGGTAACTTAAGCAGAGTGACGTAGAGTGTGTATGTTCCGCGGCATACTTACGACACGATACTCCGCCTAAGTGACCTTAGGACATATTGCTTGTAATTCCTTCCTTGATTTCCATGTACCCTTATGATTTGATTTCTATGTTCTTATCGAATCCTGTTTTCATTTCCAGTCATTATGCCACCGAAGACTACGAGGGCGCAGTGAGCTACAGCTAGAGCCAAGGTCAGAGCAGGCTCGTCAGAGACGAGGACTGACCAGGGCGGTATGCCTACTCTACAGGAGCAGATTGATCCACTTTCGCCGAATCGTATTACTAGGCTAGAGGCCGATATGCAGGATTTGCGCCAGATGATAAGGTCGTTGGTTGAGACCAGTCGACCACGGAGACAGGAGGTTGTCCCACCTGTTACGGGGACCATGATGGTGCCTACTATTCAGGCGGTCGTACCTGCAGCTACGGAGGTTATCACCGTATCATTATCTAAGTTCATGAGGCCGAAGCTACCGGTTTTCACCGGCACCGACGCAGCTGAGGATCCACATTCGTTCATCGATCGGATGGCCAGGACCTGTCGTTCGCTGAGATGCTCCGATGCGAGATGGGTAGAGTTCGCTAGTTTTCGTCTGGAGGGTCTTGCCCAGACTTGGTGCGAGTCTTTGGAGAGAGGCCGAGCCGCAGGTCTTCCTCCTGTGACCTGGGTCAAGTTCGTGACAGTTTTTCTAGCTCGTTTCCTTCCGCAGAGCGTCAGGGATGCTCGAGCTCACAGTTTTGAGTCGTTACGCCAGACTCCGGGTGAGACGGTGGCAGAGTATGATGTTCAGTTTACCCAGCTATCTGTGTATGCTCCATATTTGGTGGACACTGAGGAGATGCGGATCAAGAGATTTGTGCGAGGCCTGATTACCCAGTTGTTCCTCGCTATCGGCGCCCAGCATTTTGACACATATGCAGCCGCAGTGGACGCAGCCCTACTTGTTGAGGAGCGTCTTTCCGAGACTTCGGTCGTTACGGGACCGAAGAGGGTTCATACTGGTGTATCAGCCCAGAGACAGATGTATATATGCCGCGACAGATTTCGTTCAGGTCGTGGGGGTAGCATAGGCTTGGGACGAGGCCAGCTATTTAGCTCTTATCCCTAGGAGGGCCAGCAGTCGTCGTCTGGATGTTTCCGGTGCGGAAGTTTATATCATCGCGTCAGAGATTGTCCTGAGTCATGTGAGGACGCAGCAACCGTACCACATGTTACCTTACCACCTTCTCCACCTCAGAGAGCATTGCCTCTTATGCCTGTTGTTGCTCCGCGTCAGACTTATGCTCAGAGAGGTCGTGGTCGTGAAGGTTTTGTTCAGAGAGGACGGGGTGGCAGAGGCGGAGGATAGCCAGTCGCCGGTAGAGGGAAGGCTCAAGTATTTGCTTTGACTCATCAGGACGCGCAGGCATCCAATGCAGTAGTTTCAGGTACCCTTTCAGTATGTTCTTTCGATGCACACATTTTGTTTGATCCGGGATCTACGCACTCGTATGTTTCTACACACTTCGTGCCGAGGTTAGGCCGAGAGTCGTGTTTACTAGATCGGCCGTTTGTCGTGACTACTCCTATTGGAGAGTCTTTTGTTGCGCGACACGTGTTTCAGTCGTGTGCCGTTCGTATTGGAGATAGAGATTCGTCCGTCGACTTGATCCATCTTGAGATGTTGGGCTTCAACGTTCTCCTGGGCATGGACTGGTTAGCTACTTGCTATGCGTTTGTGGACTGCCGTGAGAAGACAGTCATGTTTTGTTTTCCGGGCGAGTCAGTTCTTGTTGTGCAGGTGGACCGTGGTGCCACCTCTCACAATTTGATTTCTGCCATTTGCGCTAGTCGGCTCTTGAGGAGAGGATGTCGGGGATTCTTAACTTTCATCCATGATACCGGAGCCACGGTAGATTTGTTGGACCGGGTTCCTATTGTGAGAGAGTTTCCCGATGTATTTCCTGATGAGTTACCTGGATTGCCGCCAGAGCACGATATTGAGTTTTGCATTGATTTGATCCCCGGCACGGGGCCTATTTCTATAACGCTTTACCGGATGGCCCCGACGGAGCTTAAGGAGCTTAAGGATCAGCTGCAAGAGTTGCTTGATAAGGGACTTGTGCGTCCGAGTGTTTCGCCTTGGGGAGCTCCAGTTCTGTCCGTCAAGAAGAAGGACGGCAGTTTGAGATTGTGCATTGATTATCGTCAATTGAACCGCGTTACGGTGCGGGATAGGTATCCATTACCTCGCATTGACGATTTTTTTGATCAGCTCTAGGGTGCGGGACATTTTTCTAAGATTGATTTGAGATTGGGTTATCATCAGTTGCGGGTTCGGAATGATGACATTCCGAAGACTGCTTTTCGTACGCGCTACAGGCATTATGAGTTTTTGGTGATGTCGTTCGGACTCACCAATGCCCCAGCAACGTTCATGGATTTCATGAACCGGATTTTCAGGTTATTCCTCGACCAGTTTATTATTGTGTTTATTGATGACATTCTGGTTTATTCAAAAAGTCGAAAGGAGCATGAGCAGCACTTGTGGATTGCTTTGCAGACATTTAGAGAGCACCAGCTGTTTGCTAAATTCTTGAAGTGTGCCTTCTGGCTTGATAGTGTTGACTTCTTGGGTCATGTGGTTACGGAAGACGGTGTTCGTGTGGACTCGAGGAAGATCGAGGCCGTACAGCTTTGGCCCAAACCTGTGTTGGTGACAGAGGTCCGCAGCATTTTAGGCTTAGCCGGTTATTACCGCCGTTTCGTGCAGGACTTCTCGAGTATCGCTGCACCATTGACCGGACTGACCAGGAAGGGAGTTCCTTTTCTTTGGACTGAGGCATGCAAGCAGTGTTTTCAATAATTGAAGACTAGATTGACGACTGCACCCGTTTTATCTTTGCCTTCTGGATCGAGGGGCTACGTTGCTTACTGTGATGCTTCTCGAGTGGGGCTCGGTTGTGTATTGATGCAGCATGATAGAGTTATCTCTTATGCTTCCTGGCAGTTGAAGAAGCACGAGAAAAATTATCCCACTCATGATCTTGAGATGGCCGTGGTGGTCTTTGCGCTTAAGATTTGGAGACACTACTTGGACAGGGAGTCGTGTCAGATTTTCACAGACCACCAGAGCTTAAAGTACATCTTCCAGCAGCGGGATCTGAATTTGAGATAGCGCCGTTGGATGGAGCTCGTGAAGGATTATGATTGTGAGATCCTTTATCACTCGTGCAAAGCGAATGTAGTAGCTGATGTTTTGAGTTGTAGACTGTAACTTTTTAGAAATCATTTAGGTGATTTTCCGTTTTTAGGTAAAATAATTGTGTTTTTCCGTTAAAATCCTAGAAGCGATCTTTTCGCAGTATAGAATTCACTGCACCTAGTTTAGCTAGGAAATTACTAGTTTGCGGGTTTTTGTAGGTCACTTGTAATTTTAGTGCATTTTAATATTTTCCCTAATTAAAATATTATTTTAAGTTGTTAATTATACACTAAATTAGTGGTAATTACAATTTGGGTTGGATTTATTAATGCTAATGTGAATATATGCTAAGTTAATCACTAGATTAAGCTTTAAACCTTTCTCTCCAAGATATCTAGATATTTGTGGTTTAATTTGAATTTTAAAGGAAAAAGAAAATGAGGTGGCTTGGGATATTCACAGTTGTTTAGACAATCTTGTTAAAAATAGTAGTATGCTACATGGTTTGTTTCTACTTTAATGTGTACATGTATTTCTTTTAGTATATCACGTATACACATTAGTGGAGCCCTAGGATCTTTGCTTGATTACCAGCGTTGTGATGGCAGTCACACTCGTGGGGTCTGGGTAATCCACAAGCACATCCTTATACAGGTCCCTAGTCGTAGGACTATCGAGACAGGGCATCGATACTCCGGAGTAGACTAGCGTATGCGCTTCTCATCCCAGCATGGGAGACGGTCTGTCCCACAGCCGTCAGTACGTCGTACTTGAGATAGTATGTGGGTGCTCGTTAGGTTACGAGTACACTGTACAGGACTCGTCGGGAACTTTTGGTTGGTACTATACCTATCGTCAGTTATCAGTTCCCAGGTGACATGAGTACAGCTTAGTCCGCTGACTTGACACTGTCACTTCGCCTCAAGTGTGTTCCCACTGTACTTTGATTACTACCCTACCACGGCTCAATGGAGTAGTGCAAACAGGTAGTAGTTGGGTGCAGTCCCGAAGCACTTGGAGGCAGTGACGGCTAGACAGGATTCGTCTCTCCCGGTATTGGGGGTTGATATCGCGCTGTGTCTAGGAGAGCCATTACACAAAGACCCTGGCCAGGGCAAGCGAGATATACTGGTAGGTTTCCAGTGTTATCTCAGGGTGTTCTGGGCTACACTCCGACACGACTTGTACCGCTATTAGGGGACTGACGTTCACCGCCCCCCTAGGCCCGCCATGCGATATTCTCAGATGAACAGACCAGACTGTACGCAGATTGTCACATTCAGGCTCAGTAGGAGTTCAGATGGGTTTCACCTGTCCGTCTTCTTATCGGCATCTACCTGGGGGCCGTTACGCACAGCTAGTGCCGCTTGCGGTCTGTGGTTAAACCCACTGCCAGCGTAGTGTCGAGTCTTTAGAGTCCCACACAGCGAGCTATTCGCCTTTAGGCAAAAGAGCAGAGGTCGCATGGTTTTGCGACAGGGTTCGGTCACATCCGTGCACTTGTGCACGTTTAGTGTTCGGGCAGTTATTACTAGCGGGCTTTGGTTTAAGCCAGATCCTAGTATACATTTTGGGATTGGTTTTATCTCGTTTGTATTCGTGTTCCTCGGAACGCGGATGCGGGTGTGTATGCACGGTTGACAGAGATAGAGGGAGAGGATTCTCTTTAAGGTTGTTGACTGTTGACTTTTGCTAAACCCTAATGAGAATTAGAAATAGGATTAATGATAATATTAATTAAGTATTATTGTGCCATGGTTGGGTTGAAAGGTTGACTTTGTTGACTTGTTGACTTTGTTGACCGGTTGACTAGGTTGGACTTGTTGACCATCATCATTACAATGGCTATCATTTCATGGAAAAGACTTTTGCTTGCTTGTTATACTTTACAAAATGAGTGCATGAAATGATATTTCCATTTGATATGATATGAACCAACACATAATACTCAGTTACTATTATTGTTAAGATTATATTTGTGTTATGAGAGGATGGTGGGAAAAAGTCTTCTTCATTCTATCATTTGCATTTTCTCTCATCCTCAAGCTCTCCCTCTTCCTCTTGCTCTCTCTCTAGCTCAAGGAAACTCCCTCTCATGAGTTGAGAACCATTTCCTTAGAGATAAAACCCAAAACACTTCTCTACTCATCCTAGTATACAAGGTCTAGCAAACCAATTGTTCTAGTTTCCTCTAGATTGAGGTTGGAGCTAAAGGTAGAAGCTTTCAGGTGGATCCATCTTCGGCACAAGGAGACGATGAGGAGAGAACCATCCGACCACCACAAGGAGTCGAAGAGAAGGAGTTCAAGTTAAGCTATAACCCCCTAACCGAGTAGGTAAAACTCCTATTTAGGTTGTTAGATAGTTGTTTAACAAAGATCTGTATTTTGAGTCCATGTTAACCCCAAAGAAAAAATCGTTTTTCACCATTTTCGCAACCCCAAAGAACCGGGGACGGGTAACGTGGACTTACAAGATGATGATGATTACAATCTTGAAACGAGTCTTAATTCCTATGAGTTTTGTAAACTCTTGTAGATTGAATCATCGACAATCTAGTTTCGAGCGAAATGCTTTCTTGAATGTTTTCGCTCCTAATTAGAGATCGACGATTGGTGATTCAATTTACTAGAGGCTAGCATTTGAATGATAATCAAAGAAAGGACAAAGGATGAGATGAAGAAACGCTAGTTCCTTCAAGAGATCCTTAAATCTCGTTGATCGTCATCGATCTAGCAACAAATCATCAATGGATAAGAATACGTAATCAAAAGTCTTCATCCTCGCTATCGATTCGATCGATTCCTACGAGCCTTATTACAAATCTTGATAACTAATTCAAATTGGACGATTCTTGATTCTTGATTTTTAGTATTCTTGATATTAGATCTAGTTTTTGATAATTCTTGAAATTAACTTTTAAATCTTGAATAGAATTCTCTTTTCTTCTCTCTTTAATTTTCAATTCATCTAAATCAATTACGATCAAATCTCACTTTCCCTGTGGACGATCCGCACTCGCTAATGAACATACATCGACACCGTTATTGATTGCGGTTTACAAATTTCTATGGTTGTGATTTCTATACATTTTCTACCTACACACCGAGAATATCATTCAATCAGTAGCTTAAACAGAGTAACGTAGCGCGTGTATGTCCGCGGCATACTTACGACACGGTACTCCGCCTAAAGTGACCTAAGTACAAATTGCTTGAAATTCCTTCCTTGATGATACATATCCTTGTGATTCGATTTCTGTGTTCTTATCGAATCCTTTTCCATTATAGCCTTATGCCGCCGATGACTATGAGGCATCAGGGAGGTGCAGTGAGAGCCGAGATCAGAGTTGACTCATATGGGACAAGGACTGAACAGGATAGCATGCTCGTTGCACAAGAGCAGATGGTTCCGCCTTCGATAGATCGTATCGCTAGGCTTAAGTTAGAGATGCAGGACTTGTGCCAGACGATGAGGTCGTTGGTTGAGGACAGTCGAGCGCAACGACAGGAGGTTGACACCCCTGTTACCCAGTTTTTCCTTACGATCAGCACACAGCATTGTGTTACTTATACAGCACCAGTGGATGCAGCCCTATTCGATGAGGAGCGTCTTTCTGAGACTTTGGGAGTTCGAGGATAGAGGAAGGCGCATGCAGGTGTACCAGCTCAGAGACAGAGGTTCAGTCGCCGCGACAGATTTCGTGCACATCGCGGGAGTAGCAGAGGCTTGGGATGAGGACAGTCGTTTGGCTCTTATCCCCAGGAGGGTCAGCAGCCATCGTATGGATGTTTTCGATGCGGGAGCCTTTAATACTTCGTCAGAAATTGTTTCTTGGCGCCACGTCAGACTCATGTTCAGAGAGGTCGTGGTCGCGGAGGGTTCGTTCAGAGTGTACAGGATGGTGGAGGAAGAGTTCAGCCAGTTACGGGTAGAGGGCAGACACGAGAGTTTGCTTCTACTCATCGGGACGCACGGGCGTCCAGTGCAGAGTTTTCAGGTAATCTTATTCGTATGTTCTTCTGATGCACTTTTTTGTTTATTTCGGAATCTATGCACTCGTTGTTCTACACACTTCATGCCGTGGTGGGGCCGAGGGTTATGTTAGCTAGATCAGCCATTTGTCGTGTTAATTTTTGTCAGCGGTTCTTCTGTTGCGCGACACGTATTTCGGTCGTGTACTAATCGGGTAGGAGATAGAGATTCGTCCGTCGATTTGGTCCTTCTAGAAATGTTGGACTTGACGTTCTCCTGAGCATGGACTGGTTAGCTACGTGCTATGCACCCGTGGACTGCCGCGAGAAAACAATCAGGTTTTTTTTCCCGGCAAGTCAGTTCTTGTTGTGTAGGGGGACAGTGGTGTCACGTCTCACAGCTTGAATTCAGCCTTTTTCGCTAGTCGGCTTTTGAGGAGAGGATGTCGAGGATTCTTGGCATTCATTATGATACTGGAGCCACAGTGGGTTTGTTAGACCGGGTTCCTATCGTGCGAGGGTTTTCCGACGTTGTTCCAGATGAGCCGGCGGAGCTTAGGGAGCTTAAGGATCAGCTGCACAGTTGCTAGATAGGGGGACTTGTGCGTCCGAGTGTTTCGCTTTGGGGAGCACATATTCTGTTAGTCAAGAGAAGGACGACAGTTTGTGGTTGTGGTTTGATTAATAGTCAATTGAACCGAGTTACGGTGCGGATAGGTATCCTTTACCTCGCATTGACGATTTGTTTGATCAGCTCCAGAGTGCGAGACATTTTCTAAGTTTGTTTGGGATCAGGTCATCATTGGTTGCGGGTTCGGAGTGATGACATTCTGAAGACTGCTTTTATGCGTGCTACGGGCTTTATGAGTTTTTGGTGGTGTCGTTGGACTCACCAGTGCCCTAGAAGCATTCGTGATGTGATGAACCAGATTTCTTCAGGCCATTCCTTGACCAGTTGATTGTTGTGTTATTGATGACATTCTGGTCTTTTCCAAGAGTCGTGAGGAACGTGAACAGTACTTGAGGATTTGCTTTGCAGACATTCGGAGAGTGCTAGCAGTTTGCTAAATTCACGGAGTGTTCCTTCAGGCTTGTTTGTGTTAAACTTCCTTGGTCATGGGGTTACGGAAAACGGTATTCGTATGGACCCGAGGGAGATCGTGGCCGTACAGCTTTGGCCGAGACATGTAGCAGGGACAGAGGTCCGCGGCTTTTGGTCTTAGCCGGTTTTTACCACCGTTTCGTGCAGGATTTCTTGTGTACCACTACACCGTTGACCGGACTGGCAAGGAAGGAGGTCCTTTTCTTAGACTGTGTCATGCGATCCGAGTTTTCAGCAGTTGAAGACTTGGTGGACGACTGCACCGGTTCTATCTTTGCTTTTTGGATCGGGCGACTTTGTTGTTTACTGTGATGTTTCGCAAGTGGGGCTCGATTGTGTACTGATGTGGCACTATAGAGTTATCGCTCATGCATCCTGATAGTTGGAGGAAGTACGAGCAGGATATCCCACTCATGATCTGGATATGTCCGCGGTGGTCGTGCGTTGAAGATTGGGAGACACTACTTGTTCGGAGAGTCATGTCAGATTTTCACGGACCACCAGAATTTAATGTACATCTTCTTGGAGAGGGATTTGAGTTGACACAGCACCGTTGGATGGAGCTCGTAAAGGATTGTGATTGTGAGATCCTTTATTACCTGTGGCAAGTCGATTGTAGTAGCTGATGCTTTGAGTCGTAGGCCCGGGGGTAGCTTGTTCCAGTTGTGCGCAGTTCAAAGACAGTCTTCTGTAGAATTACATTTCTTGTGTGATCATTGAGTACAGCTTATGTTCGCTTCTACTGAGGGGACAGCTTGCTCATGTCCACGTCCGTCCACTTTTACTTAATCGTTTTCGTGAGGCACAGCCCGCCGATGCTCGTTTTTCTGAGATTCTGAGCAGGTTCGGCAGGGTAAAGATTCGGAGTTCTTGATTTATGACTAAGGTGTGCTACGTTTCGGACTCGTTGGCATGTACCTGTTACTGAAGGGTAGAGACACGAGGTCATAGAGCTGGCACATCAGTCAGCTTTCGGTATTCACCCTAAGTTCCACCAAGATGTAACGTGACTTGTGAGTTAGTTACAGGTGGGCAGGGATGAAGAGTGAAGTTTCAGATTTCGTTTTGAAGTGCCTGTATTGTCCGCGAGCTAATTTTGAGCATTTGAGGCCGGCTGGAGAGTTCCAACCTTTTTACTGTTCCAGAGTGGGAATTGGAGAAGATCTCAATGAATTTCGTTGTGGTGTCTACCCAGGTCAGTCACGGTGTGACTCCATTCGGGTGATTGTTGTCCGGTTATGCTCAGTTTACTCAGTTGTTCTTCGGTAAGTTTGTGCGTTTACACAGAGTTCATTCATGCGTGTACCCAATAGAGGCACCCAGTTTGCTAGCCGTCGTTGGCAAAAGATATTGGAAGCCTTGGGTACCTGGTTGAGCTTTAGCTTCGCTTTCCATCCGTTGGCCGATAGTTAGACAAAGCGGACTATACAGACTCTGGAGGATATGCTTGTGCGTATGTGCTAAGTGTTTTTTGGCTATGGGATTGTCACTTGCCATTGATGGAGTTCTTCTACGATGACAGTTATCAGGAGACATTTCAATTGGCAACTTTTAGGCCTTGTGTGTAGGTTGTGTCGATCGTCAGTCTGTTTTACTGACTCTGCGAGAGTAGGATTTTTGGACCCCAGCTAGTCGAGAGGCTTCAGAAATGATCCAATTGATTCAGGTCAGGATGAGAGCAGCCCAGTGCAAACAGAAGTCTTATGTCCACTGTGGTTGTCGCAGGCTTGAGTTCGCAGTGGGAGATAATGTATTCCTACGGATTTTTCCGATGAATGGCGTGTTGAGTTTTGGGGGAGCTTAGTCCTAGATTTTAGGTCCTTTTGAGATCCTTGAAGCGAGTTAGTACCGTTGCCTATAAATTGGCACTTCCGCCCAGATTATTGAGTATTCACCCCGTATTCCTTGTGTCGATACTTCGCAAATACCTTCATGACATTTCTCACATGATTCAGCACCAGACCATTTAGCTTGGACGCGATCTTTTCGTTCACCGACAGCCGATAGTGTTAGTGGATCGGCAGGTGCAGAAATATCGATCAAGGGTCTTGCCATCTGTGGAGGTTTCTTTGGCGTAGCCGTACAGTGAGGTGATCACTTGGGAGGCTGCGAGCTAGATTTAGGAGTTTTGCACTCGTCTCTTTGAAGGTACGCATAGTAAGAATTTTAAATTCGGGGACCGAATTTCTTTAAGGGGGGAAGATTGTAACGTTTTAGAAATCGTTTAGGTGATTTTCCGTTTTTAGGTAAAATAATTGTATTTTTCCGTTAAAAGCCTAGAAGCGATCTTTTTGCAGTATAGATTTCACTGCACCTAGTTTAGCTAGGAAATTGCTAGTTTGCGGGTTTTTGTAGGTCACTTGTAATTTTAGTGCATTTTAATATTTTTCCCTAATTAAAATATTATTTTAAGTTGTTAATTATGCACTAAATTAGTGGTAATTACAATTTGGGTTCGGTTTATTAATGCTAATGTGAATCTATGCTAAGTTAATCACTAGATTAAGCTTTAAACCTTTCTCTCTAAAATATCTAGATATTTGTGGTTTAATTTGAATTTTAAAGGAAAAGGAAAACGAAGTGGCTTAGATTTTTATTGCATTAATGATCTTTTATTTTGTTTTCTTCTAGATTTTTCCACACTTTTTCCACAATACCCCTTCCTCTTTTCCCTTGGCCGAACCCTACTCCTTGCTGCCCTCTCTCTCTTCTTGCTTCATTTTCACTTGTTCAAGCTCACAAAATACATCAAAAATCCTTAATTTATCACACAAACTCAAAAATAAATCATTACCTATTTTTCTTCTTCACAAAACTAGCTTGGAATTTCATAGAAGTCTTCTTTTTTGAGGCTAAATTGGAAGTGTTGTTGCAACTTTTTGTGATCTAGTGGAGGTATATTTCTAACCCTAATCTCTATTAATTGTTTAAATCATTTAATCTAGCTTATTTAAATGTTAATTTAAAGCTTTAAATTTCATGTTTAGAAATTCAAGAAATGGTTTTTGATAATCAAGTTAGGGTTTTGATTAGTGAAAAGGTTAATTGATAAGTTAAGACTTGAAGAAAACTTAACCTAGCTGCTAGTTTGTTAAATGATATTTTCCTAATTGTATAATTAAGCTATTTAGCAATCTAAACTTTTACTAATCCTACTTGAGTGAGTTTAAAATTCTATTAAGGGTTTGTATGGTTTAAACATGCTATATTGTGATGTTTGTGATTGCTAGTTTTGGTAAAACTTGTTGTTTTGAGCTAAAATGATTAAATGTTTCTTACTAGATTTCCGGATAATTTAGGCGTGGGTTTCTTTTGACGTCGCGACGTTAAATATATTAGATTCCACGTTATATTTTGTGTTGTGAATGCGCGATCGGTACGATCAGGGTCTAGGCTTGGTGGTTGTGTCGTTTAGCGTTCCTAGCTAAGGTTGTGCCGATATCGTTCGTGTCTTTATGTAGCTTTTGCTCTTGAGTTGGTTTCATAGCGTCGCTACACGCGTTAGTATGGTGATATGACTGGCTATATAGAAGAGCTCGCAGACCTTAGGACGACTTTGGATAATGAGCTCTACACAGACCCGATTCTCCAGTCCCTTCCTTCCACCTATGCCCAGTTTATTCTGAATTTCAACATTCAAAGAAAAGAAGTTGAACTTCCAGAACTCCTTAACATGTTGAGGAGTGCAGAGGGAACCTTGCAGAAGGCAAGGGAAACACCCGCTATGTTTGTTTGCGGTGCTTCTTCTTCCGGGTCCAAGGCTAAGGCCAAAGGAAGGAAGAAGAAGGCCGCTACCAAACCTAGAGGAGGTGTTAGTAAGGTGGGAGCGAAGGGAAAGAAAAAGTTTGCGGTACCAGTAGTGGCCCAGGATCAGTGCTTCTATTTTCATAGGAAAAGGCACTAGAAGAAAGACTGCAAGGCGTGGAACGCCAAGAACCAGGAACCGAAGCAAGCTGTGGCTTCTATTTCAGGTGTGTTTGTAATTGAGAATTGTCTGTCAATCAACTCTACTTCTTGGGTATTGGATACTGGATCAGGATCTCATATATGCAATTCATTGCAAGCACTGAGAAATCGTATAGTACTGAAGGATGGTGATATGACCCTGATGGTTGCTAACGGAGCTAGCGTGGGAGCTGTGTCCGTAGGGGATTATCACCTGGGATTGACGAGTGGACACATTTTGGTTTTACATAACTGTTTTTGTGTACCTAGCTTAACGTGTAATATCATATCAGTTTCCTTGTTATCAAATAAATGTTATGATTTCACGTTTGTAAGTGATGTTGTTAACATCCACCTTAATCATAGTTTGATTGGGTCCGGTACACTGGATAACGATATATATGTCATAAACCAACTCCAGATTTTCAATGTCCAGAACACACTAAAAAGAAAGTCTCCAGATTAAAATAAGGCTTTCTTATGGTATTGTAGACTAGGTCACATCAATGAGACAATGTTGACTAAGTTACATAGAGAAGAATATTTGGACTCGTTCGAATATCAAACTTATGCCACTTGTCAATCATGTCTCAAAGGAAAGATGACAAACACTCCATTCACTGGACATGGAGTAAGAGCGAGCTCGCTCTTGGGACTCATACAAAGCGATGTATGTGGTCCAATTTCTACACATGCAAGAGGTGGTTTTTCCTATTTCATTACATTTACGGATGATTACTCAAGGTACGGATTCATTTATCTGATGAAACATAAATCCGAGGCTTTTGAGAAATTCCAAGAATATAAGAATGAAGTAGAAAACCAAACCGGTAAAAGTATCAAGACACTAAGATCTGATCGAGATGGCGAATACTTAAGTGCCGAGTTCCTAGGTTACCTAAAAGAGAAAGGAATTCTCTCTCAGCTTACTCCTCCATACACTCCATAGCATATATCGGAGAGAAGGAATCGAACCCTATTGGATATGGTACGTTCCATGATGAGTAATGCTGAGTTACCGCGATCTTTCTGGGGTTATGCGCTAGAATCAGCGGCATATCTTTTGAACATGGTTCCTACCAAGACTGTGCCTACCAAGCCATATCAGATGTGGAGTGGGAAGAAACCCTATCTTCAGTATCTGAAGATATGGGGATGTCTATCTTTTGTTAAAAAGCAGCATGTGGACAAGCTCGAGGAACGATCAGTACAGTGTAAGTTTGTGAGATATCCAAAGAACTCTAAGGGGTATCTATTCTATTACGCAGAGGAACAAAAGGTTTTTGTTTCTCGTAATGCCCATTTTCTAGAATATCAGTTTTTAGAAAAGGAAATAAGTGGGAGCGAAATAGAACTGGAAGAAATTCCAGAACCACAAACTACTACTGAAAGTTTGGTAGAAGCAGTAGTTCAAGTAGAACAGGACATTCCCGCACCCCTCCGCAGGAGTAGTAGGCCGTCTCATCCTCCTGAGAGATACTACGGTTTTCACATAGATGGGTATAGAGAGGATTGCTTCATAGATGACGACGAACCTACTAGATTCCAGCAGGCCATCTAGAGCGGCGACTCGGTACGATGGCTAGATGCAATGCGGAACGAAATGGAGTCCATGTACACCAACAAAGTATGGACTTTGGACTTTGCTCCAGATGGGGTAAAACCCATAGGATGCAAATGGATCTTCAAGAAAAAGATTGGTGTAGATGGACAGGTGGAAACCTATAAGGCTAGACTTGTTGCAAAGGGTTTTCGTCAAAGACCTGGTTTGGACTATGACGAAAATTTTTCTCCAGTGGATATGCTCAAATCCATTCGGATCCTTCTTGCTATTGCTGCCTTCCATGATTATGAAATCTGGCAGATGGACGTAAAGACGGCTTTTCTGAATGGTAATTTAGAAGAGTGCGTCTATATAGATCAGCTAGAAGGTTTCAATCATAGTGGGAGCAGCAGGAAAGTATGCAAGTTGCTTAAGTCCATTTATGGACTAAAGCAGGCATCGCGGAGTTGGAACATCTGTTTTGATGAAACGGTTAAAGAATATGACTTTATCAAAAATCCAGATGAACCATGTATATATAGTAAAGTAGTAGCACGAACTGTCATATTCCTCGTCTTGTACGTGGATGACATTCTATTGATAGGAAATGACATTCCTATGCTACAATCTGTCAAAGGATTCTTGTCACACAGGTTCTCCATGAAAGACCTGGGTGATGCCTCTTACATTCTGGGGATCCGGATCTATCGTGATAGATCCAAGAGGATGTTGGGACTTTCGCAGTCCAGGTATATCAACACTATAATGAAAAGATTCAGTATGGAAGATTCTAAGCGCGGTAATCTACCGGCTTGTCACGGAATCACCCTATCCAAAGAGATGTCTCCCAAGACTGATTTGGAAAGGGATCGCTTATCGATTATACCCTACGCTTCTGCGGTAGGATCTATAATGTATGTGATGTTGTGCACTAGACCAGATGTAGCTTATGCACTGAGCGTGGTAAGCCGGTATCAGTCAGACCCAGGGGAGAAGCACTGGATAGCAGTAAAGAACATTCTCAAGTACCTGAGAAGGACTAAGGAGATGTTCTTGGTTTACGGCGGAAAAGACCTCAAGATGGAGGCCTTTGCTGATTCCGGCTTCCAGAGTGCTAAGGACGATTCGAAGTCCATGTCAGGTTATGTCTTTACCCTAAATGGAGGGGCGGTGTGCTGGAAGAGTTCCAAGCAGGACACCGTTGCTGACTCGACGATGGAAGCGGAGTATATTGCTGCTTGCGATGCCGCAAAAGAAGCGGTCTGGATGAAGAAGTTCCTAACAGAACTTCAGGTGGTTCCTACCATTGTTGATCCAATACCTCTGTATTGCGAAAACAACGGATCTATAGCTTTAGCGAAGGTACCAAGGTCCCATCAGAAGTCCAGACACATCTTAAGGCGGTATCACCTGATCAGGGAGATCATTGATCGTCGGGAGATCGAGGTCAGGAGAGTTGCTACTGAAGAGAACATTGCTGATCCATTCACGAAGGCCCTACCTCAGATTCAGTTCGAGAGGCTACTCGAGATCATCGGTCTTCGATATGCCAGTACATGGCCCTAGTGCAAGTGGGAGATTGTTAGTGTATATGCCCTAGAAGCCATTATTGTATCATACTAGTTTGTATATTACTTAATGGAAGCTCAGGATATTCACAGTTATATAACAGTCTTGCTAAACATGGTAGTATGCTACTTGGTTTTTTCTATCTTAATATGTTAGTATACGTATTGATAGAGCCCTTAGGATCTTACTTGACTACCAGCGTTGTGATGGCAGTCACACTAGTGGGGGCTGGGTAGTCTACAAGCACATCCTTTTCCAGGTCCCTAGTCGTAGGATTATCGAGACAGGGCATCGATACTCCAGAGTAGACTAGTGTGTATGCTTCTCATCCCAGTTGGGGAGATGGTCTTTCCCATAGCCGTCAGTACGTCGTACTGGAGATAGTATACAGGTGCTCGTTGGGTTACGGGTACACCGGACAGGACTCGCGGGGAACTGTTGTTTGGTATTATACCCGTCGTCAGTTAACAGTTCCAAGGTGACATGAGTACAGCATAGTATGCAGACTTGACACTGCTACTTCGCCTCGAGTGTGTCCCACTGTTCTTAGATTGCTACCCTACCACGACTCAAAGGAGTCGTGCAAATAGGTAGCAGTTGGGTGCAGTCCCAAGCACTTGGAGGCAGTGGCGGTTAGACAGCCGGTATTGGGAGTTGATATCGCGCTGTGTCAGAGAGCCATTACGCAAAGTCCCTGGCCAGGGCAAGCAAGATTTACTGGTAGGTTCCAGTTGTTTCTCAGGGTGTAATGGGCTACGCTCCGACATGACTTATAACGCTATTAGGGTACTGACGCTTGCCGCCCCCTAGGCCCGATATGCGATAGTCTTAGACGAACAGACCGGACTGTACGGAGATTGTCACATCAGGCTCAGTAGGAGTTCGGATAGGTTTCCTCATCGGCCTTCTTATCGACATCTACATGGGGACCGTTACGTACAGCTAGTGCCGCTTGCGGTTTGTGGTTAAACCCACTGCCAGCGTAGTAGTCGAGTCGTTAGAGTCCCACACAGAGAGTTTCCCTACTCCAGGCGAAACGATATAGAGGTCGTATGGTTTTATGACAAGGGTTCGGACGCATACGTGTGTTTACGCACGTACAACATTCGGACAGTTTTTACTAGCCGGCTTTGGTTTAAGCCAGATTCTACTATCGGATTATTGGATTTATACAGTTTAAAGTTTTTCCGTGTTTTCACGGATAGGAGGGGCGTTCTCGTAATTTCGCGAGAAGCTTCTAGAAGGATGGTGACTTGAGGGTTTAGGTGGCATTTGCATTTATTGTGTTAATGACTCATTTGTGTGATTCATCCATGGAGTTAATGCATCATTTATTGATCTAATGACTCATGAGATGAATCACTCATATGAATAAATGAAGCATGGTTGTTAAATGATTTAATTTATTTATTTCATGAAACATTATGCTTCATATATTCAAATGAGCTCATTATTTCTTCTTATTCTCATGCTCACCTTCTCTCTCCTCAAGCTCACTCTCTCTTCAAACCCTAATCCTACCACTCATGTGTTGAGACCAAGGATTAGAATAGACTAATTAATCCATAACCCTTCTCTATATCATCTAGGTACTTTGATTAGCAACTAAAGAAACCTAGTTACCTCAAGCTTAGAGGTGAAGCTTGGAGTAAAGCTCTCGGGTGGATCATCTACTACATAGAGAACGCCGGAGAGGAGGTGGAGAACGAAAAGATGAAGGACGCGGTTCATTAGGTATAATCACTTCTCATAGTAGTTAACAACTTCTATGTTTCTTGTTAGTTATAGTTTAGCAAAGATTCTCGGTTAGTCGATGTTTACGCAAAAGAACAAGATCGTTTTTCAGTTTTCTGCCTCCCCGCAAGTCGTGGGGTGTTGTACATCGACTTACAGTGGTATCAAAGCCTCGCTAAACAATAATTAACTCATTAGCAAAGTCGTATGAATTTCGAACGCTAAACGAACCGGAAAAAACATCGAAATCACATAGTTTCTGTCGATTTTAAAATGAGGTCCGAAAATTTTTAGGGACCTTCAGAATAACCTACAGAGAAATATAAGAACAATGAAAAAAATTGGGTTCATTAATCGGCCAAACAGCCGCGGAACCGCGGCCGATCCCACCGATCCGCCGCGATCCGCGGCCGAGTTGGAGCCGATTCAGCCCAAGTTTTTCCAGTGGCTCTTTTGTGATGTTTTTGTCTTTTCTGGAATGTTTATTTTCTGCTCAAGTCTCAGGTGCACAGAGAAGTTTTGGAGTAGAATCTGATATGTTTGCTCGATCGAAATTATACGATGTTTGGCTAATAAGATTATATCTGTGACTGTTTAATGTGTTCGTAAACCTCCCCTAACTGCTAGTATGTCGGTTGGCAGGGCGTTGCACATTTCTGTAATGGATTTTACTATTTATGGTTATGAACTGTATTGGATTGTTGTGATGATTAGCCGGGGTTTGTGATGGGTTGTTATATTCATTCATTCAATGTAATTGTAATATGTTGTAATATTATTTTGCGGGGCACATCCAGGTTGCGGTTGTTGCCACCGTTGTATTCTTTTATTTTACTATTTTTGCTCCTAGGATAGACCCAAGGTGGGGTGCGCAAACTACCGGGTACTTTGAAGTGTTTAGTAGCCTACTCACGTTGTTGAGGGAGACCGCTTCACTTCGGGTACTTGGCGGGTAGTTTGCCGTACCCGTAGGGGTCTAGGGTGGTGTAATGACTATTCATCACAACTGTGTAATCCGTCTTTCATTGCAGGCTCAAAAGAAACGCGGAATGCTTGCATATCCAATAAGGTTCATCTGTGATCTGGAATACCTATTATTGTGTCTGACGAATATACAATATCTATATATGATATCTATTTAGACGTCACTTATGTTTTACACCTGCGCTAGCCCAGCCCCTGCTCTGCCGTTAGTTAAGTAACCTAACGGGTGATGACGGGACCCTGTGGCGAATGCGGATGGCATTAGAGGACGTTGTATTTTCGTTGTTTTCTGCAATGATAGGTTAATGATGGGACGCATTATTATTAAAGCAAAGAAAATAAACCAAAGTTGAATCGTTGGAACAGTTTAAAAGAAACCACTCAGTTATTTTTAAAACAAAAGATATTTTTAATTGCGGAGCTTTAACCACTCCTTTTAAAAGCTATCAGGTTCCTTCGGTCATATCAAGTTCACTATGTTCACGGTTTCGCCAAAACCATTCGTAGCCCTCCGTCATTTCATTTAGGTATTCAGTAGTATTCAAGCTATGTATTTTGACCAACGCCAAGGCATAGTGTTTGGTAGCTGCTAGGTATTCATTTGTTGCATAGATAGATGAGTTAGTTTGGGACAGTCGTATTATCATTTTGGCCAACGTCAAGGATATGTATGGATGGGTTCAAATTAACAAGATAATGATGGGTAGAACTTGACATGTGACTTATGACATTTTGACCAACGCCAAGGTCATAAGAGCATGGGGCAAAAATTTATATCGGGAGTTTCTAAAGAAACTGAAATTTGCAAAGAGATGCATACCATTTGGAGTTTGATGAATGTTGGTAGGATTCCTTCAACATTATCATACGATGATATTTGGATCCCGATCCTACTGTGAGTATATGCTACTCATCAGGAGATTCGTCACTTAACGATCAATGCTATAATCCAAGTAGGTGTCGAGAAAGGTGTCAGCGGGGCTACGCCCCCAGAGAAAAGAGGTTATTTAATTAAGGAACTTCACGAAAGCGTTGGAAAACCTCCCTCGAAGTACCGACACCGGCCTGGCTGAACGGTTAAGCAAGTATTGTACGGTGAGAATAGTCCTGGCTAATTCTTCTTTTATGGTTTGAGGAAGGATTCGAGAAACAGTGGGAGCCATCCAGTTTAGATAAATTAAAAACCACTCTAAACTTGAAAGAGCATCATGCTAAAGTGTTTCTTCTCTCTCTCCTACTTGCAGCGACCCTGAAAATGACTGGACTTAAGTTACTTTTAGAGAAAAATATACTGACAGGGCCAAACTATAAAGATTGGCTGTGGAATGTCAAAATGGTTTTGACCTATGAAAAATTGGGGTACGTCCTCACCGCTAAGGCACCTGCAGTCCCAGGTCCCAAATCCAGTAATGCGGATAAGGAAATCCGCAAAACCTGGGAGTATGATTGCGCGAAGGCCAAGTGCATCATGCTTGCCTCGATGAACAATGAACATCAGAGGAAGCACGAGGATATGGATCTTGATGCCATATTTCTCCATACAAAGGAACTTTATGGAGAGCAATCTCGTATAGCAAGATACGAGACCTCAAAGAACTTGTTTCGAGCGAGGTTGGCCGTCGGATCATCGGTAGGAGAACATGTCCTAAAGATGATTGGCTATATAGAAGAGCTCGCAGACCTTGGGACGACTTTGGATAATGAGCTCTATACAGACCTGATTCTCCAGTCCCTTCCTTCCACCTACGCCCAGTTTATTCTGAATTTCAACATTCAAAGAAAAGAAGTTGAACTTCCAGAACTCCTTAACATGTTGAGGAGTGCAGAGTGCATCTTCAAGAAGGCAAGTGAAACACCCGCTATGTTTGTTAGCGGTGCTTCTTCTTCCGGGTCCAAGGCTAGGGCCAAAGGAAGGAAGAAGAAGGCCGCCACCAAACCTAGAGGAGGTGTTAGTAAGGTGGGAGCGAAGGGAAAGAAAAAGTTTGCGGTACCAGTAGTGGCCCAGGATGAGTGCTTCCATTGTCATAGGAAAGGGCACTGGAAGAAAGACTGCAAGGCGTGGAACGCCAAGAACCAGGAACCGAAGCAAGCTGTGGCTTCGACTTCAGGTGTGTTTGTAATTGAGAATTGTCTGTCAATCAACTCTACTTCCTGGGTATTGGATACCGGATCAGGATCTCATATATGCAATTCATTGCAGGCACTGAGAAACCATAGAGTGCTGAAGGATGGTGATATGACCCTGTTGGTTGCTCAACGGAGCTAGCGTGGGAGCTGTGTCCGTAGGGGATTATCACCTGGAATTGACGAGTGGACACATTTTTGTTTTACATAACTGTTTTTGTGTACCTACCTTAACGTGTAATATCATATCAGTTTCCTTGTTATCAAATAAATGTTATGATTTCACGTTTGTAAGTGATGTTGTTAACATCCACCTTAATCATAGTTTGATTGGGTCCGGTACACTGGATAACGGTATATATGTCTTAAACCAACTCCAGATTTTCAATGTCCAGAACACACTAAAAAGAAAGTCTCCAGATTTAAATAAGGCTTTTTTATGGCATTGTAGACTAGGTCACATCAATGAAACAAGGTTGACTAAGTTACATAGAGAAGGATATTTGGACTCATTCGAATATCAAACTTATGCCACTTGTCAATCATGTATCAAAGGAAAGATGACAAAGACTCCATTCACTGGATATGGAGTAAGAGCGAGCGAGCTCTTAGGACTCATACACAGCGATGTATGTGGTCCAATGTCTACACATGCAGGAGGTGGTTTTTCCTATTTCATTACTTTTACGGATGATTACTCAAGGTACGGATTCATTTATCTAATGAAACATAAATCCGAGGCTTTTGAGAAATTCCAAGAGTATAAGAATGAATTAGAAAACCAAACCGGCAAAAGTATCAAGACAATAAGATCTGATCGAGGTGGCGAATACTTAAGTGCCGATTTCCTAGGTTACCTAAAAGAGAAAGGAATTCTCTCTCAGCTTACTCCTCCATACACTCCACAGCATAACGGTGTATCGGAGAGAAGGAATCGAACCCTATTGGATATGGTACATTCCATGATGAGTAATGCTGAGTTACCGCGATCTTTCTGGGGTTATGCGCTAGAATCAGCGGCATATCTTTTGAACATGGTTCCTACAAAGACTGTGCCTACCACGCCATATCAGATGTGGAGTGGGAAGAAACCCTATCTGCAGAAGTCCAGACACATCTTAAGGCGGTATCACCTGATCAGGGAGATCATTGATTGTCGGGAGATCGAGGTCCGGAGAGTTGCTACTGAAGAGAACATTGCTGATCCATTCACGAAGGCCCTACTTCAGATTCAGTTCTAGAGGCTACTCGAGATCATCGGTCTTCGATATGCCAGTACATGGCCCTAGTGCAAGTGGGAGATTGTTAGTGTATATGCCCTAGCGGCCATTATTGTATCATACTAGTTTGTATATTACTTAATGGATGCTTGGGATATTCTCAGTTATATAACAGTCTTGCTAAACATGGTAGTATGCTACTTTGTTTTTCTATCTTAATATGTTAGTATACGTATTGATAGAGCCCTTAGGATCTTTCTTGAATACCAGCGTTGTGATGGCATTCACACTAGTGGGGGCTGGGTAGTCTACAAGAACATCCTTTTCCAGGTCCCTAGTCGTAGGATTATCGAGACAGGGCATCGATACTCCGGAGTAGACTAGTGTGTACGCTTCTCAACCCAGTTAGGGAGATGGTCTGTCCCACAGCCGTCAGTACGTCGTACTGGAGATAGTATACAGGTGCTCGTTGGGTTACGGGTACACCGGACATGACTCGCGGGGAACTGTTGGTTTGTATTATACCCGTCGTCTGTTAGCAGTTCCTAGGTGACATGAGTACAGCATAGTCTACAGACTTGACACTGCTACTTCGCCTCGAGTGTGTCCCACTGTTCTTAGATTGCTACCCTACCACGGCTCAAAGGAGTCGTGCAAACAGGTAGCAGTTGGGTGCAGTCCCGAGCACTTAGAGGCAGTGGCGGTTAGACAGGATCCGTCTCTCCCGGTATTGGGAGTTGATATCGCGCTGTGTCAGGGAGCCATTACGCAAAGTCCCTGGCCAAGGCAATCGAGATTTACTGGTAGGTTCCAGTTGTTTCTCAGGGTGTAATGGGCTACGCTCTGACACGACTTATACCGCTATTAGGGGACTGACGCTTGCTGCCCCCTAGGCCCGATATGCGATAGTCTTAGACGAACAGACCAGACTGTACAGAGATTGTCACATCAGGCTCAGTAGGAGTTCAGATGGGTTTCCTCATCGGCCTTCTTATCGACATCTACTTGGGGACCGTTACGTACAGCTAGTGCCGCTTGCGGTCTGTGGTTAAACCCACTGCTAGCGTAGTAGTTGAGTCTTTAGAGTCCCACACAGAGAGTTTCCCTATTCCAGGCGAAACGATATAGAGGTCGTATGGTTTTACGACAAGGGTTCGGACGCATACCTGTGTTTACGCACGTACGACATTCGGACAGTTTTTACTAGCCGTCTTTGGTTTAAGCCAGATTCTACTTTCGGGTTATTGGATTTATACAGTCTAAAGTTTTTCCGTGTTTTCACAGATAGGAGGGGCTTTCTTGTAATTTCGCGAGAAGCTTCTAGAAGGATGGTGACTTGAGGGTTTAGGTGGCATTTGCATTTATTGTGTTAATGACTCATTTGTGTGATTCATCCATGGAGTTAATGCATCATTTATTGATCTAATGACTCATGAGATGAATCACTCATATGAATAAATGAAGTATGGTTGTTAAATGATTTAATTTATTTATTTCATAAAACATTATGCTTCATGTATTCAATTGAGCTCATTATTTCTTCTTATTCTCATGCTCACCTTCTCTCTCCTCAAGCTCACTCTCTCTTCAAACCCTAATCCTACCACTCATGTGTTGAGGCCAAGGATTAGAATAGACTAATTAATTCATAACCCTTCTCTATATCATCTAGGTACTTTGATTAGCAACTAAAGAAACCTAGTTACCTCAAGTTTAGAGGTGAAGCTTGGAGTAAAGCTCTCGGGTGGATCATCTACTACATAAAGAAGGACGGAGAGGAGTTGGAGAATGAAAAGACGAAGGACACGGTTCATTAGGTATAATCACTTCTCATAGCAGTTAACAACTTCTATATTTCTTGTTAGTTATAGGTTAGCAAAGATTCTCGGTTTGTCGATGTTTACGCAAAGAACAAGATCGTTTTTCAATTTTCCGCCTCCCAGCAAGTCGTGGGGTGTTGAACACCGACTTACAGTTTAGAAATTCAAGATATGGTTTTTGATAATCAAGTTAGGGTTTTGATTAGTGAAAAGGTTAATTGATAAGTTAAGACTTGAAGAAAACTTAACCTAGCTGCTAGTTTGTTAAATGATATTTTCTTAATTGTATAATTAAGCTATTTAGCAAAATAAACTTTTACTAATCCTACTTGAGTGAGTTTAAAATTCTATTAAGGGTTTGTATGGTTTAAACATATTATATTGTGAAGTTCGTGATTGCTAGTTTTGGTAAAACTTGTAGTTTTGAGCTAAAATGATTAAATGTTTCTTACTAGATTTTCGGATAATTTAGGCGTGGGTTTCTTTTGACGTCGCGACGTTAAATATATTAGATTCCACGTTATATTTTGTGTTGTGAATGCGCGATCGGTACGATCAGGGTCTAGGCTTGGTGGTTGTGTCGTTTAGCGTTCTTAGTTAAGGTTGTGCCGATATCGTTCATGTCTTTGTGTAGCTTTTGCTCTTGAGTTGGTTTCGTAGCGTCGCTATGCGCGTTAGCCACTAGACGAACACTTGAGAGTAGGTTTGGAGTTGGTGCGTCGGTCAAACGTAGATGGTACGTGTTATTGGTCGATTGCTAATATATACTTGTTATATTGTTTTATGATCTTAGGGTCGCAGGCGAGGATTTCGGACGCTGCGAAGAAGAGAAAGCAGGTGGTTGGCTTTACTTAGGCAGGAGCGTTGGTGAGTAGATTTAACATCTATAGGGGAATCGTCCGCATGGCGTTATGCGTCTGGGCTAGATTTATGACATGACTATTAGTTAGAAGTATACGGATATTGATTGTGCATGTATACCTTTGTTGCATATCTCATTTCCTATTGCATTTGGACATAGTATTAATGAGGCACAACACTATTATTGACGGTTCATGTTGCACGAACACTAATTATATGCTACACCCACATCGTCGATACTTGCCATGACACGTACAACACCTATACATATATGATATTGTATTGGTTAGGGACTTTGAGATATGATCCTTATATTCCTTTGTGCATATGAAACATAGCATAACTGTATACCTACATACTTACACATATGCCTTGTTATGCACACATACTTACATGTACACTCATATACCTTGCTAGCTACATGTACACCGTGCATACATACTTACATGTATACTCACTTACCTTGTTAGGGCTACACATACCTATGTGGTACCGTTTTGTCATTGACGTGGGGTCATTGATTCTTATGCGTTGGCGCATATGATAGATGGTATACCTTTCCATGCCTACATGCTAGTTACCTATATACCTATATGGTATCATACCATTAGTGACGGGTATATACACACATGAGCATAGCTATATGTATAGCTTGCATACTTACATATATACTTGGAGGGTATTACATCATTATTGATAGGTAGATACACATATCTTGCTATACCGACATGGTTACGTATACCTGGCTATAGCTTCATGTTCACCTTTATATGATGTTGCGTTGGATTTCGAAGAAATTAGGAACCGCATGATATACTTGATAACTTGTTGCAGTTACATACCGGATTTTCCTTTATATGCTCATATTACTGTTTCATGTTGCATATATTATATTTCGTAGATCTCGCATTGATATATGATTTTCATATGATGTTTTCTGGATTTGAGGACCGTGGTAGTTTCATGAAATTATGCATTATTTGAAAAACCCGGTTTCTCTTGATATGATATTTCAGCGTCCACCATGAGATTTCTCGGTTCTGAGATTTATGATATATACCTGATGCGAGGAGTGTAGTGGGCCGTGTGCGGGTACATGGTGGAGCCCGGTATGGACCCCTCGGCAAAAAGATCGCAAATGATGGCGATGAGCCTGGAAGGATGGCTTGTACCTACCGGTGACAGTATTTGGACTCGGCGGTTATCGTGGGGATACCGACCGGAGTTATGTACGTATGGATACGTGGAATTTCGAGGGTCGAAGCTGGGCGCTCGGGTTTCCCTATAGCATATGATACGTACCTATCAGGGCCAGTCGTGGTGACAGCACCTGATAGATCAGTATTTATGTGTCGATGCTAAACACTAGTATTCATGATGTTTTCGAGTGTCGGTGTTTGACACTCAGGTTTCATGAGACTTACAGGATGTGTTTTATCTATACTCGGTATTTATTTGATATGCATTGTTTCATGAATTAGTAGTACCTGATAGAGTACCTTTCATGACTGATGCATGTACACATTGCCATATTATTGCTTCATATATTAGTAGTACCTGATGGAGTACCTTTCATGACCGTTTCATACATATGGCCATTTATTTGATATTAGCTTGCATGTGATAGAGTCGTGCAGTACCTGCATACTTGCGATTACCTGCATATGTTATTTACTATTCACGGGTTGGCAACTCACCCCCGTTGTGCCACAGGGTTTTGCAGATAGTCCCTCAGGGCAGTCAGAGACAGGGATTTCTTACTATTGTATCATCTTTTGCAGCGGATACCGCTACGGCTGACTGGGTGCAGTTTTGCTATAGGTAGGTTTTGCGGTTATCTGATGTTGCTCATTGTATATTCGTTGTATCCTGTACTCTCCATCTACCACTTTCATGTATTGACCTAGAGGCGAGATGTGAGGACGTTATTGTATATTTTTGGTGACTCAGAATGTTTTTTATGCAGTTTTATTTATATCGTCTTTTATTTCTTCGCTACGGCGTCGTATATCTGTTGTGGTGGTTGTTTTCCGCCCTTGGGCGTGGATTTTGCTCCCGTTGGGGATGCTTTACTTTTATTTTTGTTGTACCCATTTTTGGGGTTAGTTTTTACAAAGGTGGTGCTTCCAAAATTTTTAAGAAAGTAAATTTGGACTTTAAAGAATTTGTACTTGAGAATTTCAAAAGTTTTAATAATGTTCTTATCATTTACTACTTTTGATGGTTTAGATTGCTGGGTTTTCGGCTTACTTAAATTGCATTACGCCTGTAGACATTGCGTAATTTAAGGGCCATCACGTGCCAATTTTTGGGTCGTGACAAAGTTGGTATCAGAGCGCTAGGTTTTACCTTTCGGAGTGTAGGATGTCCTTGGTATGATGCAGTAGATAGCTTAAGCAGAGTAACGTAGCGCATGTGTGTCCGTGGCATACTTACGACACGGTACTCCGCCTAAAGTGACCTAAGTACAAATTGCTTGAAATTCCTTCCTTGATGATACATATCCTTGTGATTCGATTTCTGTGTTCTTATCGAATCCTTTTCCATTTATAGCTTTATGCCGCCGATGACTATAAGGGATCAGGGAGGTGCAGGGAGAGCCGAGGTCAGAGTTGACTCGTGTGGGACGTAGACTGACCAGGATGGCACGCTCATTGTACTGGAGCAAATGGTTCCACCTTCGATAGATTGTATCGCTAGGCTTGAGACAGAGATTCAGGACTTGTGCCAGACGATGAGGTCGTTGGTTGAGGCCAGTCGAGCGCAGCGACAGGAGGTTGTCACCACTATTACCCAATTTTTCCTTGCGATCAGCACACAACATTGTGTTACTTATACAGCACCAGTAGACGCAGCCCTATTCGATGAGGAGTGTCTTTCCGAGACTTTGGGAGTTCGAGGAAAGAGGAAGGCTCGTGCAGGTGTACCAGCCCAGAGACAGAAGTTCAGTCGCCGCGATAGATTTCGTGCACGTCGTGGGAGTAGCAGAGGCTTGGGACGAGGACAGTCGTTTGGATCTTATCCTCAGGAGGGTCAGCAGCCATCGTATGGATGTTTTCGATGTGGGAGACTTCAACACTTCGTCAGACATTGTTCCTTGGCGCCGCGTCAGACTCATGTTCAGAGAGGTCGTGGTCGCGGAGGGTTCCTTTAGAGTGTACAGGATGGTAAAGGAAGAGTTCAGCCAGTTGCAGGTAGATAGCAGACACGAGTGTTTGCTTCTACTCATCGGGACACACGGGCATATAGTGCAGAGTATTTTTGAAAGAAAAGTCCAGAGCTTTCTGTAACGTTTTGAAAATCGTTTCGGTGAAATTTCGGAAAATCGGTAAAATAAAGGGGTTTTCTGTAATAAGTCAAAATTCAAATATCTTTATTTTAAAATTAAATGTACATATTCTAGCTATGTAATTGCTAGTATTTGGTGTTTATTGAGCCACTGGTGAAATTTCAAATTTTCTGAAATTTTTTCCGAAATTAATTATTTTAAGCCGTCCCTAATACATTTAATTAGGGAAAATTACAAATTGGAATGGGTTGGAACAAATTTTGTGCAACATAAAAAATTAAACAAAATTTTAACATGTGGTTTTTGGAATGAAATTAAGCTGTTAAGCGGTGTTAGAAAATATCGAAGAAAAAGGGCTTAAATAGTGAATTTAGTGTAAATGGATGTTTGGGGTATAACATTTATCATTTTACCTCACCCACACTCACCCACACCCTCTCTCCTCTCCCCAAATCAGCAGCCCAAGTTTCCCACTCCTCATTTCCCCACTTGTTTTGCCAAAAGAAATGAAAAGAAAAAGGAAATGAAAGAATAAAAGAATATATAAGTATGGGCTTTGACCTTGGGTTGACTTGATATCATTTTCCCCACTTGACTCTCTCTCCTCTCTCCCTCAAATTCCTGGCTAAAATCAGCCCCTACTGCAGCAGCCCTCTCTCAAAAAAAAATCCCACCCAATTTGCATAAAAAATGCACAAAAATGCTTCAAAATCCATACAATTTCAAAGCTAATTCCAAATCTAACTACTACCCAGTATTTCTTTGCCCAAGCTAGCATGGATCTTGGAGGAAATTTGGCATTTTGGAGGCTATGATCTTCATGTTGATCTCTTGATCATGTGGTATAAAGATTTATCCATATTTGTTAGTTGTTAGTTGAATGTTTAATCAAACTTGATTAGGTGTTTTAAAATATAAATAAAGGGGTTTTGAATTCAACTTTAGAAATTCAAGTGGATGATTTTGGATTATAGTTAGGGTTTTGTTGTATGATTATGGTTGCAAGTGGAATTCTTCTTTTTTGTGGAATGTGAAACATAATCAAATTGTTAGTTTGCAAATTGCTAAGTTGGAATTGTAATATTTAAGCTATTTTGCTTACTAGATTTTTGGAAAATTATTAAATGCCTTAGATTAAAATATAATTATAGTTTCATGTCATTATTAATATTATAATAAGTGGTTTAATACCTTTGGATCATGCAAAACCAAGCTTATTTGTAAAATTGTGAATTTCACTTTAAAAAGAGTTAAAGTCGGTATTTTTGCAAACTACTTTTTTTGAACGTATGTGGTTTGGTGAAATTAAATCGTGGAAATGGTTTGTATGGCATATTTAAGTTATTTAATAAGTATTATGGTCCCTAGATTTGTTTAAACGTCGAGTTTTGTACTAAAACGGGTAATTTTGTTTGCTAGATTTTCGGAAAAATAGCTTTTAAAGTGAGTTTGGGGTTTTTGTGAATTTTAAGCTATTTTATATTATAATTAGTGCTTGTGATTGTGTAAATGAGTGTGTTTGGGTTTTTCTCGATGGTTTGGCGTTTGTACGCCGACGTCGAGGATTTTTGGGTTGATTTGTGAAAGCAACCATAGGTTTTGACCTATGTGGGATTCGCGTGTTGTTTTGGTCATGAGTCGGATTGTAATGCGATACGGTGCATTATGATATGTAGGTACCCCATATGGAATTCGAGACGACAAGCAAGCGCGTGGCGACGTCGGCACCGGTGAGCGAGGACCAGGTGAGTAGATTTATATCTATGGGGAGAAGTCGGGTGGATGGCGTATAGCACCCCCGCAGTTCGTGGTGATGTATACGAATACGTATACACACATATATTGATTTTATATTGTTTGAGTTTATTAATGTTAAAGATGGATATTTGGTGTGTTTGGATTGGTTTAGTGTTGCGAAACCCTAGAGTAGTGGTTGCACCACATGTACACACACACCCATACTTGCATACATTCTTCTTTCATATGTGCGTATAGGGGAATATATTTTTATATGTTCACATGGGTATGGGACTATGTGTTCATATACTGGATTTGAGGATAGTATTTGGGATTTGAGGTGAGTAGATGAGATTGATTTGAGACCGTGATATCGGTGATATGACAGGGTTCGTAATTGATAAACGACCTGATGTTTTAGCGGGTCCTTTGACGTAGTTTTCACACACGTGCATGCATACTTAGGTGGTATCGGTATTGTACTAGACAGAGATCAGTATCCGGATTAGGATCTTTGATAAAGAAGATACTAGATGAATAGTATGATGAATGTGATATTAACCCGTACCCAGATTTGGGGATGCCGTACGACGGATTTACGTACGAGCTATATATTGATGATTGATCCGCACTCTTGACTTGGGATGTCTGATTATAGATATGGTATCAGATATGATATTATTGAGGCGGGATCACCGACTATACATATACAGGTATGTATATGTATCGACTCAGATGTTATGCGGTTTCCTTACCTGTAGTTCAACTTGTTAGTTCAGCCGTATAGTTTAGTATAGTTGTTAGACTAGATTAGACTCCTACCTATTTCAAAAATAACGGATCGTGGGTATTTTAAAAGACAGGTCAAGGGATTTTACGGATATTTCAAAAGGCGTATCTTTTCTTAAAACCATCGTAGCCCTTATTTTCAAAACCCCACGATTCGTGTTATTTCAAATGGCACCATTGTGTTGTATTTAGCACCCGCTCATTATTGTTGTTCGCTCCGCATCACATGCTTATATTAAGATTCATATTCTACTGTTGATATCATGCTGTTAGGACACCAGCACCATTACCGATGATGCGTATGTACCACGTACACTTACTTGCCGGCTTACACACATCTTCATCGGTAATTGCCATGTCACGTACACTTAGAGAATATTATTGCTTGATTTAGCTTGTTAGCTAGTAGTTTGACATGATATTAGTGTACTTGCCTTATATGCCAGCTTAGATATTGTAGTTATTACTTGTCACTTCATGCATACTGTTATTCATTGTTATGCCGCATTCATGGATTCTCATGCCTATATTCATGGTTTTACATGCTATTGATGATTTGGATTCGGATTTCCATGAGATTTTCTGGATTTGGGGGGAAAACCGCAAAACTTATATAAACTGCTTTCTCTCTTTTTAAATAAAAAGTGCGGTTTTTCCTATGATGTATGAGTCATCCACCATGAGTTTGCTGATGGATTTCGAGACCCGATTCGAGCAGTGGAGGAACCGTTTCGGGTACATGGTGGGCCCGGTGCGCTACCCCGTGGCAAGAGGATCGTGTTGTTGACGTTGAGCCTGGCAGGGGAGCACTACCAACCGGTGATTTTACCCGACGCGTCGGATATCCGGAGGATACCGTCATGGTCTTGAGATGGATGGTAGGGGCCGGTCTGGACTGACGACGCCCTAGATATTGTGATTGAGACATCGAGATTTTGAGATTTGAGGTACAGAGATTGTGACACAGTGATATCGAGGTATTTGGACACTTGTTTTGTGTCGATGCTGGGCACTGTTTTATGCTGATTTCATTTATGGTGCGTCATTTTTAAAATACAGAAATCTCACTGATTTATGAAAGCAGTTTTATTCAATACAGGCATTCTGTTTCATGCATTCATACATCATCCATATGATATATTGCTACCTGAGGCACTGACACGGGCACATGGGATTACACTCGGGTTAGATATTTATCCTAGCCATTGTTATAGGCTGCATGTTATATGTATTTGAGGATATATTATGATCATATGACCTAGGATTGCGTCATACATGCGATTCCTGTTCGTAGATGTATTCTATTCACGAGTTAGCAACTCACCCCCGTTGTGCCACAGTTTTTCTTGCAGGTTTTGCCGTATAGGTTTCATTACGGCTTGTTGGTACTGCTTCTTTTCGGGTGACTTGCTAGTAGGTGGTTTTACTTATATCGTACCCATCATTATACCTTGTATATTATTATTCTGTTGTATCTAGAAGTTCCATCAAACAAACATGTATTTATTTTTGAGATAGAGACCAGTGATGTTATTCTTTCGATCTTAGAGTCGCGCGTTATATTTCTGTGGATTTCTTATGGTTTTGAGTTTCCTTTTGAGTTTTTATCCTCGCCCTTGGCGTTGTATATTATATTGCTTGTGTGGTTGTGACCGTCAATTGAAGAAGAGCTAGCTCCCGCTTGGGGATGCCTTTTATTGATTTCGTATACTATTCATGTTGTATCCCGTTTGGGGGCCGGTATTTACAAAGGAGACTCTGCCGAAATTTTCAGGAAATTTTTGATGTTTTTAAAAAAATGCATAATTCAGCTTATGCTAATAAACTACTTGATTTTAAATTAGTTTTCCTTCACTCTACTACTTTTCTTGGTTTGGATTTCTGGGTTTTCGTCTTACTTAGATTGCGTACACCTCGATACGTTTCGTAGTTTAAGTGCCAGTCATGTTCCGTATTTTCGGGATGTGACAAAGTTGGTATCAGAGCGTTAGGTTTTACCTTCGGAGCGTAGGATTACCCTTGGTTGATGGAATAGGTGACTAAATTAGAGTGACGTACCGTGGTATGTTCCACGGCATACTTACGATACGCTACTCCACTTAAGGAGCCTTAGGATATACATTTCTTTGCTCAGTATCATATTCATTCCTGATCTAGCCTCATCGGTACCAGTCATGGTTTTGCTGCCATGATTACGGGCAGGGAGAGCTACGGCTAGAGTTGCGGTCAGCACGAGCTCGTCACGAACGAGGACTGACCAGGGCATGATTCCGGCATATACGATTGCATTGAGAGGCGTCGTCTGATTGTGTTTTCGCGCCATGAACGTTTGACAGATCGCTTTTACCAGATTTCTTGGACGTGCCGATCAGTATAAGAGGATTGAGCCAATGATAGAGGCTAGCCAGATTTTGATGACCGTTGGCGTATTGCTTACTCCTGATGATTAAGGCACTGTTCAGCGTGCAGACGAGTGAGCCAGTCATTGCTGCGAATGACGAGATATCGCCCCAGATGTTGGAGCTATTGCGGTACGAGTTGTACTAAGAGATGATAGAAGGTCGCTAGTCACCAAGGATGGATGACTAGGACATGTGGTTCGTTCGCTACCCCGATGTGAGGTCATCAGATAGATTGATTCCAGCTAGAGACGACTTCACGCGGAGACGTTGAGAGTCGACAGAGATGATCGAATGTCAGCAACCTATTATTCCTAGTTTAAAGTATTCGGAAAGACATGCAGGCAATTCTATGGACCCTCTAGAAGAATGAAACCCTAACTCGACTTAATGACCGTGTGAAAGCCTTTGAACCTTAGGGTTTGCGGCAGTTCCATGGCGCCATTAGTGAGGCTTGGGTTTGCCCTTCTACGGCTGGACCACCGATGCTGTGGTATGTACTCGATACTGTTAAACTGTACCCAAGATGTTGAGCTCTTAGGGGATTATGAGGTTTTGACGAATCGATCGGATGGTTCGACTTCATTCGGATGCTAGGTGGTGAGATGCACTTCTTGGGAGACTCCAGATACGAGGATAGCCGTTGGAGCTCAGTCCATGCAGGCACGACGAGACAGTCCGAAGCAGTCGATATTAGAGAAAATTGGAGTAAGAGGTTCGTACGAGATCTTGATGAGACGACGTTCCACTCCGCCGACATCAGAGATGCGATACGCATGCCGAGGCATTGTACTTGGATATACCTTCCAGAAGCAGTCGTGATGAGTATGCAGCCGTTCCGGAGCAAGAAGCAGATGTAGTAAAGGGCGATGACTTCCGGACAGTTAGGCAGAGACGAGACTTGGAAGAGACCTTGAGCAGGAATCCTTCCAGGCCACTGCTGCAATGATATTTGCACCCAGGATAAAATGTGTCACATGCATTCAGAGAGCCAGAGGCTGACGCCAGTGATATGCTGCCTTGACAGGGCTGATGAGTCGATGGATTGTGAGATTGGTAATCCATGGAGAAGACTTGGACCCAGGAGTGCTTATGTTACGCACACCAGCAGTCTAGAGTTCAGGATCGCCGACGAGATACGTTATAAGTGATCACAACAGTTGGCCAGAGATTCTTAGAGGGTGTACTTGAGCGGGACTATTCCGCCATACTTGATTTCTATGTTTTGGGCGATCTATTCACATGACTGATTTTGATGATTGAGTTTCTTGGTATTTGTTTTCAAGGACCATGGTTGCACCTACTGAGTATTTACGATTTTTGCACAGTTGTTGCACTTGAGATAGTTTTCGTGCCTTGGTTTCTCATGTTTGTGATTATATGGATTTCATACAGTTGAGTTGATTTGTGCGTATATACGCATACGATTTGTTTTTTGCACTCGGCATAGTTCACATATGCTTGCAGTGCAGTGATACGCATTTTGTGCACTTAGATGCACTAGACTTCGATTTCGATTGTGATACTCGATATTTGTTTTATGCACCTTGTGCACCTGATTTGATTTTGCGCATGTTCGGCGCTTGATATTGGATATCATGATTTCGTGCATGATGGATGCACCTGGTTTTGATTTTCACGCATGTTGAGCGCATGTTTTGAGAAGCGATTTCGGTGCACACTAGATGCACTAAATCGAGATTCTTCATGCGTGTCAGACGCACCTATCCTTGCTGTCAGGCACACACGTTGTCTATGACAGATGTTATGTGCACACCCGATGCACTTAGATGTTGTTTCTGTGCGCATGTATGGCACATATATGGATTTTGATTTCCGTGCACACCAGACGCACGTAGTATTCATATGCGTATTTTGGGATTGATTTCTTATAGAGCAGTAAGTTTTTATGATATTTGCTATGTGTTTTCATACTGAGCAGGACTAGTCAGAGGATAGTACCTGAATATATTTTGCATGCATTGATAGCTATCGAAGGGAATTCCAAAAAGCGAGCTATAGTCTCAGTATTTACCTACGTGTCTGATATGGCACGAGACGTTTAAACAAGGAAACCCTTCTACATTGTTTTCCAAAACGGCGGAACGTACATTTCAAACAAGGTATATATGTATATAGTTATTTTCTTATGATAAACGTCCGCCACTGTGCAGTGTTATACGCGTTGCACAGCGACTTTAAGAGATTTGGCATGCATTTCCTTCAGATATTTACGTATATAGATTTGATATTTACGTGTATAGTTTCGAGTTATATCATATTGGTTTTGTATTAGATTTAACATTTGTGTCTTTACCATGACACCGATGATTGCGGGATGCTTGACGGGGTTCTGATTTTGAGTTATATGCTCATTTTTTCCCCATGCGTGCGCTGCGCTACGATTTGTTTTAGGTATTTATGATTTCGGAGCCCCGACGACTTGATGGTTTGGCTTAAATGTTTTAGAAATTGGGGGGGGGGAGTTTTAATTTAAATTCAGGGACCGAATTTCTTTAAGGGGGAAGATTGTAACGTTTTGAAAATCGTTTCGTTGAAATTTCGGAAAATCGGTAAAATAAGGGAGTTTTCTGTAAAATGTCAAAATACAAATATCTTTATTTTAAAATTAAATATACATATTCTAACTATGTAATTGCTAGTATTTGGTGTTTATTGAGCCACTGATGAAATTTCAAATTTTCTGAAATTTTTTCCGAAATTAATTATTTTAGTATTATTTTAAGCCGTCCCAAATACATTTAATTAAGGAAAATTACAAATTGGAATGGGTTGGAACAAATTTTGTGCATCATAAAACATTAAACAAAATTTTAACATGTGGTTTTTGGAATGAAATTAAGCTGTTAAGCGGTGTTAGAAAATATCGAAGAAAAAGGGCTTAAATAGTGAATTTAGTGTAAATGGATGTTTGGAGTATAACATTTATCATTTTGCCTCACCCACACTCACCCACACCCTCTCTCCTCTCTCCAAATCAGCAGCCCAAGTTTCCCCCTCCTCATTTCCCCACTTGTTTTGCCCAAAAGAAATGAAAAGAAAAAGGAAATGAAAGAATAAAAGAATATATAAGTATGGGCTTTGACCTTGGGTTGACTTGATATCATTTTTCCCACTTGACTCTCTCTCCTCTCTCCCTCAAATTCCTAGCTAAAATCAGCCCTTACTGCAGCAGCCCTCCCTCAAAAAAAAAATCCCACCCAATTTGCATCAAAAATCCACAAAAATGCTTCAAAATCCATACTATTTCAAAGCTAATTCCAAATCTAACTCCTACCCATTATTTCTTTGCCCAAGCTAGCATGGATCTTGGAGGAAATTTGGCATTTTGGAGGCTATCATCTTCATGTTGATCTCTTGATCATGAGGTATAAAGATTTATCCATATTTGTTAGTTGTTAGTTGAATGTTTAATCAAACTTGATTATGTGTTTTAAAATATAAATAAAGGGGTTTTGAATTCAACTTTAGAAATTCAAGTGGATGGTTTTGGATTATAGTTAGGGTTTTGTTGTATGATTATGCTTGCAAGTGGAATTCTTCTTTTTTGTGGAATATGAAACATAATCAAATTGTTAGTTTGCAAATTGTTAAGTTGGAATTGTAATATTTAAGCTATTTTGCTTACTAGATTTTTGGAAAATTATTAAATGCCTTAGATTAAAATATAATTATGGTTTCATGTCATTATTAATATTATAATAAGTGGTTTAATGCCTTTGGACCATGCAAAACCAAGGTTATTTGTAAAATTGTGAATTTTACTTTAAAAAGAGTTAAAGTCGGTATTTTTGCAAACTAGTTTTCTTGAACGTATGTGGTTTGGTGAAATTAAATCGTGGAAATGGTTTGTATGGCATATTTAAGTTATTTAATAAGTATTATGGCCGCTAGATTTGTTTAAACGTCGTGTTTTGTACTAAAACGTGTAATTTTGTTTGCTAGATTTTCGGAAAAATAGCTTTTAAAGTGAGTTTGGGGTTTTTGTGAATTGTAAGCTATTTTATATTATAATTAGTGCTTGTGATTGTGTAAATGAGTGTGTTTGGGTTTTTCTCGATGGTTTGGAGTTTGTATGCCGACGTCGAGGATTTTTAGGTTGATTTGTGAAAGCAACCATAGGTTTTGACCTATGTGGGATTCGTGTGTCGTTTTGGTCATGAGTCGGATTTTAATGCGATACGGTGCATTATGATATGTAGGTACCCCATATGGAATTCGAGACGACAACCAAGCGTGTGGTGACGTCGGCACCGGCGAGCGAGGACCAGGTGAGTAGATTTATATCTACGGGGAGAATTCAGGTGGATGGCGTATAGCACCCCCGCAGTTCGTGGTGATGTATACGAATACGTATACACACATATATTGATTTTATATTGTTTGAGTTTATTAATGTTAAAGATGGATATTTGGTGTGTTTGGATTGGTTTAGTGTTGCGAAACCCTAGAGTAGTGGTTGCACCACACGTACACACACACACCCATACTTGCATACATTCTTCTTTCATATGTGCGTATAGGGGAATATATTTTTATGTGTTCACCTGGGTATGGGACTTTGTGTTCATATACTGAATTTGAGGATAGTATTTGGGATTTGAGGTGAGTCGATTAGATTGATTTGAGACCGTGAGATCGGTGATATGACAGGGTTCGTATTTGATATACGACCTGATGTTTTAACGGGTCCTTTGACGTAGTTTTCATACACGTGCATGCATACTTAGGTGGTATCAGTATTGTACTAGACAGAGATCAGTACCCGGATTAGGATCTTTGATAAAGAAGATACCAGATGAATAGTATGAAGAATGTGATATTGACCCGTACCCAGATTTGGGGATGCCGTACGACGGATTTACGTACGAGCTATATATTGATGATAGATCCACACTCTTGATTTGGGATGTCTGATTATAGATATGGTATCGGATATGATATTATTGAGGCGGGATCACCGACTATACATATACAGGTATGTATATGTATCGATTCAGATGTTAGGCGGTTTCCTTACCTGTAGTTCAGCTTGTTAGTTCAGCCGTATAGTTTAGTATAGTTGTTAGACTAGATTAAACTCCTACCTATTTCAAAACTAACGGATCGTGGGTATTTTAAAAGACAGGTCAAGGGATTTTACGGATATTTCAAAAGGCGTATCTTTTCTTAAAACCACCGTAGCCCTTATTTTCAAAACCCCACGATTCGTGTTATTTCAAATGGCACAATTGTGTAGTATTTAGCTCCCGCTCATTATTGTTGTTCGCTCCGCATCGCATGCTTATATTGTGATTCATATTCTACTGTTGATATCATGCTGTTAGGACACCAGCACCATTACCGATGATGCGTATGTACCACGTACACTTACTTGCCGGCTCACACGCATCTTCATCGGTAATTGCCATGTTACGTACACTTAGAGAATATTATTGCTTGATTTAGCTTGTTAGCTAGTAGTTTGACATGATATTAGTGTACTTGCCTTATATGCCAGCTTAGATATTGTAATTATTACTTGTCACTTCATGCATACTGTTATTCATTGTTATGCCGCATTCATGGATTCTCATGCCTATATTCATGGTTTTACATGCTATTGATGATTTGGATTCGGATTTCCATGAGATTTTCTGGATTTGGGGGGAAAACCGCAAAACTTATATAAACTGCTTTCTCTCTTTTATATAAAAAGTGCGGTTTTTCCCATGATGTATGAGTCGTCCACCATGAGTTTGCTGATGGATTTCGAGACCCGATTCGAGGAGTGGAGGAACCGTTTCGGGTACATGGTGGGCCCAGTGCGGTACCCCGGGGCAAGAGGATCGTGTTGTTGACGTTGAGCCTGGCAGGGGAGCACTACCGACCGGTGATTTTACTCGACGCGTCGGATATCCGGAGAATACCGTTATGGTCTTGAGATGGATGGTAGGGGCCGGTCTGGACTGACGGCGCCCTAGATATTGTGATTGAGACATCGAGATTTTGAGATTTGAGTTACAGAGATTGTGACACAGAGATATCGAAGTATTTGGACACTTGTTTTGTGTCGATGCTGGGCACTGTTTTATGCTGATTTCATTTATGGTACCTCATTTTTAAAATACAGAAATCTCACTGATTTATGAAAGCAGTTTTATTCAATACATGCATTCTGTTTCATGCATTCATACATCATCCATATGATATATTGCTACCTGAGGAACTGACACGGGCACATGGGATTACACTCGGGTTAGATATTTATCCTAGCCATTGTTATAGGCTACATGTTATATGTATTTGAGGATATATTATGATCGTATGACCTAGGATTGCGTCATACATGCGATTCCTGTTCGTAGATGTATTCTATTCACGAGTTGGAAACTCACCCCCATTGTGCCACAGTTTCTTGCAGGTTTTGCCGTATAGGTTTCATTACGGCTTGTTGGTACTGCTTCTTTTCGGGTGACTTGCTAGTAGGTGGGTTTACTTATATCGTACCCATCATTATACCTTGTATATTATTATTCTGTTGTATCTAGAAGTTCCATCAACCAAACATGTATTTATTTTTGAGATAGAGACCAGTGATGTTATTCTTTCGACCTTAGAGTCGAACGTTATATTTCTGTGGATTTCTTGTGGTTTTGAGTTTCCTTTTGAGTTTTTATCCCCGCCCTTGGCGTTGTATATTATATTGCTTGTGTGGTTGTGACCGTCAATTGACGAAGAGCTAGCTCCCGCTTGGGGATGCCGTTTATTGATTTCGTATACTATTCATGTTGTATCCCATTTGGGGGCCAGTATTTACAAAGGAGACTCTGCTGAAATTTTCAGGAAATATTTGATGTTTTTAAAAAAATGCATAATTCGGCTTATGCTAATAAACTACTTGATTTTAAATTGGTTTTCCTTCACTCTACTAGTTTTCTTGGTTTGGATTTCTGGGTTTTCGGCTTACTTAGATTACGTACGCCTCAAGTCGTTTCGTAGTTTAAATGCCGGTCATGTTCCGTACTTTCGGGACGTGACACTTTCTTTTCCGGAGGGAGGGTTACTAGTTCTGTCCTTAAGAAAAGAAGAGATCATTAACAGAGAGTTAGCTCATCAAGTCAGGCAGGGTATTCTCCATTCCTCAGTTTAGGAAGTCCTTGACTCGGCTAGCATTAGTGGGCAAAAAGCATGGTATTCAGCTAGTCAGTTTTCAGGTAATCTTATTCGTATGTTCTTCTAATGCACTTATTTGTTTATTTAGGGATCTATGCACTCGTTGTTCTACATACTTTGTATCGTGGTGGGGCCGAGGGTCGTGTTAGCTAGATCAGCCGTTTGTCGTGTTAATTTCTGTTAGCGATTCTTTTGTTGCGCGACACGTGTTTCGGTCGTGTGCCAATCGGGTAGGAGATAGAGATTCGTCCGTCGATTTGGTCCTTCTAGAGATGTTGGACTTGATGTTCTCCTGGGCACAGACTGGTTAGCTACATTCTATGCGTCTGTGGACTACCGCGAGAAAACAGTCAGGTTTTGCTTTCTTGGCGAGTCAGTTCTTGTTATGCAGGGGGACAGTGGTGCCGCCTCTCACAGTTTGAATTCAGCCTTTTTCGCTAGTCGGCTTTTGAGGAGAGGATGTCGAGAATTCTTGGCTTTCATTATGATACTGGAGCCACAGTGGGTTTGTTGGACCGGGTTCCTATCGTGCAAGATTTTTTCGACGTTGTTCCAGATGAGCCGGCGGAGCTTAGGGAGCTAAAGAATCAGCTGCAGAGTTGCTAGTGTCACGACCCGAAATGGCACGTGACTGGCACTTGAATCATATGAAGTCTATAGGACCCCATCTAATTCAAATAAGCCAAAAATCCCAGAAATCTGAACCATTTTAAGGAAGAAGTGAAGAAAACTAGTTTTAAAACAAGTGGTTTTAAAAAAACATAAGCCGAAGTATGCATTTTTAAAATCCCAAGTTTTTTCTGAAAATTTTGGCAGAGTTTCCTTTATAAATACTGGCCCCAAATGGGGTACAACATGAATAATATATACACAATGATAAAAGGTATCCCCAAGCAGGAGCTAGCTCTTCGTCAGTTGACGGTCACAACCACGCAAGCAATATAATATACAATGCCGAAGGGTGAGAATCAAAACTCAAAAGGGACTCAAAATATCAAGAAAAGCATAATAATACAACGCGCGACTCTAAGGTCGAAAGAATAAACAACTGGTTTTCTAAGTATGAAACAATATACAAGTCTGGTTGATGGAGTTTCTAGATACAATAATGAAAATAAAATACAAGGGTGGTCACGATGAGAGTGAACCCACCTACCAAAGCAATCACCTAGAATGGAAGCAATGTGCCAGAAAGCCGCAATAAAACCTGTACGGCAAAAACCTGCAATAACTGTGGCACAACGGGGGTGAGTTTCCAACTCGTGAGTAGAAAACATCATAGAGCAGAAATCGTATGTATGACTCAATCCTAGGTCAAACGATCAGTAATATATATATTCTCAATATGATAAAGTCGGAAGCATGACAAGGTGGCAAGGGTAAACATCTATACATAAGTGTAATACCAAGTGCTTGTGTCAGTGCTTCAGGTAGCAACATATCATAAATATGAGGTGTCATCAATGTAAATATCATGAAATCAGTGTCAACTATATCATGAAGTCTATAAGTATGTGGATATCATCCAACTATGTAATCAATGCCTGTATGCATGTGGATCTCGTCCACGTTTCAACCAATGACATAACAACATCATGCATGTAAAAGTCATAAAAGCATATGCATGAAAGTATGAGGATATAAATCAACGAGTGTCCCTCGCGACACATCAAAATCATGGAACCTGAGTGTCCAGCATCGACACTCGAAAACGTCATGAAACCCGTGCCCAGCATCGGCACGTAAATCCTCATATATTGGGCTCTATCAGTCCGGATCGGCCCACGGGCTCCTCAGTCTGGATCGACCCATATCATCTCTCGACTCCGGTAGGTATCCTCCGGATATCCGCCGAGCCTAAATACTATCACCGGTAGGTATGCTTCTCCTGTCAGGCTCATCGACGTGGTCCATCAACATACCTTTCTTGCCTAGGGGTACCTTCGGGCCCCACCATGTATCCCGCACACGGCCCACGACTCCTCCTCACATGGGGTATATATAAATCAAAACCGATAAAACTCATGGTGGCTGCTGAAATATCATATCAAGAGAAACCGGCTTTTTAAAATAGTACATACTTTCTTTTGAAATACCCACGGTTCTCAAATCCAGAAATATCATGAAAACAACATATCTCAATGCGTATAATCATAAAGCATGATGTATGCGACATATAATAGAAATGTAAGCATATCAGTATATCATGAAACATAAAACAGTAATATGCACATATCGAGGGAAAACCGCTCTTTTAAATGAATCCAGTTTAAAAATATATCATGCGGTTCCCAAATCTCCAAAATCAAGCTAGAAACATCTATGTATATGCAAATGTGTATGTATGCAAGCATGGGTGTATAATATGAATGTACACAAGTATGTCATGCGAGGAGTCATATCCTGATGTCAGCAATCCTACTGTGTAGTGACGTGGCAATTATCGATGATGAAGTGTGTGAGCCGGCAAGCAGGTGTACGTGGAGCATACGCATCATCGATAATGGTACTGGTGTCCTGACAGCATGGGTTTAATATAACATAAATCAGAAGTATATAAGCATGCAATGAGCTATTAACCACATGAATATATGGAAATGGAAAGTAAATGCAACAATAAGGAATCTACATTAGTTATACGAGTCATACAGTTTGTCATTTAAAATCTCACAAATCGTGGTGTTTTGGAAAAATAGGGTCTACGGTGTTTTTAAGAAAATAAGTACGTCCTTTGAAATATCCGTAGAATCCCTTGACCTATCTTTAAAATACTCATGATTCGTTAGGTTTGGAAATAGGTATGACTCGAGTCTTGTCTAACATCAAGTAAACTACAGGACAAATCGAAAGGTAAGGAAACCACCCTAATCTGAGTTGATACATATAAATATAATAGTCGGTGATCCCGCCTCAATAGTATTGCGATACAATATATATTATGAAATCCTCGAGTCAAGAGTTCGGATCTCTTATCAATATATAGCTCGCATGTAAATCCGTCGTACGACATCCCAAATCTGGGTATGGGTAAAATATCACATTCATCTCATTATTCATCTGGTATCCATTATCATCATATATCATGAACTGGATGTACTGATCTAAGTCTATTACAACTGATACCATCAACATATATATATACGTGTATGAAAACACACATCTAAAGGCCCACTATAATCTCATATCGTATCTCGTAATACGAACCGCATCATATCACCGATCTCATGGCACCATGCCCAATCTCATCGACCCATCTCCAAATACCATGTACAATCCTCATCATCCATGTATAAGTATACGTATGTATATATACATCTCCCCATAACCGCACAAGTAAAACAGTAAGCATGTGTGTGCGTATGGGTGTAAACCTTATTCTAGGGTTCGCGACTAAACTAACTAATGACGCTATCACCCAATTACACTAAAGTTATCCATGACTCCTAAAGTCTATCTAGATAATCATAATCTCAAAATAAACATATGAATATATCCATATAATATATATATATATACACACCATACACCACACTACGAACTGCGGGGGTGCTATACGCCATCCACCCGACTTCCTCCGTAGATATAATTTACTCACTTGATCCTCGCTTTCTGGAGTCGATGACGCCATGCTCGTCCTCGTCATCTTGAAGTCCCCGTGGGGTACCTACATATCACATATAGCATCGTAAACGAAATCACGCACGAAAACCAAAATGTCGCACGAATCACCCATATGTTATAACCTATAGTTTACGCAAGCAAGAATAATCAAACAACTCTCGACGATCGATGTATAAACGTGAATCGACCGAGGTAAAACATAAATATCAAACTAAATTTCAAAAACGTCACGAAATACAAGGCAACAACTCAAGAAAATGGTCCCAGATTTTACCCTAACTGAAATCAGCCAATACTGCATATATGGAGGGTCTATTTTACTGAAGATAAAGCCCTGGAATCAACATGGACCATTTTGACCCTACCCTGGCTGCAAATTGTGGCCAGATTGATTAAATCTACGTCCTAGCTCAAGGTATAGCGGCTGGGGTCTTTGGTGTAGGTTCCAGGTTACCTACACACTCCTCTATATTTGCTAAATATTTTTCAGGTGTCCCGGGTGATAGCAGATACCAAAATATATCACAATTTCCATAAAATCCGCTGATGTCGGGGTTTCTAAGTTTTGGTTTAGGGTTCTATTCTCTGGTTTCAGTCCATTTTACAATCCCTACAGCGGTTTAAGGTCACTATTAAGCCTCAATTTCACCTTTGGATTCAATTCAAAACCCTAAGCCTTTCTAGAAATTTCCAAACCTCACTAAACGACACTAAATCGGTTCTAATCAAACATGGATGTAAAAGCAACGGAAATACTATGCTAATGGTTAAGAGAATACCTTATTTGGCAACTCAAGAATTTTCTTGAGTTGCCCCAAGTGTTCAAAATCCGATTTTTCTTGGTCCAATGTGTTTGTATTGAGCTTGTGCAAGTTTTTTGTGAAGGGAAGTATTTGTTTTGATGTTGATTTGGGGGTGAAGTGAGGTGTAGGAGGTGGTGGAGGGAGAGGGCAACAGCCATGGAGGTGAGAGGAGAGAGGATGAGGGTGATGAAGTGAAGGAGGAATGGCCCAAGTCAAAGTAAACCCCTCCCTTTCTTTCTCTTGCCCATGCTTCCCATTTCTTTACTAATATCCTTTTTCTTTTTATTTCTTTTCTTTGTTTTCTTTTCTCTTCTCATTTAAACACAAACCATGCATGAAAAATGAGAAAAAGCCATGATAAAAATGTAACAAGTGTTAAAATGACATGGTGCATGTTTTGTAGAAAACAAGTTTAATGCGCGATTAGCGATATTTAATCGCGATTAGCACTAAATAGTGTATAATTAATCATAAAAACTTATAATTTGCATAAATCACATAAAGCACCTTCATTTCAGTAATTTCCATAATTTTCCAAATTTTTCCCAATTTATCGGTATTTAATTATACCGCAATATTAAAATATTCAATATATTTATTATTTAATTATAAAAATTCCCAAAAATAATATTTTATTTTTCTGAAATGTTACAGCTAGATAGGGGAATTGTGCGTCCGAGTGTTTCGCTTTGGGGAGCTCCTATTCTGTTAGTTAAGAAAACGACGGCAGTTTGTGGTTGTGCATTGATTGATCATCAATTGAACCGAGTTACGGTGCGGATAGGTATCCTTTACCTCGCATTGACGATTTGTTCGATCAGCTCCACAGTGCGAGACATTTTCTAAGTTTTTTTAGGATCAGGTCATCATTGGTTGCGGGTTCGAAGTGATGACATTCCGAAGACTGCTTTTATGCGTGCTACGGGCTTTATGAGTTTTTGGTGGTGTTGTTGGACTCTCCAGTGCCCTAGCAGCATTCGTGATGTGATGAACCAGATTTCTTCAGGCCGTTCCTCGACCAATTAGTTGTTGTGTTATTGATGACATTCTGGTCTTTTCCAAGAGTCGTGAGGAACGTGAACAACACTTGAGGATTTACATTGCAGACATTAGGAAAGCGCCAGCTATTTGCTAAATTCTCGGAGTGTTCCTATAGGCTTGTTTGTGTTGAACTTACTAGGTCATGGGGTTATGGGAAATGATATTCGTATGGACCCGAGGGAGATCGTGGTCGTACAGCTTTGGCCCAGACTTGTAGCAGGGAAAGAAGTCCGCAGCTTTTGGGCTTAGCCGGTTTTTACCACCGTTTAGTGCAGGATTTCTTGTGTATCGCTGCACCGTTGACCAGACCGGCAAGGAATGAGGTCATTTTCTTAGACTGTGGCATGCGAGCCGAGTTATCAGCAGTTGAAGACTTGGTGGACGACTGCACCAGTTCTATCTTTGCTTTCTGGATCGAGCGACTTTGTTGTTTACCGTGATGTTTCGTGAGTGGGGCTCGATTGTGTACTGATGTGGTACCATAGAGTTATCGCTCATGCTTCCCGACAGTTGGAGGAAGTACGATGTCACGACCCAAATGGCCACGTCACCGGCACTTAAAACACGTGACATCTGAAGACATCGACGCAATCTAAGTAAGCCGAAACCCGGAATCTAAACCCTTTTTGAAAATATTGGAGGTGAGGTTTAAATAATCATCTTATAAAATTAATTTAAAATAACATCTAGTTTTAATTAAGTATGTTGGAAAGCATTTATGACATTTTGAAACTTGACATTACGTCCTTTGCATTTTTATAAAAACCCGATACAACATGATAAAATAGCATCCCAACGGAAGCTATCCTCCACGTCCAAATAATGGAGCGACCACTTAACCTAAATCAGAAGTCGACTCCACAGAGTGCAACATCACCACACATAATTCTACGTCTTGCTTCTAAGTCCATAATATATCACTTCTAAGTTGCTGGAGTTTCCACTAGATACAAGAATATATGGATAATCAAGAGTGTGTATAACACAATAATAACCCACTTACCAATCAATGCCTGAAAAAGAATGTATGTCCAAGCCGCTGATAATCCAAGCGGTAAAACGTGCAAGAAACTATGGCACAACGGGGATGAGTTGCCAACTCAGTGAATAAAAGTACATCTAAAGGTAAAAATCGAAATACATGACGATACCTAGGTCATAAGTATAATCCTATCATAATCTGTACCGATATACTATATGATATGCATATGTGCCACACTAACTATCATGCAATCACAAGTATAATATCTCAATATCATATGAATCAAAATCATGAATCTATAATCAGTATTGGAATCCCCTTTTTGTCTATGAATGTCTGTACGAATATATGCAGGTACTGTCCCTCGGATCAGTCCTGGTGGAATCCAATAAATAATATCTAACGATGTACCTCATGATAATGATCGTATCAATATACATATAGATGTCTAGCATCGACATCGAAATCCGAAATCTCTCGTGTCCGGCATCGACACGTAAATGCAGATACCGTCGACACCATCTCAACAGATGATCGCCACCCAATATCCTGGTTACGATCAGTATCCCCTCGATATCTGCCGTACCCAATCAAACCCCGTTCAGTATCCCCTGGATAGCTGCCATGCTCATCTCAATCTCCGGTCAGTATCCCCTGGATATCTGCCGTGCTCAATTCTATCTCCGGTATCGAGTATCCTCGCTAGGCTCCCCCGCCTCAAATGCGGCTATCCTGCCCCTCGGTCTCGACTGGGTCCACCATGTATCCAACTGTATATCTCCCCCACTCAGTTTGGATAACGTAAAAATCCGCGACCGTATTTCTCCCCCATTCGGTCCGGAATAAAACCAGAAAACACAAAACTCATGGTGGAAGTTTTACTCATCATATCAAAATATCAGGTAAGGAATAAGAATAATTGCATAGATTGTATTGATGATATACTATATATGTATATATATAACCGTGTCCCATACCACCGATATATATATCATCAGGAGTAAAGTACCCAGAAATTCCAAGAATCAATTACAACATCTATAGTGTACTATAACATAATTAGGAAAAGACTACGTAATCATATAACATAACTGTAGGGTTCCTAGGCACACCCATGATGTTCCACAACAGATCAAACATGCCAAAATCAAATTTGTCATGTGCCTAAGAATCCTATGCAAGATCGTTAACTAGAGAATAGGCGATAAAGATGCAAGTTAACAACTTTAACTAAAAGGAAAGTGACTATAACCTTTGTAGATCCGGTCCACCACTTCCTTGGCTCCGTGATGAGGTCCCTCCGCTGTGATCATCGGATCGCGGACTCTGGCGATGGTTTCGTCGGAGAAATGATCGGGCTAGGTCGTCGACTTCAATGCCGAAGATGATCTACGTCAAGGCAACTCAAGATCAAGCTCCAACTTCATCAAGTCGTAAAACTTGTGAAGAAAACACCCTATACTACATGGCAAGTGGTAGAGGATGAAGAAATAGGAAGTGGGTTCACTTTAGAATTGGATTTCTCACTCTTTTTCTCAAGGCACTATTGAAGCTAGCAAGCTTTTATGAAGCTTGATGAAGATGAAGATGAAGATGAAGAAAGAATAAAAAAAATTATCTTAAAAAGAAAATCCAAGTCATTCTTATCATAATGCAACCATGGTTGAGTGTAGAGAATAAACTATGGTTAGGTGAATGGTTAGGTTAAGCAAAAGAAACAAAAATGGTCAAAGCTTCTTGAAGCTTCAAGGAAAAACAAAAGAAGCAACCATTTCTTTTCTTGCTAAAATGAATAAATAAATAAAATAAATAATCAAGAGAAGATAACAAAACCCTAACCATTCACTTAAACATGGTTTAAAGTAAACATACACCCAAGTTTGCATGTATCATCAAACATGATACAAACTACACAAAACTATATCATATATACAATGTGCACATCAAGTGAGAAAATCAATCTTAAGTGAACAAATACTAGTTAATGTAAAATAATATATCTAATATATAATTATACATTAAATCATTAAATCAACACTTGATTTAACGATCCGGTCATATCGCATATGACCGACTAATATCCAATGTATCGACTTATCGAATCAATCCTCGATTCGATAACTAGGTTATATCGCATACAACCAATCGATACATTCATCGCGAGAATAGAATACGGTATCACATACACGCATTATTCTCGGTCCCACACATATCTCATATGCGCTCCTATTTCGTTTTGCTTGAGCCAGGAAAGCTCTGTGTAGGACTCTAAAGACTCGTCAATACGCCGGCAGCAGGTGATGATCATATCAAACACCCAAAAAGCCGCAAGCAGTCTGCTAAACGTAATGGCCACCCGGGTATTGAGCGATCAGAAGATCGACGAGCAAGCCCGCTCACACTCCTGTGAATCCAACCAGTAACACTTACCGTACAGTCCGGTCTGTTCGTCTGATATGTCGCATATCTCGCCTAGGGGTGGTAAACGTCAGACCCCAATAGCTTGATAAGTCATGCCGACATAAGGTCCATAACAATCGTGAAACTACTGATAACTATTACCAGTATATCACTGCAACCCTGGCCAGGGATTTCAAGTTATGGCCAGTCGAGCATAGCGCAACATCAACCCCCAATACCTGGAGAGACGAATCCCCTCCAATCGCTCATTGCCTCCATGTGAATCGGGACTGTACCCAAAAACCACCTGTTTGCACGACTCAGTAGAGCCATGGTAGGGTGGAAATCAAAGCACAGTGGGAGACACACAAGACTCTATGACGATCTCGGGTCAACAGACTAAGTTGTACCAGTGTCACCAGAGAACTGCTATCTGACGTGAGGTATAATACCATCTGGGAGTTCTCGGCGAGTCCGTTCAGTGTACCCAGTCTCCACTGAGCACCCGCATACCATCTCTGATGTCAAACACCAATGGATATAGGATCATCCATCGCCCATCACATGGGTCGAGAAGATATACGCTAGTCTACTCTGGAATATCGATGCCTCGTCTCGATATTCCTACGACTAGGAACATTGAAGGATGTACTCATGGACTACCCAGGCCCCACTAGTATGATCTGCATCATAGTCCTAGAAGTTGAGTACACATCCTAAGGGCTTTATCAATATGTAACAGAGAGACAGAAAGTATACATATTAAGATAAAGAGCAACCAGACAGCGTACTATCATGTCGAGCAAGAAAGTCTTACCTATATATGTCCCAGCATCCACTACAATATACATCCAATGTACAGTAATGGCCTCTAGGGCATACATATAACTAACAATCTCCCACTTGCACTAGGGCCATCTGTAGCAGTGGTTGTAGTATCTAATACTCAACCATCCCCTAAAAGTCTCTTTTTGGGAAAAGGCCTTCGTGAGTGGATCCGCCGTGTTGTCCTCTGAGTCTACTCTCCTAACCTCGATCACCCTGGAGATCAACTATCTCCTTGATCAGGTGATGCTGCCTCAGAATATGTCTGGGTCTCTGATGGGACCAGGGTTCCAGGGCCAAAGCCACACTTCTATTGTCACACAATGGTAGGAACCTAGTTCATCTCATGAACCACTATACACCCAAACTGCCTCTTTGGTAGTATCTTTAATAGCGATGTTACCAGCCTTTATCATCTAGTTTGTCACGGTATCTAGCTTGGAACTCCTCCAACATACCGTCCCTCTACTGAGGGTAAAGACAATGCCTGCGACTGACATTCAGTCGTCCTTATCACCCTGGAACCTTTCCAGTGATTCACCTTTATCCTATTTGGAGAATCCTTATGATAAGAGGAGATTGACCGTGCGTAGCATAAGAAACTCTTTTCCTATCAAGAGTATATTGTCCACGTACAATACGAAGATGACCACCTTACTCTCTACTACCTTTTGTATATACAAGGTTCATCTACCATTTTGATGAAGTCAAACTCTTTAACTATCACATCAAAACAGACGTTCCAACTCCGCGATACCCGCTTTATCATTAAAGCAACTTGCACATGTTTCCGCTGCTCCCACTGTTTACGAAGCTCTCTGGCTGTGTTCTTATAGACGTTCTCTTCTAAATCATTTTAGAAAAACAGTCATGGCACCCAACCACCAGATATCGTAGTCATGGTATGTAGCAATGGCAAGTAGGATCTGGATGGACTTAAGCATAGTCCCTGAAAAAGGTTTCATCAATATCCACGCCGACGAAAACCTTTAACAAGTCCAGCTTTGAAAGTCTCAACTTTTCCATCTATACCAAGTAATCTTCTCAAGATATACTCGCTCCTGATGGGGATTTAACCCTTCAGATATAGCATCCAAAGTCCATACTTGGTGTTCATGGATTCCATCTCAGATCGCTAAGCATCCAGCCATTCTTACAGACTCCCTACGCTCGATGGCCTGCTCGAAACTAGTTAGGTCATCAACTCATGATGCAATCCTCGCTCCCACTGTCATCGAGAAACCGAAGTATCTCTCAGGCGGATGAGGAACTCTACCAGATCGGCGGAGAGGCTGAGGTTCATCGACAACTATTGAATCCTTTGGTTCTGTCAAATCATTATCCACAGTTTTGTATAGCTGGAACCGTTCCAGTTCTACAGAACTGACCTTGCCTCGATCTTGTCCGGATTTTGCTTTTAGACATAGGCCGGACAACCCCCAAATCTTAACTAACTTAAGAGATAGGCTCTTCCCACACCATATCTTATATGGAGTGGTAGGCACTGATTTGATTCGAATCCAATTCAATAGGTATGCAACTTCTCAAGTGCACAACCCCCAAAAGGAAATAGGTAACTCAGTAGTACTCATCATAGAGCATACCATATCTAATATGGTGCGGTTGCTCCGCCCCGATACACCGTTGTGCTGTGGTATATTCAGAGGAGTAATACGGAGAGAGAATCTCATTCTCCTTTAGAACAATCCAGGAATTCTATGCACAAGTATTCTCCTCTCTGATCTCATCATAGGACATAATACTTATACCCGTATTTTGGTTATCTACTTCTAACTTATATTCTGTGAATATCTCAAAAGGTTCGGACTTATGTTTCAACAGGAACATATGACTGAATCTTGAGAGATCATTAGAGAATGTAATGAAATACAAAGAACCGGTTTTGGCATGTGTAGACAGGAGACTTTACATACATCATTATGTATCAGTCTCAAGAGTTTACCAACTCTTTCTCTGTTTCCAATAAACAGAGCTATGGTCATCTTATCTTTGTGATATGACTGGAAAGTTTCACAAGATGTAAATTCAAACTGATTTAAATATGTATCTAAAATGTAACTTCAGCCAATCGGGTCGCATTGATATGACCTAGTCTACAATGCCTCAAGAAGGATTCGTTCATTCTGAACTCTTCCTCTTGTGTGTATTTTGTATACTAGGAACTGTAGTTTGATTTAGAACGTCAATGCTTTTAGATAACGTGCCTGAACCGATCAGCTTTTGAAATGTTCAAAACAATATCCAGCAATACAAAATTATATCCTTCTTTACTAATAAAGAGATTGATATGATTTTGTATATTAGGTTTGGTATCTAATAGCATTTGTTCAGAATCAGTGTATTGGTAATACAGGGTGACAGTGACCAACAGACCTGGCTGCAATACTTGCACCATTTTCTGTCCCATGAAACTTATCACCCGTTCTCAGTTCTCTGCCTTAGCCCATGTAACAGATTACATATGCGGGATCCTGATCTGGTATCAAATACCCAGGACGCAGAGGATACTGAGAAACAGTTCTTTGTAATGAACACACCCGAAGGAGATGCATCATATGCACTTTCTTCGTTTGGGCGGCATAGGAATTCTGGTATTCCCCTATTTCCTGCTCGGTCTTATAACAATTATAAGTTGGAGCGGGACCAACGTTCCCCAGCTCAGTATAACAAGCGGGTTCGGTCAATACATCCATATTATTATCTTGATTAAGGCGTGATATGGTCGCTACCTGGAGAGAGAGAGAAGAAAACACTCTGCGTGCGCTCTTGCAAGATTAGATTGGTTATTTATTTTATCTAATCAAGATGGCTCCCACTGTTTTTATCAAATCTTCCTTCAAACCCTAAAAGGAAAGACTAGCCGGGATTAATTACACTCTACAAGTTCGCCAATCTTTCAGCCAGGCCAGTGTCGGTACTTTGAGGGAGGTTCCCCGTGCTTTCGCACGAACCTAATTACAGTAAACCTCGTTTTCCCAGAGGCGTAACCCCGTTGACACCTTTCTAGACACCTACTTGATCGGCTAATTGCAAAGTGCAAAACTCTCCCAGGAGTAACAATTACTCGCAGTGGGTATCGGGATCCAACTATCATATAGAAGGTATGCAATCTTATTGCAAATTTCAACACTTAAAACTCCTGATAGTGGTTTTTACCCCTAGCACCTATGACCTTAACTATGGTCAACAAATCATAAGTACTAGTCAAGTTCTACCCGTCATTTCGTGATTAATTAGACCCACTCACATGACCCTTAACTAAGGTCAACAAAGTCACGCGACTGTCCTAACTAATCGCATCATATGCGGTGTAGGAAGACATCACTTAGCTACCATACACCGTGCCTTAACTAAGGTCAACAAACACAGCACGAATACTAAGTACTCTACTTCCTAAAATGACGGAGGGTTGCGGATGGTTTTTAAGAAAACCTTTAACGCTTTGAACTTGATCTCGTTGCGGAATCAAATGGTTTTTTAAATGGAATATTTTTGTGGCTTTTCTAGTTTTGCTAAAGGGGTCACTCCCAGTGAAGGGATCGTCGGCCCTTTCCTCATCGAATAAGGTGCAGGATATATCATATATACCGATGTGCAAAGCGAAAACCATAGAAGCAATCAAAAGACAAACCGAGGGTTGTAGCATCTGCCAGTTATTGCTAAAGGAGTCACTCCCGGTGAAGGGATCTCGGTCCTTTCCTTATCGAATAAGGTGCAGGATGTTCTACAAGGAACACCGCGATGCAAAGCAAGAACTGTAGCTACCTGTTTTTATTTTTGAAATTCGATTCCACAACATCTTTTAGGTTTATTTTCTTTCATTAATCACATTAATGAATATCCCATCATTAAAGTCCACCTAAACATCACAGATAAATATAACGTACGCTTATGCCATCCGCATTCGCCTCGATGTCCCGTCTGCACCGTTAGGTTAGGTAACTAACGCCAGAGCAAGGCAGGGCTAGCGCGGGTGTAAAACATAAGCAACGTCTATATAATATATCAAATATACTATATACCATATCTATCTGAACAAATCACATGATCACATCACAGATAACGCAGCAGAAAATATCATATGAAATATTGGATATACTAGGACGTCCGTATTTTAAATACGAGCCAGTATAAAACACGGATTCCACGGTCGTGATGAATAACCAAACCCACACCCCTAGACCCCTACGAGAGCAGCAAGCAACCCTACCAATTCTAGAGTCAGGAGACCCGGACTCGACTCCTCGAGATGGTCTCCCACTGGACCCTAGAACCCGGTTACTTGTGCTCCCCTCCTTGGGTCTATCCTAATGCGGAAAAGTAAATAATATACAAATGGTGACATCATCCGCAACCTGGAAGTGCCCCAATAAAAGAATATTACATATAAGTTTTTACATGAATGAAAATGAAAAACACTCATCTCACATAAAACCCCCCCGGCTATTCAAACACGACGATCCAATATAACATATCCAGCATCACATAACATAACATGTCATCAACGTAAGTAAATATGCGCATCCCAATTGTTGTTGACATATAGCAACGAAACCAGCGATATCACATATTACACTTACGGTCACAGAAAAGAAAGTGTAAAACTATAACAGTTGGAATCCGCAACCTGCATAGACATCGCATGCCTAACCAAATGAATTCCTTAGACATCGCATGCCTAACAATTATAAACCCCGCATTTTAGTCTCAATATCGAAAAAACTTTTCAATACAAAGTCGGGCAATTCAACAAGATTCCCGGCATTTAGATCGAATGCTCGTCGCAAACTTTATTAGGCGGCCGCACTCCCGATGCCGTCGACGAAGTGCACCAAGGCGGAACACCGCTACCGCAAGCACCCGAATGAATGCTTTCGGTGATGGGGTTCTCCTACAGTCACTTGGTCGGGGCTATGGGGCGTGGCTGTCTATTAAGTTTACCCGGCGAGTATCCGCGTACGCTACGTGATTGCGACGGACTTTTGATCACCTCAAAATTCCGTGGCAACCGATCAAGTGAGACTAAAGTGCTATGTTTATAACATCCAAATCAGTTATCTCATAACTACTTGTGGATTACAAATATTGTATCACATTCCAGATAAATAGAAAATGTTAAACTTTCCGATCGAACAATCAAACACCCAAGTTTTCCCGAAACAGCTCAACACATGAAATAAGTTTTAAAAAAACATTCACTTCATGCCTCAGTACCAACGGTCCAGCCGTAGAAGGGTCAAGCCAACGCCTCACATGTGGCACGCCGTGCTGCCCCAAACCCTAAGGTTCAAAGGGCCGTTCAAGACGGTCACATAATTGAGTTAAGGTTTGTTGTCTTCTAGAGGGTCCATCGCGTTACTTGCACTACTTAGAACGTCTTTAAACCACGGAAAAATCCAACATTTGGAAATTTTCCGGCAGGGGAAAAATTGGGTATTTATATCCAGTCGAATTTTTTAACATATTCTAAATTACCCGGAAAAACACATAGACAAAATTAGACAATCCGATCGAATCTACGAACTCCCAATACAACCCAGAAAACTCAACTCTTGAGTACAGATTAAAAATTCCCAGAAATACCAGCACTACAATATAGGAATTACTGTTCGAAATTCACTGAAGGAAGCTGCCGTACGGCCGCGGAACCGCCGCACGAGCCATGCTCGTGCCGCGGTTCTGCGGCGGTTTGATTGAATTGGGATCTCGTTTTTCACAGTAACTCAAATGAAAACCCTGCCGATTTTTCTGCATATTTTTAATTCACAAAAATCCCCGATTTCAAAATATGTACAGAGAATGGTTTTGAATTAGGGTTTCGGGTTCGATCGGGTTTCTAACTTCGTCTACACATCGCCTAAGGCTCTAGCTAGGCTCTGATATCACTGTAGGGTTCCTAGGCACATCCATGATGTTCCACAACAGATCAAACATGCCAAAATCAAATTTTTCATGTGCCTAAGAATCCTATGCAAGATCGTTAACTAGAGGATAGGCGATAAAGATGCAAGTTAACAACTTTAACTAAAAGGAAAGTGACTACAACCTTTGTAGATCTAGTCCTCCACTTCCTTGGCTCCGTGATGACATCCCTCCGCTGCGATCATCGGATCGCGGACTCTGGCGATGGTTTCGTTGGAGAAATGATCGGGCTAGGTCGTCGACTTCAATGCCGAAGATGATCTACGTCGAGGCAACTCAAGATCAAGCTCAAACTTCATCAAGTCATGAAACTTGTGAAGAAAACACCCTATACTACATGGCAAGTGGTAGAGGATGAAGAAATAGGAAGTGGGTTCACTTTAGAATTGGATTTCTCACTCTTTTTCTCAAGACACCATTGAAGCTAGCAAGCTTTTATGAAGCTTGATGAAGATGAAGATGAAGATGAAGAAAGAATAAAAAAATTATCGTAAAAAGAAAATCCAAGTCATTCTTATCATAATGCAACCATGGTTGAATGTAGAGAATAAACGATGGTTAGGTGAATGGTTAGGTTAAGCAAAAGAAACAAAAATGGTCAAAGCTTCTTGAAGCTTCAAGGAAAAACAAAAGAAGCAACCGTTTCTTTTCTTGCTAAAATGAATAAATAAATAAAATAAATAATCAAGAAAAGATAACAAAACCCAAACCATTCACTTAAACATGGTTTAAAGTAAACATACACCCAAGTTTGCATGTATCATCAAACATGATACAAACTAGTGCACAAAACTATATCATATATACAATGTGCACATCAAGTGAGAAAATCCATCTTAAGTGAAAAAATACTAGTTAATTTAAAGTAATATATCTAATATATAATTATACATTAAATCATTAAATCAACACTTGATTTAACGATCCGGTCATATCGCATATGACCGACTAATATCCAATGTATCGACTTATCGAATCAATCCTCGATTCGATAACTAGGTTATATCGCATACAACCAATCGATACATTCATCGCGAGAATAGAATACGGTATCACATACACGCATTATTCTCGGTCCCGCACATATACATCATATGCGCTCCTATTTCGTTTTGCTTGAGCCAGGAAACCTCTGTATAGGACTCTAAAGACTCGTCAATACGCCGGCAGCAGGTGATGATCATATCAAACACCCACAAGCCACAAGCGGTCTGCTAAACGTAACGGCCACCCGGGTATTGAGCGATCAGAAGATCGACGAGCAAGCCCGCTCACACTCCTGTGAATCCAACCAGTAACACTTACCGTACAGTCCAGTCTATTCGTCTGATATGTCGCATATCTCGCCTAGGGGTGGTAAACGTCAGACCCCAATAGCTTGATAAGTCATGCCGACGTAAGGTCCATAACAATCGTGAAACTACTGATAACTCTTACCAGTATATCACTGCAACCCTGGCCAGGGATTTCCAGTTATGGCCAGTCGAGCATAGCGCAACATCAACCCCCAATATCGGGAGAGATGAATCCCTTCCAATCGCTCATTGCCTCCACGTGAATCGGGACTGTACCCAAAAACCACCTGTTTGCACGACTCAGTAGATCCGTGGTAAGGTGGAAATCAAAGCACAGTGGGAGACACACAAGACTCTATGACGATCTCGGGTCAACAGACTATGCTGTACCAGTGTCACCAGAGAACTGCCATCTGACGTGAGGTATAATACCATCTGGGAGTTCTCGGTGAGTCCGTTCAGTGTACCCAGTCTCCACTGAGCACACACATACCATCTGTGATGTCAAACACCAATGGATATAGGATCATCCATCGCCCATCACATGGGTCGAGAAGATATACGCTAGTCTACTCTGGAATATCGATGCCCCATCTCGATATTCCCACGACTAGGAACATTGAAGGATGTACTCATGGACTACCCAGGCCCTACTAGTATGATCTGCATCATAGTCCAGGAAGTCGAGTACACATCCTAAGGGCTTTATCAACATGTAACAGAGAGACAGAAAGTATACATGTTAAGATAAAGAGCAACCAGACAGCGTACTATCATGTCGAGCAAGAAAGTCTTACCTATATATGTCCCAGCATCCACTACAATATACATCCAATGTACAGTAATGGCCTCTAGGGCATACATATAACTAACAATAACATAACGATTTCAACTCAAATGTGTCATGGCACTACTAATGATGTGTAGTGTAGCATACGCATCTGTGCTCGTGCAACATGGAAATCATTAGTATTTGTGCAAGTGTTCTACGGTGTAACAATCTATATATTAACACATAAATAACAGAACGATTCTACAGTGACATGGCAGTACCAATGAGGTGTAGTGTAACATATATTTACGTGCTTGTGCAGCATGGAAATCATTGGTATTTGTGCAGTGTTCTATCAGAGTGTGTATATCGCAGAAATGTAATAATATTGATAATATAATGCAAACCTATAAATTAATTTAGGCACAATTATTGTAATTACTTGCTATGAGCTATACAATTATCTTTAGAAAAGAAACGAAACGTTAAATTTGAAATAAGGAAGCCGCCGTAGATTTAAAATAAATATTCGTTTTGAAAATCGACACAACATCCTAGTATTTTATAAAAAGGCTACGAATCGTAGTTTTTACAAGAATATAGCTCACATAAGAATTACCTCCTAAAACCGAATATAACCTAACTCTACGAGTCAAAGGATAAATTGTCCATCGTTCGACATACAAATTCAACATTTCTAATACGTATCAACCCTTGTATTATATCTCATCATATAACTATATCCATCTCATCTCAATTACGGCATGATCCTTCGTACAAATCCACCAATTATATCCGTATCATACGGACCAAATATCACGTATATCTCATTTAAAAAGGACATATGAAACTTTATGCAAATGGAGGGCATAAAAGATGCAATACTATATCAATGCTTTGAAGAAAAGCTAAACTTAACTAGATATCATAATAATAGTTATAAGGTTGCGGGGGTTCTCTACGCCATCCACCCGACTTCCCCCGTAGATGTAAATCTACTCACCGGAAATACGTCGTATCTACTCAGGAATCGCCAATCCTTTTCCTTTCCCTGCGGCCTCCGAAGTTCCCGTATTTGAATCTAACATTGCAATAACTTGTATAAGGAAACGGCTATTCCGATACGACGAATACGAAAACACAAGTTCTTACGTACTAGTTATATTGCATACGACTATTTCAAACTATCCAGCACTTAACCTCACTGAAATTTAACCCAACGCTGCATCGCGACTGAAAACAGAACGCGCTACGTTTTAACCGTGTCGTATTTTAGATTTTAGATACTTTTTTCCGATATTAGCTCCCAGATTTTATATACAGTTAAACTAACTCATTTAAACAATACCAAATGATCCAAACTTCTACACAGAGACCTACCCAACAACCCAAATCACCAACTCCCCTTACAAACCCGGCAACGCCGGAATCATCCTTCATGTCGCCGGCCCAAAACCGATCCCCTTGGTTCGTGCTTCTATGGGTTGTTCTAGGTCTAACATACATCATTAAGGCCCTGTTTAGTTAAGTTGATTGTTTTCTGACTAATAGAAGATTACTACAGAGTTCTGTTTTGTCTAAAATACGACATTATAGACATTGGATTTCTAATTTAAACTAACTACAGAACTAATTTCTACAGTGATCCAAGATTTTACCTCCATGGGATTGCTAGAAGAACTTTCTCCAAGATGCACAAACTCCTAGTCCTTAGCTTGATGGTGAACCCTTACCTTAGTTCTTCTCCTTCACGTCTCTTTTCTTTTCTTTCTTTTTATGATTTCTAAGTGTTTTCCCTTCTTTTAATTTGGATTTTCAGAACTTTAATTTGTTAATATGATCTGAACACATGATATATATGTGATAAAGGGAAGGGTGAGGTGTAGGAGGAGGTGTCAATGATCAAGGTGTGCCATCCTCATGCAAGGAGGAGGTGTTGTGAAATGAAGGTGCATGCAAGAAGGTGGTGGTAATGCATTATCACTCCAAATTTGATTTATTTTGATATAATTTCTGAGCTAATACATTATCTACCCCTTTTCCACTTACACCCTTAAAATTTCAAGTTTGCACATTTTTCCTAATCTTTACAAAAAGACCCCTCCCTACTTAGTTTATTATATAAACACCATTTTATTAAAATGAAGCTAAATTTGTCATTAAAACCCTTGTAATTTATTTAGGTTACATATTAAAATTATAATTTAATTTATCTTACATACTATTTATGAAAATGTCTTATTTGGTTTTAATAACTTTTTAATTTAACATTTTATTATTTCTAAATTTTCAAAATGCTACAATATTCCCCCCATTAAGAAAATTCGGTCTCCGAATTTAAAACTTAACTAGACGTACCTTCAAAAAGATGTGGAAATTCTTTCGCATCGCATCTTTGGTCTCCCAAGTAAGCTCTTCGTTATTCGTTCCTCGCCAAAGAACTTTTACAGATGGAAGTACCCACGATCTCAGTTTCTTTTCCCGCTGTCTAGAATAACTACAGGCTGCACTGTGTAAGATAAATTCGGCTCAAGCTGTAAGGTCTGATGCTGGATTGCGTGAGAAGGATCGTGAAGATACATACGAAGTATCGATACATGAAACACCGGATGCACATCGGGAAAACTCGGTGGAAGTGCTAAACAATAAGCTACAACACCCACTCTCTCCAGAATTTCGTAAGGTCCAACTTATCTGGGGCTGAGCTTCCCCTTCTTCCCGAAACGCATCACCCCTTTTCATCGGATATAAACGAAGAAACACATGGTCTTCCACATCAAACTCGAGTTTACGACATCGTCGATCTGGATATGATTTCTGTCTGCATTGGGCCGCTCTCATTCTGTCTCGTATCAGTTGAATCTTTTCCATAGTCTCCTGTACTACCTGCGGTCCCAAAATACTACTCTCCCTCAGTTCCGTCCACGAAACAGGCGATCGACATTTCCTTCCATACAAAGATTCAAAGGTGCCATCTGGATCGTCTCTTGAAAACTGTTGTTGTACGAAAATTCTCTCAAAGGTAGTGACGATCCCAACTACCACCAAAATCAAGTCTACAAGCGTGAAGTATATCCTCTAAAGTCTGAATGGTCCGCTTTGACTGACCATCTGTGTGAGGGTGGAAAGCTGTACTAAAACTCAATCGTGTACCGAGAGCTTCTTAAAGTTTCTGCCATAGCCTGCTAGTAAACCGGGTACTTCGATCTGATATTATGCATGTCGGAACTCCATGCAATCGTATAATCTCATCAATATAAATCTGAGCGTATAGTGCAAACCCATACGTCGTCTTCACTGGTAGAATGTGAGCTGCCCTTGTCAGTCTATCTATAATCACCCAGATGAAATCATACCTTTTGCTAGTCCTGGGTAGACCCACCATGAAATCCATGGAAATCTATTCCCATTTCCATTCCGGAATGGGTAAGGGCTGCAATTCTCCAGCCGGCCTCTGGTGCTCTGCCTTGACTTGCCGACAAATCAAGCATCTCGAAACAACTCCACAACGTCCCTCTTCATTCTTTCCCACCAATAAACATCCTTCAGATAATGATAAATCTTGGTGGAACCATGATGAATACAGTATGCTGATCTATGGGCCTCCTTTAAGATCTCACATTTCAATCCGTCAGAATCTGGCACAGAAAGACGAGTCCCAAAACGTAATACTCCATGATCATCAATCACGAACTCTGACTCCCAGCCCTGCCTAACCTGATCCATAATCTCTGATATACGAGCATCTACAGGTTGTGTCTCTCGAATACGATCCAATAACTGAGGTCGGGTGCGAACATGTGCTAGCTGTCCTCCTGTCGGGGTGAATTCAAACTGTATACGACTATCACATAAAATCTTCCAGTCTGTAGAAGAATGTCTCTGCAAGGTGTGCAAATGAGATAAGTTACCTCCAGTCCTCCGACTCAAAGCATCTGACATAACAATTTCTTTGCCTGGATGATACAAGATCTCACAATCGTAATCCTTCACGAGTTCTGTCCATCCACGCTGCCTTAGATTCAGATCCCTCTGCTGAAAATATATTCTAAGCTCTTATGATCTGTGAAAATCTGGCACGACTCTCCATACAAGTAATGTCTCCAAATCTTCAGTGCGAAAACTACAGCAGCCATCTCCAAATCATGAGTGGGGTAGCTCTGCTCGTGCCTCTTCAACTGTCGATAAGCATAAGCTACAACCCTTTCGTGCTGCATCAGTACACAGACTAACCCACTCGAGAGGCATCACAATATACCACGAACCCACCTGACCTGGAAGGTAACGATAAGACTGGTGCAGTCGTCAAGCGAGTCTTCAACTGCCGAAAACTCTGCTCACATGCATTTGTCCAAAGAAATGGAACTTCCTTCCTAGTCAGTCCGGTCAACGGTGCAGCGATCTGAGAAAATCCTGCACAAAACGTCGGTAATAACCTGCCCGACCCAAGAAACTTCGAACCTCTATAACTGACATGGGTCTGGGCCAGTGTTGTACCGCTTCTATCTTCTATGGGTCCACATGAATCCCATCTCTCGTAACTACGTGACCCAAGAAATCTACATTATCCAGCCCGAAAGCACACTTGGAGAATTTAGTGAATCCGTTACTTCTGATACCCTGTAGAGAAGTCTGGCTAATCTCACCTTCGAAGACTCGTCCCAATTTGTTGGAGAAAAGCTTACTACACGATCTCCTTCTTGAACTACTTGCACCGGGTCTGAACAAACTCCATCGGAAGAAGAACATCTATTTCACCGATCTCGTATCGAAGCGCCACAACGGATTAAAATCCTAACCATCTCACCTCTGAACGGTTATGAATCCTGGTGATCCATCTATACTGGTAACGTCGTCAACCATTTAACTTCATGAACTCAGGAAGCAACATCTCGAAAACCTCAGCAGTGATTGTTACCACTGTCTAAACAGTATGCGACACCGCGATTTTCAGAGAGAAGAAAAACATCACGTCTCAAGTCTGTCTGATCTCTAATAATGACTCTACCATCTGGTGCGGATCCCGAAGAAACTTGCTCCACTATTTGAACTCGATCATATATGAATAAACGACGTGTCTCTATATCATCGAAAAGTCACCCCAGTTAGTCCTTGTCCCAGACAAGTCTGCTCTGACCGTATCTCTAACTGTAGCCCTCTCGGCCCTCATAACATGGGGATCGAACAATCAATCATGCATTGACGAAGATAGATCAACGAAAGGAATAGAAGGAAGATCTCAAGATATAAATCCTAAGGTATATTAGGCGGAGTATCATATCGTAAATATGCCGCGGAATATATGTACGGTATGTCACTCTACTTAGTACCTACACCACCAACAAAGGTCGTCCTATATAACGAAAGTTCGAGTATAAGACCCCCAATGTCAAGTCTACATCCAATAAGGTTAAGTCCAGGTAACAAAATGTATTCCCAGACTCCATATAGTCAACCTAAACTCGACCAAAGGTTAACCCAAACGCTCTGATACCAACTTTGTCACGACCCAAATATGGCACGTGACCGGCACTTAAAACACGTGACATCTAAAGACATCGACGCAATCTAAGTAAGCCGAAACTCGGAATCTAAACCCCTTTTGAAAATATTGGAGGTGAGGTTTAAATAATCATCTTATAAAGTCAATTTAAAATAGCATCTAGTTTTAATTAAGTATGTTTGAAAGCATTTATGACATTTTGAAATTTGACATTATCTCCTTTGCATTTTTATAAAAACCCGATACAACATGATAAAATAGCATCCCAAAGGAAGCTATTCTCCATGTCCAAATAATAGAGCGACCACTTAACCTAAATCAGAAGTCGACACCACAGAGTGCAACATCACCACACATAATTCTACGTCTTGCTTCTAAGACCATAATAAACCACTTCTAAGTTGATGGAGTTTCCACTAGATACAAGAATATATGGATAATCAAGAGTGTGTATAACACAATAATAAGCCACTTACCAATCAATGCCTGAAAAAGATTGTATGTCCAAGCCGCTGATAATCCAAGCGGTAAAACCTGCAAGAAACTGTGGCACAACGGGGATAAGTTGCCAACTCAGTGAATAAAAGTACATCTAAAGGTAGAAATCGAAATACATGATGATATCTAAGTCATAAGTATAATCCTATCATAATCTGTACCGATATACTATATGATATGCATATGTGCCACACTAACTATCATGCAATCACAAGTATAATATCTCAATGTCATATGAATCAAAATCATGAATCTATAATCAGTATTGGAATCCCCTTTTTGTCTATGAATGTCTGTACAAATATATGCAGGTACTGTCCCTCGGATCAGTCATGGTGGAATCCAATAAATAATATCTAACGATGTACGTCATGATAATGATCGTATCGATATACATATAGATGTCCAGCATCGACATCGAAATCCGAAATCTCTCGTGTCCGGCATCGACACGTAAGTGCAGATATCGTCGACACCATCTCAACAGATGATCGCCACCCGATATCCTGGTTACGATCAGTATCCTCTGGATATCTGTCGTACCCAATCGAACCCCGGTCAGTATCCCCTGGATAGCTGCCGTGCTCATCTCAATCTCCGGTCAGTATCCCCTGGAAATCTGCCGTGCTCAATTCTATCTCCGGTATCGAGTATCCTCGCTAGGCTCCCCCACCTCAAATGCGGCTATCCTGCCCCTAATGCGGCTATCCTGCCACTCGTTCTCGACCGGGTCCACCATGTATCCAACTGTATATCTCCCCCACTCAGTCTGGATAACGTAAAAATACATGACCGTATATCTCTATATCTCCCCCACTCGGTCCGGAATAAAACCAGAAAACACAGTACTCATGGTGGACGTTTTACTCATCATAACAAAATATCATGTTAGGAATAAGAATAATTGCATAGATTGTATTGATGATATACTATATATGTATATATATAACAGTGTCCCATACCACCGATATATATATCATCAGGAGTAAAGTACCCAGAAATCCCAAGAATCAATTACAACATCTATAGTACTACAACATAATTAGGAAAAGACTACGTAATTATATCACATAACATAATGATTTCAATTCAAATGTGTCATGGCACTACTAATGATATGTAGTGTAGCATACGCATCTTTGCTCGTGCAACATGGAAATCATTAGTATTTGTGCAAGTGTTCTTCGGTGTAATAATCTATATATTAACACATATATAACAGAACGATTCTACAGTGACATGGAAGTACCAATGAGGTGTAGTGTAACATACATTTACGTGCTTGTGCAGCATGGAAATCATTGATATTTGTGCAGTGTTCTATCAGAGTGTGCATATCGCAGAAACTTAATAATATTAATAATATAATGCAAACCTATAAATTAATTTGAGCACAATTATTGTAATTACTTGTTATGTGCTATACCATTATCTTTAGAAAAGAAACGAAACGCTAAATTTGAAATAAGGAAGCCGCCCTAGATTTAAAATAAATATTCGTTTTGAAAATCGACACAGCATCCTAGTATTTTATAAAAAGGCAACGAATCGTAGTTTTTAAAAGAATATAGCTCACACAAGCATGACCTCCTAAAACAGAATATAACCTAACTCTACGAGTCAAAGGATAAATTGGCCATCGTTCGGCATACAAATTCAACATTTCCAATACGTATCAACCCTTGTATTATATCTCATCATATAACAATATCCATATCATCTCAATTACGCATGATCCTTCGTACAAATCCACCAACTATATCCATATCGTACGGACCAAATATCATGTATATCTCATTTAAAAACTACATATGAAACTTTATGCAAATGGAGAGCATACAAGATGCAATACTATATCAATACTTTAAAGAAAAGCTAAACTTAACTAGATATCATAATAATAGTTATAAGGTTGCGGGGGTGCTATACGCCATCCACCCGACTTCCCTCTTAGATGTAAATCTACTCACCGGAAATACGTCGTATCTACTCAGGAATCGCCAATCCTTTTCCTTTCCTCGCGGCCTCCGAAGTTCCCGTATTTGAATCTAACATTGCAATAACTTGTATAAGGAAATGGCTATTCCGATACGGCGAATATGAAGACACAAGTTCTTACGTACTAGATATATTGCATACGACTATTTCAAACTATCCAGCACTTAACCTCACTGAAGTTTAACCCAACGCTGCATCGCGACTGAAAACAGAACACGCTACGTTTTAACCGTGTCATATTTTAGATTTTAGATACCTTTTTCCGATATTAGCTCCCAAATTTTATATATAGTTAAACTAACTCATTTAAACAATACCAAATGATCCAAACTTCTAAACAGAGACCTACCCAACAACCCAAATCACCAACTCCCCTTACAAACCCGGCGACGCCGGAATCCTCCTTCATGTTGCCGACCCAAAACCGATCCCCTTGGTTCGTGCTTCTATGGGTTGTTTTGGGTCTAACATACATCATTACGGCCCGGTTTAGTTAAGTTGATTGTTTTCCGACTAATAGCAGATTTCTACAGAATTCAGTTTTGCCTAAAATACAACATTATAGACATTGGATTTCTAATTTAAACTAACTACAGAACTAATTTCTACAGTGATCGAAGAGTTTACCTCTATGGGATTGCTGGAAGAACTTCCTCCAAGATACACAAGCTCCTAGTCCTTAGCTTGATGGTGAACCCTTAGCTTAGTTCTTCTTCTTCACTTCTCTTTTCTTTTCTTTCTTTTTATGATTTCTAAGTGTTTTCCCTTCTTTTAATTTGGATTTTCAGAACTTTAATTTGTTAATATGATCTGAACAAATGATATATGTGTGATAAAGGGAAGGGTGGAGTGTAGGAGGAGGTGTCAATGATCAAGGTGTGACATCCTCATGCAAGGAGGAGGTGTTGTGAAATGAAGGTGCATGCAAAAAGATGGTGGCAATGCATTATCACTCCAAATTTTATTTATTTTGATATAATTTCTGGGCTAAAACATTATCTACCTCTTTTCTACTTACACCCTCAAAATTTCAAGTTTGCACATTTTTCCTAAACTTTACAAAAAGACCCCTCCCTACTTAGTTTATTATATAAACACCATTTTATTAAAATGAAGCTAAATTTGTCATTAAAACCCTTGTAATTTATTTAGGTTACATATTAAAATTAAAATTTAATTTATATTACATACTATTTATGAAAATGTCTTATTTGGTTTTAATAACTTTTTAATTTAACATTTTATTATTTAATTAATTAATTTTATTTATTTCTAAATTTTCAAAATGCTACAATATTCCCCCCTTAAGAAAATTCGATCACCGAATTTAAAACTTAACTAGACGTACCTTCAAAAAGATGTGGAAATTCTTTCGCATCGCATCTTCGGTCTCCCAAGTAAGCTCTACGCGATTCGTTCCTCGCCAAAGAACTTATACAGATGAAAGTACCCACGATCTCAGTTTCTTTGCCTGCCTGTCTAGAATAACTACAGGCTGCACTGTGTAAGATAAATTCAACTCAAGCTGTAAGGTCTGATGCTGGATTGCGTGAGAAGGATTGTGAAGATACATACGATGTATCGATACGTGAAACACCAGATGCACATCGGGAAAACTCGGTGGAAGTGCTAGACAATAAGCTACAGCACCCACACTCTTCAGAATTTCGTAAGGTCCAACACATCTGGGTCTGAGCTTCCCCTTCTTCCCGAAACGCATCACCCCTTTTCATCGGATATACACGAAGAAACACATGGTCTCCCACATCAAACTCGAGTTTACGACGTCGTCGATCTGCATATGATTTCTGTCTGCATTGGGCCGCTCTCATTCAGTCTTGTATCAGTTGAATCTTTTCCGTAGTCTCCTGTACTACCTGTCGTCCCAAAATACTACTCTCGCTCAGTTCCGTCCAGCAAACAGGCGATCGACATTTCCTTCCATTCAAAGCTTCAAAGGTGCCATCTGGATCGTCTCTTGAAAACTGTTGTTGTACGAAAATTCTATCAAAGGTAGGTGACGATCCCAACTTCCACCAAAATCAAGTCTACAAGCGCGAAGCATATCCTCTAAAGTCTGAATGGTCCGCTCTGACTGACCATCTGTCTGTGGGTGGAAAGCTGTACTAAAACTCAATCGTGTACCGAGAGCTTCTTGAAGTTCTTCCATAGCCTGATAGTAAACTGGGTACTCCGATCTGATACTATGCATGCCGGAACTCCATGCAATCGTATAATCTCATCAATATAAATCTGAGCGTACAGTGCAAACCCATACGTCGTCTTCATTGGTAGAATGCGAGCTGCCCTTGTCAGTCTATCTACAATCACCCAGATGAAATCATACCCTCTGCTAGTCCTGGATAGACCCACCATGAAATCCTTAGAAATCTGTTCCCATTTCCACTCCGGAATGGGTAAGGGCTGCAATTCTCCAGCCGGCCTCTGGTGCTCTGCCTTGACTTGCGGACAAGTCAAGCATCTCGAAACAACTCCACAACGTCCCTCTTCATTCTTTCCCACCAATAAACATCCTTCAGATCATGATACATCTTGGTGGAACTAGGATGAATACAGTATGCTGATCTATGGGCCTCCTCTAAGATCTCACGTCTCAATCCGTCAGAATCTGGCACACAAAGACGAGTCCCAAAATGTAATACTCCATGATCATCAATCACGAACTTTGACTCCCAGCCCTGCCTAACCTGATCAAAAATCTCCGATATACGAGCATCTGCAGGTTGTGTCTCTCGAATACGATCTAATAACAGAGGTTGTGTGCGAACATGTGCTACCTGTCCTCCTGTCGGGGTGAATTCAAACTGTATACGACTATCACATAAAATCTGCCAGTCTGTAGAAGACTGTCTCTGCAAGGTGTGCGAATGAGATAAGCTACCTCCAGGCCTCCGACTCAAACCATCTGACATAACATTTGCTTTTCTTGGATGATACAAGATCTCACAATCATAATCCTTCATGAGTTCCATCCATCCACGCTGCCTTAGATTCAGATCCTTCTGCTGAAAATATATTCTAAGCTCTTATAATCTGTGAAAATCTAGCACAACTCTCCATACAAGTAATGTCTCCAAATCTTTAGTGCGAAAACTATAGCAGCCATCTCCAAATTATGAGTAGGGTAGTTCTGCTCGTGCCTCTTCAACTGTCGAGAAACATAAGCTACAGCCCTGCCGTGCTGCATCAGTACACAGACTAGCCCACTCGAGAGGCATCATAATATACCACGAACCCACCTGACCTGGAAGGTCACGATAAGACAGGTGCAGTCGTCAAGCGAGTCTTCAACTACCGAAAACTCTGCTCACATGCATCTGTCCAAAGAAATGGAACTTCCTTCCTAATCAGTCCGGTCAACGGTGCAGCGATCCGAGAAAATCCTGCACAAAACATCGGTAATAACCTGCCCGACCCAAGAAACTTCGAACCTCTGTAACTGACACAGGTCTGGGCCAGTGTTGTACCGCTTCTATCTTCTTTGGGTCCACACGAGTCCTATCTCTCATAACTACGTGACCCAAGAAATCTACACTATCCAGCCCGAAAGCACACTTGGAGAATTTAGCGAATCCGTTACTTCTGATACCCTGTAGAGAAGTCTGGCTAATCTCACCTTCGAAGACTCGTCCCAATTTGTCTGCGAAAAGGTTACTACACGATCTCCTTCTTGAACTACTTGCACCTGGTCTGAACAAACTCCATCGGATGAAGTACATCTATTTCACCGATCTCGTATCGAAGCGCCACAACGGATTAAAATCCTAACCATCTCACCTCTGAGCGGTTATGAATCCTGCTGATCCATCTATATTGGTAACGTCGCCAACCATTTAACGTCATGAACTCGGGAAGCAACATATCGATAACCTCGGCAGTGATTGTTACCACTGTCTAAACAGTACGCGACACCGCAATTTTCAGAGAGAAGAAAAACATCACGTCTCAAGTCTGTCTGATCTCTAATAATGACTCTACCATCTGGTGGGGATCCCGAATAAACTTGCTCCACTATTTGAACTCGATCATATATGAATAAACGACGTGTCTCTATATCATCGAAAAGTCACCCTACTCAGTCCTTGTACCAGACAAGTCTGCTATGACAGTATCTCTAACTGTAGCCCTCTCGGCCCTCATAACATGGGGATCGAACAATCAATCATGCACTAACGAAGATAGATCAACGAAAGGAATAGAAGGAAGATCTCAAGATATAAATCCTAAGGTATCTTATGCGGAGTATCATATCGTAAATATGCCGCGGAACATATGTACGGTACGTCACTCTACTTAGTACCTACTCCATCAACAAAGGTCGTCCTATATAACGAAAGTTCGAGTATAAGACCCTCAAAGTCAAGTCTACGTCCTATAAGGTTAAGTCCAGGTAACAAAATGTATTCCCAGACTCCATATAGTCAACCTAAACGCTCTGATACCAACTTTGTCACGATCCAAATATGGCACGTGACCGGCACTTAAAACACGTGACATCTAAAGACATCGACGCAATCTAAGTAAGCCGAAACCCGGAATCTAAACCCTTATTGAAAATATTGGAGGTGAGGTTTAAATAATCATCTTATAAAATCAATTTAAAATAACATCTAGTTTTAATTAAGTATGTTGGAAAACATTTATGACATTTTGAAACTTGACATTACCTCCTTTGCATTTTTATAAAAACTCGATACAACATGATAAAATAGCATCCCAACAGAAGCTATTCTCCACGTCCAAATAATGGAGCGACCACTTAACCTAAATCAGAAGTCGACTCCACAGAGTGCAACATCACCACACATAATTCTACGCCTTTCTTCTAAGTCCATAATATACCACTTCTAAGTTGATGGAGTTTCCACCAGATACAAGAATATATGGATAATCAAGAGTGTGTATAACACAATAACAAGCCACTTAACAATCAATGCCTGAAAAAGAATGTATGTCTAAGCCGCTGATAATCCAAGCGGTAAAACCTGCAAGAAACTGTGGCACAACGGGGATAAGTTGCCAACTCAGTGAATAAAAGTATATCTAAAGGTAAAAATCGAAATACATGATGATATCTAAGTCATAAGTATAATCCTATCATAATCTGTACCGATATACTATATGATATGCATATGTGCCACACTAACTATCATGCAATCACAAGTATAATATCTCAATGTCATATGAATCAAAATCATGAATCTATAATCAGTATTGGAATCCCCTTTTTGTCTATGAATGTATGTACAAATATATGCAGGTACTGTCCCTCGGATTAGTCCTGGTGGAATCCAATAAATAATATCTAACGATGTACCTCATGATAATGATCGTATCGATATACATATAGATGTCCAGCATCGACATCGAAATCCGAAATCTCTCGATTCCGGCATCGACACGTAAATGCAGATACCGTCGACACCATCTCAACAGATGATCGCCACCCGGAATCCTGGTTACGATCAGTATCCCGTGGATATCTGCCGTACCCAATCGAACCCTGTTCAGTATCCCCTGGATAGCTGCCGTGCTCATCTCAATTTCCGGTCAGTATCCCGTGGATATCTGCGTGCTCAATTCCATCTCCGGAATCGAGTATCCTCGCTAGGCTCCCCCGCCTCAAATGCGGCTATCCTGTCCCTCGGTCTCGACCGGGTCCACCATGTATCCAACTGTATATTTCCCCCACTCAGCCTGGATAACGTAAAAATCCGCGACCGTATATCTCCCCCACTCGGTCCAGAATAAAACCAGAAAACACAAAACTCATGGTGGACGTTTTACTCATCATATCAAAATATCAAGTAAGGAATTAGAATAATTGCATAGATTGTATTGATGATATACTATATATGTATATATATATAACAGTGTCCCATACCACCGATATATATATCATCAGGAGTAAAGTACCCAGAAATCCCAAGAATCAATTACAGCATCTATAGTACTACAACATAATTAGGAAAAGACTACGTAATCATATCACATAACATAATGATTTCAATTCAATTGTGTCATGGCACTACTAATGATGTGTAGTGTAGCATACGCGTCTGTGCTCATGCAACATGGAAATCATTAGTATTTGTGCAAGTGTTCTACGGTGTAACAATCTATATATTAACACATATAACAGAACGATTCTACAGTGACATGGCTGTACCAATGAGGTGTAGTGTAACATATATTTACGTGCTTGTGCAGCATGGAAATCATTGGTATTTGTGCAGTGTTCTATCAGAGTGTGCATATCGCAGAAACGTAATAATATTGATAATATAATGCAAACCTATAAATTAATATAAGCATAATTATTGTAATTATTTGCTATGAGCTATACCATTATCTTTAGAAAAGAAACAAAATGTTAAATTTGAAATAAGGAAGCCGTCCCAGATTTAAAATAAATATTCGTTTTGAAAATCGACACAACTTCCTAGTATTTTATAAAAAGGCAACGAATCGTAGTTTTTAAAAGAATATAGCTCACACAAGCATTAACTCCTAAAACATAATATAACCTAACTCTACGAGTCAAAGGATAAATTGCCCATCGTTCGGCATACAAATTCAACATTTCCAATACGTATCAACCCTTGTATTATATCTCATCATATAACTATATCCATATCATCTCAATTACGGCTTGATCCTTCGTACAAATCGACCAACTATATCCATATTATACGGACCAAATATCACGTATATCTCATTTTAAAAATACATATGAAACTTTATGCAAATGGAGGGCATACAAGATGCAATACTATATCAATGCTTTTAAGAAAAGCTAAACTTAACAAGACATCATAATAATTGTTATAAGGTTGCGGGGGTGCTAGCCATCCACCCAACTTCTCCCGTAGATGTAAATCTACTCACCGGAAATACGTCGTATCTACTCAGGAATCGCCAATCCTTTTCTTTTCCTTGCGGCCTCCGAAGTTCCCGTATTTGAATCTAACATTGCAATAATTTGTCTAAGGAAACGGCTATTCCGATACGGCGAATATGAAAACACAAGTTCTTACGTACTAGTTATATTGCATACGACTTTTTCAAACTATCCAGTACTTAACCTCACTGAAATTTAACCCAACGCTGCATCGCGACTGAAAACAGAACGCGCTACGTTTTAACCGTATCGTATTTTAGATTTTAGATACCTTTTTCCGATATTATCTCCAAGATTTTATATACAGTTAAACTAACTCATTTAAACAATATCAAATGATCCAAACTTCTACACAGAGACCTACCCAACAACCCAAATCACCAACTCCCCTTACGAACCCGGCGACACCGGAATCCTCCTTCATGTCGCCGGCCCAAAACCGATCCCCTTGGTTCGTGCTTCTATGGGTTGTTCTAGATCTAACATACATCATTAAGACCCTGGTTAGTTAAGTTGATTGTTTTCTGACTAATAGCAGATTACTACAGAGTTCTGTTTTGCCTAAAATACGACATTATAGACATTGGATCTCTAATTTAAATTAACTACCGAACTAATTTCTACAGTGATCCAAGATTTAACCTCTAAGGGATTGCTGGAAGAACTTCCTCCAAGATGCACAAGCTCCTATTCCTTAGCTTGATGGTGAACCCTTAGCTTAGTTCTTCTTCTTCACTTCTCTTTTCTTTTCTTTCTTTTTATGATTTCTATGTGTTTTCCCTTCTTTTAATTTGGATTTTCAGAACTTTAATTTGTTAATATGATCTGAACACATGATATATATGTGATAAAGGGAAGGGTGGGGTGTAGGAGGAGGTGTCAATGATCAAGGTGTGCCATCCTCATGCAAGGAGGAGGTGTTGTGAAATGAAAGTGCATGCAAGAAGGTGGTGGCAATTCATTATCACTCCAAATTTGATTTATTTTGATATAATTTCTGGGTTAAAACATTATCTACCCCTTTTCCACTTACACCCTCAAAATTTCAAGTTTGCACATTTTTCTTAATCGTTACAAAAAGACCCCTCCCTACTTAGTTTATTATATAAACACCATTTTATTAAAATGAAGCTAAATTTGTCATTAAAACCCTTGTAATTTATTTAGGTTACTTATTAAAATTATAATTTAATTTATCTTACATACCATTTATGAAAATGTCTTATTTGGTTTTAATAACTTTTTAATTTAACATTTTATTATTTAATTAATTAATTTTATTTATTTCTAAATTTTAAAAATGCTACATACGAGCAGGATATCCCACTCTTGAGCTGGAGATGGCCGTGGTGGTCGTGCGTTGAAGATTGGGAGGCACTTCTTGTTCGGAGAGTCGTGTCAGATATTCACGGACCGCCAGAACTTAATGTACATCTTCCTACAGCGGGATCTGAGTTGAGATAGCGCCGTTGGATAGAGATTGTGAAGGATTGTGATTGTGAGATCCTTTATTATCCGTGGCATGTCGATTGTAGTAGCTGATGCTTTGAGTCGTAGGCCCGGGGTAGCTTGTTCCAGTTGTGCGCAGTTCAATGACAGTCTTCTGTAGAGTTACAGTTCTTGTGCAATCGTTGAGTACAGCTTAAGTTCGCCTCTACTGAGGGGATAGCTTGCTCATGTCCGCGCCCATCCACTTTTACTTAATCGTTTTCGTGAGGCACAGCATGCCAATGCTCGTTTGTCTGAGATTTTGAGCAGGTTCGACAGGGTAAAGATTCGGAGTTATTGATTTATGACCAGGGTATGCTACGTTTCATACTCGTTGGCGTGTACCAGTTACTGATAGGTAGAGACGCGAGGTCCTAGAGCAGGCACATCAGTCAGCTTTCGGTGTTCACCCCAAGTTCCACCAAGATGTAACGTGACTTGTGAGTTAGTTACAGATGGGCAGGGATAAAGAGTGAAGTTTCGGATTTCATTTTGAAGTGCTTGTCTTGTCCGCGAGCTAAGTTTGAGCATTTGAGGCCGGCTGGAGAGTTGCAACCTTTTTACCGTTCCAGAGTGGGAATAGGAGCAGATCTCCATGAATTTCGTTGTGGTGTCTACCTAGGTCAGTCACGGTGTGACTCCATTCAGGTGATTGTTGTCCGGTTATGCTCAGTTTTCTCAGTTGTTCTTCGGTAAGTTTATGCTTTTGTACAGAGTTCCTTCATGCGTGTACCCAATAGAGGCACCCAGTTTGCTAGCCGTCGTTGGCAGAAGCTTTTGGAAGCCTTGGGTAACTGGTTGAGCTTTAACTCCGCTTTCTATCCGTTGGCCGATGGTTAGACAGAGCTGATTATACAGATTCTAGAGGATATGCTTGTGCGTACGTGCTAAGTGTTTGTTGGCTGTGGGATCATCACTTGCCATTGATGGAGTTCTCCTACGATGACAGTTATCAGGAGACATTTTAATTGGCAACTTTTAGGCCTTGTGTATAGGTTGTGTCGATCCCCAGTCTGTTTTACTGACTCTGCGAGAGTAGGATTTTTGAACCCCTACTAGTCGAGAGGCTTCGGAAATGATCCAGTTGATTCAGGTCAGGATGAGAGCATCCCAGTGCAAACAGAAGTCTTATGTCGACCGTGGTTGTCGCAGACTTGAGTTCACAGTGAGAGATCATATATTCCTATGGATTTTTCCAATGTATGGCGTATTGAGTTTTGTGGGAGCCTAGTCCTAAATTTTAGGTCCTTTTGAGATCCTTGAAGCGAGTTAGTACCATTGCTTATAAGTTAGCACTTCCGCCCAGATTATTGAATATTCACCCCGTATTCCTTGTGTCGATACTTCGCAAATACCTTCATGACCTTTCTCACATGATTCAGCACCAGACCATTTATCTTGGACGCGATCTTTTCGTTCACCGGCAGCCGATAGTGTTAGTGGATCGGCAGGTGGAGAAACTTTGGTCAAGGGTCTTGCCATCTGTGGAGGTTTCTTTGGCGTAGCCGTACAGTGAGGTGATCACTTCGGAGGCTGCGAGTGAGATTTGGGAGTTTTGCACTCGTCTCTTTGAAGGTACGCATAGTAAGAATTTTAAATTCGGGGACCGAATTTCTTTAAGGGGGGAAGATTGTAACTTTGTAGAAATCGTTTAGGTGATTTTTTGTTTTTAAGTAAAATAATTGTGTTTTTCCGTTAATAGCCTAGAAGAGATCCTTTTGCAGTATAGAATTCACTGCACCTAGTTTAGCTAGGAAATTGCTAGTTTGCGGGTTTTTGTAGGTCACTTGTAATTTTAGTGCATTTTAATATTTTTCCCTAATTAAAATATTATTTTAAGTTGTTAATTATGCACTAAATTAGAGGTAATTACAATTTGGGTTGGGTTTATTAATGCTAATGTGAATCTATGCTAAGTTAATCACTAGATTAAGCTTTAAACTTTTCTCTCCAAAATATCTAGATATTTGTGGTTTAATTTGAAATTTAAAGGAAAAGGAAAATGAGGTGGCTTAGATTTTTATTGCATTAATGAGCTTTTATTTTGTTTTCTTCTAGATTTTTCCACACTTTTTCCACAATACCCCCTCCTCTTTTCCCTTGGCCGAACCCTACTCCTTGCTGCCCTCTCTCTCTTATTGCTTCATTTTCACTTGTTAAAGCTCACAAAATACATCAAAAATCCTTAATTTATCACACAAACTCAAAAATAAATCATTACCCATTTTTCTTCTTCACAAAACTAGCTTGGATCTTCATAGAAGACTTCTTTTTTGAGGCTAAATTGGAAGTGTTGTTGCAAGTTTTTTTGATCTAGTGGAGGTATATTTCTAACCCTAATCTCTATTAGTTGTTTAAATCATTTAATCTAGCTTATTTAGATGTTAATTTAAAGCTTTAAATTTCATGTTTAGAAATTCAAGATATGGCTTTTGATAATCAAGTTAGGGTTTTGATTAGTGAAAGGTTAATTGATAAGTTAAGACTTGAAGAAAACTTAACCTAGTTGCTACTTTGTTAAATGATATTTTTCTAATTGTATAATTAAGCTATTTAGAAAACTAAACTTTTACTAATCCTACTTGAGTGAGTTTAAAATTCTAGTAAGGGTTTATATGTTTTAAACATGCTATATTGTGATGTTTGTGATTGCTAGTTTTGGTAAAACTTATAGTTTTGAGCGAAAATGATTAAATGTTGCTTACTAGATTTCCGGATAATTTAGGCGTGGGTTTCTTTTGACGTCACAACGTTAAATATATTAGATTCCACGTTATATTTTGTGTTATGAATGCGCGATCGGTACGATCAGGGTCTAGACTTGGTGGTTGTGTCGTTTAGCGTTCCTAGCTAGGGTTGTGCCGATATCGTTCGTGTCTTTGTGTAGCTTTTGCTCTTGAGTAGGTTTCGTAGTGTCGCTACGCGCGTTAGCCACTAGACGAACACTTGAGAGTATGTTTAGAGTTGGTGCGTCGGTCAAACGTAGTTGGTACATGTTATTGGTCGATTGCTAATATATACTTGTTATATTGTTTTATGACCTTAGGGTCAACGCTGCGTAGAAGGGAAAGCAGGTGGTTGGCTTTACTTAGCCAGGAGCGTTGGTGAGTAGATTTAACATCTACAGGGGAATCGCCTGCATGGCGTTATGCGTCTGGGCTAGATTTATAACATGACTATTAGTTAGAAGTATACGGATATTGATTATGCATGTGTACCTTTGTTGCATATCTCATTTCCTATTGCATTTGGACATAGTATTAATGAGGCACAACACTATTATTGACGGTTCATGTTGCACGAGCACTAATTGTATGCTACACCTACACCGTCGATAATTTCCATGACACGCACAACACCTATACATATGTGATATTGTATTGGTTAGGGACTTTGAGACATGATCCTTATATTCCTTTGTGCATATGAAATATATCATACCTGTATACCTACATGCTCACACATATGCCTTGCTCTGCACACATACTTACATGTACACTTATATACCCGTGCATACATACTTACATGTATACTCACTTACCTTGTTAGGGCTACACATACCTATGTGGTACCGTTTTGTCATTTACGTGGGGTCATTGATTCTTATGCGTTGGCGCATATGATAGGTAGTATCCCTTGCCATGCCTACTTGCTAGTTACCTATATACTTATATGGTATCATACCATTAATGACAGGTTTATACATACATGAGCATAGCTACATTTACAGCTTGCATACATACTTACATATATACTTGGAGGGTATTACATCATTATTGATAGGTAGATACACATATCTTGCTATACCGACATGGTTACGCATACCTGGATAAAGCTATATATTCACCTTTATATGATATTGCATTGGATTTCGGAGAAATTAGGAACCACATGATATACTTGATAACTTGTTGCAGTTGCATACCGGATTTCTTTTATATGCTCATATTACTGTTTCATGTTGCATATATTATATTTCGTATATCTCGCATTGATATATGATTTTCATATAATGTTTTCTGGATTTGAGGACCGTGGTAGTTTCATGAAATTATGTATTATTTGAAAAACCTGTTTTCTCTTGATATGATATTTCAGCGTCCACCATGAGATTTCTCGGTTCTGAGATTTGTGATATATACCTGATGCGAGGAGTGTAGTGGGCCGTGTGCGGGTACATGGTGGATCCCGGTATGGACCCTGTTAGTTATATGTATGCCCTAGAGGCCATTACTGTACATTGGATGTATATTGTAGTGGATGCTGGGACATATATAGGGAGGACTTTCTTGCTCGACATGATAGTATGCTATCTGGTTACTCTTTACCTTAACGTGTACATTGATTGTCTCTCTGTTACATGTTGGTAAAGCCCTTAGGATGCGTACTTGACTATCTGGACTATGATGCGGATCATACTAGTGGGGACATGGTAGTCCATAAGTACATCCTTCAAAATCCCTAGTCGAGTGTTGCGCCACGGCAGCGCCCCGGCCGTCTATCCGAGGCCAAAATGCGGAATCAAAAATTTTCCTTACTTGGAAACTGGCGCTACCGCGGACAATTAACCCGGATCGTAACCATTAACCGATAATAGCTAACAAGAGATGGGGTGAGAGATGTACCGAGTGATCCGAGTCCTCCGGTCTTCTCGTCGTCGTCCCGATCTCCCGCGGATCCTCCGGTCGTCACATCCTTGCCGGAAGGGCACCACATTGCCTGCGTCTTTTACGGGCTCCCACCTCAATACCGAGGCAACTCGGGCACGAAGCTGGCAAGTCGACGCGCCCAAGATTTGCTGTAGGATGTAGTGTAGATGATGCTTGTCTCATTTGGGGTTTGTAGTTGCCTTGCTGGAGGAATAAGGTTATGGAAAAATGGTGCTTTCATTTTCCCAAAACTAGATGAATGATATGAAGAAATTTGTGTCATTCCAACAATAAAATTTCTCTCATCCTCACTCCTAAGTGGCCGGCCATTCTTATCATCAAAATGGTGGAGAGAAAAACAACTAAGGGAGGTAAGTGTAGGATAAAGAGAATGGTGACCACATCACAAACATAATCATATCAAACTTACATCCAAACCATACCCACTCAAATCACCATTAATGCAAAAGCATGGAGCAAAAGAAATGATGCTATCATAATAAATCCTTATGCAATAAACCCCTGCACAAAGTGTTATTTGCAAACTTGCAAATAACCCCCTCCATCAGAAAAGTCCGGCCGGGAAAGAACAAAGGAAAACCGGCCGGAACGGAATGCAAACTGGCAACTCCAGAAAACTGGTCCCGTAATAAATTACAGGAAAACCCCAATACAGTGCATACACACCCGCATCTGTATTCCGTCCGGATACAAATGCAATGAGACAAAATCTACACTGTACTAAACTAGGACCGGCTTAAGCCAAAGCCGGCTAGTAAAATCCGTTCGATCCTGATCCGTGCAATGCCGCACGTATCAGATCAAACCCTGCCATATAACTATACGGCTACTAGTACAAAACTGTCCGATCCTGATCCGTGCAATACCGCACGTATCTGATCGGACCCTGCCATATCTCCATACGGCCTCTACAGCGTTTCGCCCGAAAGCAGAGTAACTGAAAGTGTGGTGGACTCTAAAGACTCGTCAATACAATGGCTGTGGATTTAACCACTAGCACGTCAGAGGTATTAGCCAATACGTGACGGGCCACCAGCTATTGACCAAAAGGGACGTCGATGAGCGAACTCATCCTGACACCCAACTGAGCCTGTCAGTGACAATATCCGTACAGTCCGGTCCGTTCGTCTATGAGGATCACATGTCGGGCCTAGGGGGTTGGTAAAAGTCAGACCCCCAAAGGCGGTACAAGTCGTGTCGGAGTGTAGCCCAGAACGCCCTGAGATACTACTGGAATACCTACCAGTAAATCTCCTGCCTCGGCCGAGGGCTTTGCGTAATGGCTCTCCTAGACACAGCGCGACCTCACCCCCAATACCGGGAGAGACGAACCCCTGCAGATCCGCTCACTGCCTCCATGTGGCTCGGGACTGTACCCAACTAAAACCTGTTTGCACGACTCCTTTGAGCCGTGGTAGGGTAGTAATCAAAGCACAGTGGGAACTCACACGAGACAAATGACGATCTCAGGTCGATGAACTAACCTGTTCACATGTCACCTGGGAACTGCTATCTGACGTCTGGTATAATCCCAACTAGCAGGTTCCCGGCGAGTCCTGTCCGGTGTACTCATAACCCAATGAGCACCTGTATACATCTTAGGTGAACCAACTGACACCAGTGGCTTGTGAGACCGGCCACTGCCCCTCGTCGGGGTCTCGACTGTATACACTAGTCTACTAATGGAGTATCGATGCCCAGTCTCGAAACTCCCACGACTAGGGACCTTTTAAGGATGTGCTTATAGACCCCAGCTCCCACGTATATGATCGCCATCATACTGCCGGCAGTCAAGCAAGAATCCTAGGGGCTCTATCAGCGTGTAATAGCGACCTGTAAGGTCACCTGAAGCAATACACGATGATAAAGGTAAACCAGATAGCATACTATCATCTCGAGTAAGACTGTTCTACCGGGATAGGTCCTCCCTCAATCATTGCAATCACGTGCCTGTGATCCAATAATTGACTCTGAGGGCACTATCTCCAACAATCTCCTACTTGCACTCAAGGCTAATTATTGCGATGTCGCATACTCACAGCCCGTGTGATACCGAACACCCAACTCCTCTACTAGTCAGTCTCAAAAAACCCATTTGTGAAACTATTGCGTTCGAGGAATAGCCTCAGTGAGTGGATCCGCCTAGATGTTTCTTTCTATGTCTCTCTATATCTCAAGTTCGCGGAGAAAACCATCTCCCGAAATGAGCAATACCTGTCTTGGAATGTCTGGATGTCTGATAGGACCTAGTTCATAAATGAACTCCAAATCCAAACTTCTTAGACTGTATCGTCAACTGAACTTAATCAGTATCCTGCGCCATGCCTCCCTCAGTATCTGCCTGGATCACCTGTCCAAAATACTGCCCCTTGTCAGAGGGAAAACTATAACTCTGACAACCTCCTTGTCGTCCATGTCACCTTGGAAGCCTGGAGTGATAACCGTCTCCTAAAAGAGGCAGCCGTTATCATATCCCTAGAACATCCACTTATGTTCTAAAACTGCTTCCGACTGTTTCTCCAGGATTGGGTCAATATCAACTTATTGCATCTAGTGCAAGAACAACATCTGGTGTGGTACTTGACATCTCATGATTGACTCAATTGCCTAAGCAAGTGATCTGCCAATCATGCACATCCCTCTCTACTTTACTCTATAAGACACCTTTAGAGAGGGTGACTCCATTACCTGCAGGTACACTACCATGCCAGGAGTCGTCCATTCTAAATACTCTTAGAATGCTGTCAAAGTACCCTGATTGGGAAACCACCCAAATCTAGATCTAAAACCATAGATCTAGTAACCAGTATGTCTGATATAATGTCTAAGTCCCATGTGGAGAAAACACTGTGTGACGACCAAAGTATAACCGATCGTAGTATAGGAATATCACTTCCTACTACCTTCTCAACAGATCCATCCCCTATTCTGATGACGTCAAACCTATGACTGTCACATCAGAAACAGATGATCTATCTCCGCTATATCTGCTTCAGTCTATAAATAGATATAAGCCTGATGTCCACCAATGCTTCCGCTGCTCCCACTGACTACGACAACCCTCTGGCAGAGTCATATAGACGCACACTTCTAAAGCTAGTTTAGAACGACGCTATACTCATCCTCCTGCCGGGTCTCACAGTCTGGAACAACAGCAATGGCAAGTGTGGGTAAACAACTTCCCTGTCACCGTCCTTGAGGCTACCGGAGTACCTCTCGGGTGCCTGAAGTTACCCACCTAATCTGCGGAGTGGCCAATGGAATGTCAAATCAGATTGAATCTTTAGGTTCCTTATCAAATCTTCAGTAATCGTTTGCGGTTCTGGAATCACTTCCAGTTCTACCATACTCCCACTACTGTTTTTGAAAAAATCCATTTTTAATAAAACTGTGGCGAGTCTAGAACAATATTTCTATTGATCTTCCAGATGGTAGAAAGTCAACCCTCGTCATAGCCTGGGTCAACCCACAAACAGCCATTACAGAAACGTGCCTTGAGTTGTCCAGTGTCTGGTTTTAATCATAAGCCGGACAACTCCCCGTACCTTAACATCGTTAAGATATGAACTGTTCTATATCCAATATAGAACCAGAGGCACTGATTTAATTGAACCAGATTCAAATCATGCAGCTGTCTTCAGTGCATGTCAACTAAATGGAGGGAGGCCGATCAGCGTTACTCAACTTAGGAATGCTTCCAATTATGAGTAACCTGAAAGAGAAGCAATTTCTCTTTATCATTACTATCAACTGAACACCATACACAAGTATCTACATCTTCGATCACCTTGAAGAATCCCGATACTTGCTACACCTGGTTCTCTACTCTATTCAAATACCTATAACTTCTCAAAACTTAGACCCTGTGTTTCTACGAAACACATGTCTAAGAATTAGAGTAGTTAAAAGTAAACAGAATATAGTATGAGGACCAACCCCTCTGTCCCAATGGACACTGGACAACATACAATACTCTGTATAAGTCCGCTGAGTCTAACAACTCTTTCACTGTGCGTCGTAGGTTGAAAACTGTACTTATGGTTAAGAAGAATTACACCGCTGTTTGATGCTCCTTACCTAACCATCCACTGATATAGGTAAATGTCATCGACATAATATCAAAAAGTATATCTCACTCTATGAAAATAGACGTACAGATATATCAATTTGAAATTGGTGCACAACAGCGGATATTCAAAACTAAATATTTGCCGACCGGCAAACAGCCCAGATGATCTCCTCAAATATCACCGATTACAACGAATCCCGATATAATGAGGATGATCACCCTATTCCCAATAACTTACTCCCACTCAGCATCTGTAAAACCATACAGATGTGAGAATCATACCTGGTAAATACATATCCTGGAGCAAGTGTCTAACTGGGAAATCAGTTTTCCATTAACAGTACACGGTGAAACTGAAACATTGAAATGTTTCGTCGGGGTATCCTGGTATTCCCAGTAATGCCTCTTCCATTGTCCAGATTCACAACTGTAACCGTATATCTCTTTGCCATCTGTCCAAATCCCTTTATATGTCTTTAGTCATTACCGTCTGCACACCCTTTTAGGCCAATTGGTTTTCTTCCTTCCCTACCGTTCGGCACCAGCCTATGGTTTGGAAGAAGACTATCCAATAAGCATAAAGGGTGTACTGTCCTAATCCTAGGAGCACTCGCATCGCGAGAGAAGGTGAAGATAAAAGACACCTGAATGTACTTTATTCCTATTTCTCCTGAACCAGAATCCATCCCCGAACTGGAACAAGTTCCTTTCGAGTTCGTATATAACCATACGATGGAGTATCCAATAAACGGTGGATCTTCGTAGTGATACGGAGTGTCCTGGAGAAATACAAAGATGATTTAGGATTGGCGAAGAAATACTTGGTTTGGTCGTGAATATCAGTCGCAATTTACTTTGCCCTCCTACTAATCCCTTGCTTTGTCTTAATTTAATACCTTCTGTACACCGTTTAGGCTAACTGGTTTACTTCATTCCCTACCGGTCGACACCAGCCTATGGTTTGGAAGAAGACTATCCAATTTGCGTAATAGGTGTACTACTCCTAAACCAAGGAGTACTCGCAACCTGAGAGAAGGTGAAAAGAAAAGACAACTGAATAATCCTATTCGTTTTCTCCAGAACCAGAAACCATCCTCGAAGTCCTTCGAGTTCGTATATAACCATACGATGGTTTTGTCCAATGGAAGTAGACGTTCGTAGTAATACGGGGTGTCCTGGAGAAAAGGGTAAAAGTAGGAGTGGCAATGAGGTCTGCAACTCTGACAATCCAAAAGCCTGTGTTAAGAAGGTTCAGTCAACTTGGTCACTGAGTCATAGTCCAGGGTCGGGTCAATGGTCGCTGCCAAAGAGAGAGAGAAAAGAAACACTCAGCGTGCACTCTAACCGAGATCAGAATGGTTATCACTTTATCTAATCTGGAAGCCTCCCACTGTACCTCAAATTCTCCTCCAAACCTGAAAGAAGAATTAGTCGGGATCACCCGAGGAGTAAACCAACTCATCAGTGGGAATCGGGATCCAACTCTCATCGCATGATAACGTGACGGAATCCGCTCACGTCACCACACTCCAGAAGGTATGCGCATGCCTGGCAAGTTTCAGTTCTTTTGAAACCCCCGATGTGTGTTTTTACCCCAAGCGGTTTATGACCTTGACTAGGTCAACAAACCATAAACCGCCAGTCAAGTTCAACCCGTCATTATTCTGGATTGCATTAAACCCACCCGTACGTGCCCTTGACTAGGTCAACAAGGCCGCACGACTGTCTTAACCAATCCCACTTATGCAACAAACAAGTACCACTTAGCTACCGAACGCTACGTCTTGACTAGGTCAACAAACGCAGCACGAATACTAAATAATACCTGTAGGAAATGACGGAGGGCTACGGCTGGTTTTTGGCGAAAAACCTTTAACGTAATGAACTTGATATCGTTGAAGGAACTGCATAACTTTTTATAAAAATATAGTGACGAAAACCTTTACTAAAGAGGTCACTCCCGATGAAGGGATCTCGGCTCTTTCCCCGTAGAATGAGGTGCAGGATATTCCAACTGAATACCACGATGCAAAGCAAAAGTAATCGGCTATAGTGAAGTTAATGCCCTGACGCAAACTTCTGTCCAAGGGGTCACTCCCGGTGAAGGGATCTCGGCCCTTGCCTCGTCGACTGAGGAGCAGGATATTCCAAATGAATACCACGATGCAAAACAAAAGTGAACGTCCTTGCAATAACAGCTTTTTGAAAAATTGTTCCAACAACATCAGAATAGGTTTGTTTCTCTTGCATTGATCCGAATCAACGCAGTCCCATAAATTGATCACACCACAAAGAACGAAAATATACTGACGTACGTATATGCCATCCGCATTCGCCACTGGGTCCCGTCATCACCCGTTAGGTTAGCTAACTAACGGCAGAGCGGGGACTGGACTAGCGCGGATGAAAAACATATACAACATCTACTAATATATATACCAATATATAGTATTTCGCTCAAGGCGTGAATAAAATGCAACATCACAGAAATGTACAGCATCACAGAACAATACAGATATCTGGAAGCCCCGGGTTTCACAGAGCCGCTGCTGAAACCCGACGTTCCCCTGGTCATGTGGATAGCCTGTGCAATGAAAACCTAGACCCCTACGGGCGCGGCAAGTCACCCGCCAAAACCTGAAGCGAGGCAGCCCCCTTCAGCAACGTGAATGGACCACCCAGCACTTCACGGAATCCGGTAACTCGGGCACCCCTCCTGGGTCAACCTGTACCCCCTACGAGTGCGGCGAATAGCCCGCCAATCCTGGAGTGAAGCCCCCTCCGTCCCAATGCCATGAGATGCGGGCTTGTTGCCCTCCAGAACCCGGCTATCCGTGCACCCCACCACGGGGCAAACCTAGTACAGAAAGTAAAATATACATACACCGGGTACATCGACCGCAACCAGGTCGTGCCCCAAAAGAATAATACAATCAGGCAGTGACGGCAGTCCACATGTCGGACGCTCGCCCCGCAATATCAAATGTACATAATACAACAAAACTGTACTAACATTGCATCCAGGCTATCCCCACGACCGATCCGCAATATCACAGCATAAACATAGAACATCAACATGAAAATCACGTTCGCAAATCCGTTTAACCGGGCTATAGCAGTTAGACCGGATTTACCGATCAAGTGATATTCACGGTCACAGATATAATGTAAATACTGTGAAATAATGTGTTTAAAAATATCCGATCGATCAAACAATTAACAAGTGGGCCTCCAAGTAAAACTGTAGCAGTCACAGAAAATCTGGGCCCAAATTTAATATCCCAAAACCCCTAAAATTAGCCCACAACCCCACTGTACAAATTTGACAAAGAGAAGACAACAATGTGCGGCGGAACCGCGGCCCCATGGGGGGTTTGGCCGTAGTTCCGCGCTAGGGTTGTCGACTGAATGTGTCGAATTTTTACAGAAGTCTTAGAATTTCCTGTACATTAATTTTATACAACCTGAAAAATTTTTAGACACCAAAAATTTTCAACAGAAACTGATGTGAACAAAAATGAGGTTTTTGGAATTTCAGTCGATCGGATATGTAAAACACATTAGAACAAGCTAGACAAGGTTAATGGCGTGGCTCTGATACCATGTTGCGCCACGGCAGCGCCCCGGCCGTCTATCCGAGGCCAAAATGCGGAATCAAAAATTTTCCTTACTTGGAAACTGGCGCTACCGCGGACAATTAACCCGGATCGTAACCATTAACCGATACTAGCTAACAAGAGATGGGGTGAGAGATGTACCGAGTGATCCGAGTCCTCCGGTCTTCTCGTCGTCGTCCCGATCTCCCGCGGATCCTCCGGTCGTCACATCCTTGCCGGAAGGGCACCACATTGCCAGCGTCTTTTACGGGCTCCCACCTCAATACCGAGGCAACTCGGGCACGAAGCTGGCAAGTCGACGCGCCCAAGATTTGCTGTAGGATGTAGTGTAGATGATGCTTGTCTCATTTGGGGTTTGTAGTTGCCTTGATGGAGGAATAAGGTTATGGAAAAATGGTGCTTTCATTTTCCCAAAACTAGATGAATGATATGAAGAAATTTGTGTCATGCCAACAATAAAATTTCTCTCATCCTCACTCCTAAGTGGCCGGCCATTCTTATCATCAAAATGGTGGAGAGAAAAACAACTAAGGGAGGTAAGTGTAGGATAAAGAGAATGGTGACCACATCACAAACATAATCATATCAAACTTACATCCAAACCATACCCACTCAAATCACCATTAATGCAAAAGCATGGAGCAAAAGAAATGATGCTATCATAATAAATCCTTATGCAATAAACCCCTCCACAAAGTGTTATTTGCAAACTTGCAAATAACCCCCTCCATCAGAAAAGTCCGGCCGGGAAAGAACAAAGGAAAACCGGCCGGAACGGAATGCAAACTGGCAACTCCAGAAAACTGGTCCCGTAATAAATTACAGGAAAACCCCAATACAGTGCATACACACCCGCATCTGTATTCCGTCCGGATACAAATGCAATGAGACAAAATCTACACTGTACTAAACTAGGACCGGCTTAAGCCAAAGCCGGCTAGTAAAATCAGTTCGATCCTGATCCGTGCAATGCCGCACGTATCAGATCAAACCCTGCCATATAACTATACGGCTACTAGTACAAAACTGTCCGATCCTGATCCGTGCAATACCGCACGTATCTGATCGGACCCTGCCATATCTCCATACGGCCTCTACAGCGTTTCGCCCGAAAGCTGAGTAACTGAAAGTGTGGTGAACTCTAAAGACTCGTCAATACAATGGCTGTGGATTTAACCACTAGCACGTCAGAGGTATTAGCCAATACGTGACGGGCCACCAGCTATTGACCAAAAGGGACGTCGATGAGCGAACTCATCCTGACACCCTACTGAGCCTGTCAGTGACAATATCCGTACAGTCCGGTCCGTTCGTCTATGAGGATCGCATGTCGGGCCTAGGGGGTTGGTAAAAGTCAGACCCCCAAAGGCGGTACAAGTCATGTCGGAGTGTAGCCCAGAACGCCCTGAGATACTACTGGAATACCTACCAGTAAATCTCCTACCTCGGCCGAGGGCTTTGCGTAATGGCTCTCCTAGACACAGCGCGACCTCACCCCCAATACCGGGAGAGACGAACCCCTGCAGATCCGCTCACTGCCTCCATGTGGCTCGGGACTGTACCCAACTAAAACCTGTTTGCACGACTCCTTTGAGCCGTGGTAGGGTAGTAATCAAAGCACAGTGGGAACTCACACAAGACAAATGACGATCTCAGGTCGATGAACTAACCTGTACACATGTCACCTGGGAACTGCTATCTGACGTCTGGTATAATCCCAACTAGCAGGTTCCCGGCGAGTCCTGTCCGGTGTACTCATAACCCAATGAGCACCTGTATACATCTTAGGTGAACCAACTGACACCAGTGGCTTGTGAGACCGGCCACTGCCCCTCGTCGGGGTCTCGACTGTATACACTAGTCTACTAATGGAGTATCGATGCCCAGTCTCGAAACTCCCACGACTAGGGGCCTTTTAAGGATGTGCTTATAGACCCCAGCTCCCACGTATATGATCGCCATCATACTGCCGGCAGTCAAGCAAGAATCCTAGGGGCTCTATCAGCGTGTAATAGCGACTTGTAAGGTCACCTGAAGCAATACACGATGATAAAGGTAAACCAGATAGCATACTATCATCTCAAGTAAGACTGTTCTACCGGGATAGGTCCTCCCTCAATCATTGCAATCACGTGCCTGTGATCCAATAATTGACTCTGAGGGCACTATCTCCAACATCGAGGGTATATCGAGACGGGGCATCGATATACCAGAGTAGACTAGCGTATACCTTCTTGACCCATACAGATGGGCGACGGATGATCCCATATCCATTGGTGTTTGACATCAGAGATGATATACGGGTGCTCAGTGCAGACTGGGTACACTGGACGGACTCGCCGAGAACTTCCAGATGGTATTATACCTTACGTCAGATGGCAGTTCTCTGGTGATACTGGTACAGAGTAGTCTGTTGACCCGAGATCGTCATAGAGTCACTGGACGGACTCGCCGAGAACTTCCAGATGGTATTATACCTTACGTCAGATGGCAGTTCTCTGGTGATACTGGTACAGAGTAGTCTGTTGACCCGAGATCGTCATAGAGTCTTGTGTGGTTCGCACTGTGCTTTGATTTCCTTCTTACCACGTCCAAGAGGGCGTGCAAAACGGTGGTTTTTGGGTACAGTCCCGAATCACATGGAGGCAATGAGCGATAGGAGGGGATTCGTCTCTCCCGGTATAGGGAGTTGATGTTGCGCTGTGTTCGATTGGCTATAACCGGAAATCCCTGGCCAGGGTTGCTGAGATTTACTGGTAAGTGTTACCAGTAGTTTCTCGAATAGTTATAGACCTCATATCGACACGACTTATCGAGCTATTGGGGTCTGACGTTTACCACCCCTAGACGAGATATGCGACATATCAGACGATCAGACCGGACTGTACGGTAGTGTTACTGGTTGGATTCACTGGAGTGTGAGCGGGCTTGCTCGTCGATCTTCTAATCACTCAATACCCGGGTGGCCGTTACGTTTAGCAGACCGCTTGCGGCTTGTGGGTGCTTGATATGATCATCACCTGCTGCCGGCGTATTGACGAGTCTTTAGAGTCCTACACAGAGGTTTCCTGGCTCAAGCGAAACGAAATAGGAGCGCATATGAGATATGTGCGGGACCGAGAATAATGCGTGTATGTGATACCGTATTCTATTCTTGCGATGAATGTATCGAATGGTTGTATGCGATATAACCTGGTTATCGAATCAAGGATTGATTCGATAAATCGATACATTGGATATTAGTCGGTTATATGCGATATGACCGGATCGTTAAATCAAGTGTTGATTTAATGATTTAATGTATAATTATATATTTGATATATTACTTTGCATTAACTAATATTGGTTCACTTTAAATGGATTTTCTCGCTCGGATGTGCACATTGTATATTCGATATAGTTTTGTGTACTTGAATGTATCATGTTTGATGATACATGTTTACTTGTGTTTGTGTGAAGATTGAACCATGGTTATATGAATGGTTAGGGTTATGATTATTTATTCATTCATTTATTTATTTATTAGTTTTGGAAAATAATAGCAAAAGAGAAAAATGGTGGCTTTCTTTGTTCTTTCTTGAAGCTTCATGAAGACTTTGACCAAGTGACCTTTTTGTCTCATGCTTAACCCTAACCATTCCACTCAACCATGATTTATTCTCTACACTTGACCATGGTTATATTATGATAAGTATTCATATTATTTTCTTTGAGGATAATGCTTATCATAAGATAAGATTCATCTTCTTCTTCTTCTTCAAGTTGAAGAAAACCTTTCTTCATCAATAGTGATTGATGAAAAAGAGTGAGAAATCCAATTCTAAAATGAACCCACTTCCTATTTCTTCATCCTCTACCTCTTGCCAAGTAGTAGAGTGTGTTTCCTTCACAAGTTTTCAAGGCTTGGTGAAGGTGGAGCTTGATCTAGTGATGCCTCGACGTAGATCATCTTCGGCACGTCGTCGATGACCTAGCCCGCTCTTTCTCCGATGAAGCCGACGCTAGAGCCCGGGATTTGATTTGGATAGCGAGGAGACTTCATTGTGGAGCTATGGAGGTGGAGGACCGGATTTACAAAGGTTGTATTTCCGTTCTTTTAGTTTAGTTGTAAACTAGTTGCTTTGGTCGCCTAAACTTCTAGCCAACGATCCGTATTAGGGTTTCTCGGCACCGTAATTTTTGAAATTGGCATGGTTGATGCCTTGTGAGACCTCTTAGGAGCGCCTAGGAACCCTACAGTGGTATCAGAGCCTAGCTAGAGCCTTAGGCGAAGTCTAGACGACGTTTGAAATCCGAACCAACCCGAAACCCTAATACTATATGCTCTCTGGACTTTTTCCAAAAATTGGGTTTTTTCAAGATTAAAAATATGCAGAAAATTCAGCAAGAAATTCTAAGAATTATGGTGCAAAAATTACCTAATGATCTGTCTAAAGTGCGGCGGAACCGCGGCATTAGCTTGCTAATGCGGCTGTTCCGCGGCCATTTTGTCTCTTCTCCCATTGAATTTTGCACAGTAATTCCTATTTTGCAGTGCTGGTTTTCCTGGGATATTTTTTTTTGAACTCAAGAGTTGAGTTTTCTGGGTTGTATTGGGGACTCAGTATTTCGATCGGATTGTCTAATTTTGTCTATGTGGCTTTCCGGATATTTTAGAATATGTTAAAAAGTTCGACCGGATATAAATACCCAACTTTTCCCCTGTCGGGAAATTTCCAAGTGTTGGATCTTTCCGTGGTTTAATAACGTTCTAAGTAGTGCAAGTAACGCGATGGTCCCTCTAGAAGACAACAAACCTTAACTCGATTATGTGACCGTCTTGAACTGCCCTTTGAACCTTAGGGTTTGGGGCAGTACGGCATGCCACATGTGAGGCGTTGGCTTGACCCTTCTACGGCTGGACGCGTTGGTACTGAGGCATGAACTGAATGTTTTTAAACTTATTTCAAGTGTTGATCTGTTTCGGGAAAACTTGGGTGTTCGATTGTCCGATCGGAAAGTTTAACATTTTCTATTTATCCGGAATGGGATACAATAATTGGAATTCACAAGTAGTTATGAGATAACTGAATGAATGTTATAAATCTAGTAGTTTAGTCTCACTTGATCGGTTGCCACGGAATTTTGATGTGATCAAAAGTCCGTCGCAATCACGTAGCGTACACGGATACTCGCCGGGTAAACTTAATAGACAGCCTCGCTCCATAGCCCTGACCAAGTGACTATAGGAGAACCCCGTCGCCGAAAGCATCCGTTCGGGTGCTCGCGGCAGCGGTGTTCCGCCTTGGTGCACTTTGTCGACAGCGTCGGGGGTGCGGCCGTCTACTAAAGTTTGCGACGAGCATTCGATCAGGATGTCGGGAATCTTGTTGAATTACCCGACTTGATATTGAAAAGTGTTTTCGATTTTGAGACTAAAATGCGGGGTTTATAATTGTTAGGCATGCGATGTCTAAGGAATTCATTTGATTAGGCATGCGATGTCTATGCAGGTTGCGGATTCCAACTGTTGTAGTTTTACACTTTCTTTTCGGTGACCGTAAGTGTAATATGTGATATCGCCGGTTTCGTTGCTATATGTCAACGACAATTGGGATGGACATATTTACTTACGTTGATGACATGTGATGTTATGTGTTGCTGGATATGTTATATTGGATCGTCGTGTTTGAATAGCCGGGGTTTTTTATGTGAGATGAGTGTTTTTCATTTTCATTCATGTAAAAACTTGTATGTAATATTCTTTTATTGGGGCACTTCCAGGTTGCGGAAGTTGTCACCGTTTGTATATTATTTACTTTTCCGCACTAGGATAGACCTAAGGAGGGGAGCACAAGTAACCGGGTTCTAGGGTCCAGTGGGAGACTATCTCGAGGAGTCGAGTCCGGGTCTCCTAATCCTAGAATTGGTAGGGTTGCTTGCCGCTCTCGTAGGGGTCTAGGGGTGTGGGTTTGGCTATTCATCACGACCGTGGAATCCGTGTTTTATACCGGCTCGTATTTAAAACACGGACGTCCTAGTATATCCAATATTTCATATGATTCTTCTGCTGCGATATCTGTGATGTGATCATGTGATATGTTCTTTGATGGATACTTTATATAGTATATATGATATATTATATAGACGTTACTTATGTTTTATACCCGCGCTAGCCCTGCCCCGCTCTGCCGTTAGTTACCTAACCTAACGGTGCACGAGGGGACATCGAGGCGAATGCGGATGGCATAAGTGTACGTCGTATTTATCTGTGATGTTTAGGTACTTAAATGATGGGACTTCATTAATGTGATTAATGAAAATAAAAGAAACCTAAGATGTTGTAGAATCGAATTTCAAAATAAAACAGGTAGCTACAGTTCTTGCCATGCACAGCGGTATATATGATATATCCTGCACCTTATTCGATAAGGAAAGGACCGAGATCCCTTCACCGGGAGTGACTCCTTTAGCAATAACTGGCAGATGCTACACACTCGGTTTGTCTTTTGATTGCTTTTAAGAGTTTTTGCTTTGCACAGTGATATATATGATATATCCCGCATCTCATTCGACGAGGAAAGGACCGACGATCCCTTCACCGGGAGTGACTCCTTTAGCAAAACTAGAAAAGGCTCAAAAGCACTCCATTTTAAAATCATTTGATTCTACAACGATATCAAGTTCATTACGCAATAGGTTTTCAGAAAAACCTGTCGTAGCCCTCCGTCATTTCAGATAAGTCCTGTTTAGTATTCGTGCTACGTTTGTTGGCCTGCGTCAAGGCGTAGTGTGCGGTAGCTAACTAGTATTTATCTGCTTATGCATATGATGCAGATTGGATTAGGGTAGTCGTGCGACTTTGTTGGCCTGCGTCAAGGGTCGTGCGGGTGGGTTTAATTCAATCAGGAAATGACGAGTTGAACTTGACTAGCGCACTATGCTTTGTTGGCCTGCGTCAAGGTCATAGGACGCTAGGGGCAAAATTATTTGGAATTTCAAGTGTTGAGATTTGCAATGAGATTGCATACCTTCTATGAGATAGTTGGATCCCGATACCCACTGCGAGTAATTGTTACTCCTGGGAGAGTTTTACACATTACAATTAGCCGATCAAGTAGGTGTCTAGAAAGGTGTTAACGAGGTTACGCCTCTAGGAAAATGAGGTTTACATTAATTAGGTTCGTGCGAAAGCACGGGGGACCTCCCTCAAAGTACCGACACTGGCCTGGCTGAAAGATTGGCGAACTTGTAGCGTGTAATTAATCCCGGCTAGTCTTTCCTTTTAGGGTTTGAAGGAAGATTTGATAAAAAGCAGTGGGAGCCATCCTGATTAGATAAAATAATAACCAATCTATTCTTGTAAGAGCGCACGCTGAGTGTTTTCTTCTCTCTCTCTCCAGGTAGCGACCATATCACGCCTTAATCAAGATAAAAATACGGATAAATTGACCGAACCCGCTTGTTATACTAAGCTGGGGAACGTTGGTCCCGCTCCAACTTATAATTGTTATAAGACAGAGCAGGAAATTGGGGATTACCAGAATTCCCTTACCGCCCAAACGAAGAAAGTGCATATGATGCATCTCCTTCGGGTGTGTTCATAATAAAGAACTGTTTCTCAGTGTCCTTTACGTCCTGGGTATATGATACCGGATCTGTTACATAGGGCTACAGATAGGTAGAGAACTGAGAACGGGTGATAAGTTTCATGAGACAGAAAACGGGGCAAGAGTTGCAGCCAAGTCTGTTGGTCACTGTCACCCTGTATTCCAAATACATTGATTCTGAACAAATGTTATTAGATACCGAACCTGGTATACAAAATCATATCAGTCTCTTTATTAGTAAAGAAAGGATATAATTTTGTATTGTTGGATAATGTTTTGAACATTTCCTATATCAAAAGTTGATCGGTTCAGGCACGTTATCTAAAAGCATTAATGTTCTAAATCAAACTACGGTTCTTAGTATACGGAACACACATAAGAGGAAGAGTTCAGAAATGAACGAATCCTTCTTGAGGCATTGTAGACTAGGTCATATCAATGTGACCCGACTAGCTGAAGTTACATGTAGATGCATATTTAAATCAGTTTGAATTTACATCTTGTGAAACTTGCCAGTCATGTCACAAAGATAAGATGACCAGAGCTCTGTTTAATGGAAACAGAGAAAGAGTTAGTGAACTCTTGGGATTGATACATGTTGATGTATGTAAGGTCCCCTGTCTATACATGCCAGGACCGGTTCTTTATACTTCATTACGTTCTCTGATAATCTCTCAAGATTCAGACATATGTTCCTGTTGAAACACAAGTTTGAACCTTTTGAGATATTCACAGAATATAAGTTAGAAGTAGAGAACCAATAAGGGTACAAGTATTATGTCCTTTGATGTGATCAGGGAGGAGAATACTTGAGCATGGAATTCCTGGACTTTTCTAAAGGAGAATGAGATTCTCTCTCAGTATTACTCCTCCGTATACACCATGGCACGATGGTATATCGGGGCGGAGCAATAACACCCTATATGATAAGGTGTGCTCTATGATGAGTACTACTGAGTTACCTATTTTCTTTTGGGAGTTATGCACTTGAGAAGCTGCATACCTATTGAATAGGGTTCCAATCAAATCAGTTGGCTACCATTTCATATGTGATTTGGAAAGGGAAGGGCCCATGTCTTAAGCTAGTTAAGATTTGGAGTTGTCCAGGCTATGTCTAAAAGCATAATCCGGACAAGCTCGAGGCAAGGTCTGTTATGTAGAACTGGAAAGTTTCCAGCTATACAAACTGCAGGATGATTTGACAGAACCAAACGATTCAGTAGATTCCAACGAACCTCAGCCTCTCCGCCGATCTAGTAGGGTTCCTCACCCACCTGAGAGATACTTCTGTTTCTCAATGACAGTGGGAGCGAGGATTGTATCATGAGATGATGACCCAACTAGTTTCGAGCTGGCCATCAGGAGTAAGACTCTGTAAGAATGGCTGGATGCTTAGTGATCTGAGATGGAATCCATGTACACCAACAAAGTATGGACTTTGATTGCTATATCTGAAGGGTTAAATCCCCATCAGGAGCAAGTATATCTTGAGAAGATTACTTGGTGTAGATGGAAAAGTTGAGACTTTCAAAGCTAGACTTGTTAAAGCTTTTTGTCATCGACCAGGCGTGGATAATGATGAAACCTTTTTTTTCAGTGGCTATGCTTAAGTCCATCCAGATCCTACTTGCCACAGCTACATACCATGACTACGATATCTGGCGGTTGGGTGCCATGACTGCTTTTCTAAATAAAGTTTTAGAAGAGAACGTCTATAAGTACACAGCCAGAGGGCTTCGTAGAAAGTGGGAGCAGCGGAAACGTGTACAAGATGCTTTATAGGATAAAGCAGGTATCGCGGAGTTGGGACATCTGTTTTGATATGTTAGTCAAAGAGTTTGACATCATCAAAATGGTAGATGAACCTTGTATATACAAAAAGGTAGTAGGGAGTATAGTGACGATCCTCGTAGAGTAGGTGGATGACATGCTCTTGATAGGGAAGGAGTTTCCTATGCTACGCTCGGTCAATCTCCGCTTATCACAATGATTCTCCATATAGGATCAAAGTAATACCTCCTAAATCCTGAGTTTTGGATCTATGAGATAGATCTAATTGGATGCTAGGATTCTCACTAGCTGTAGTGAGATGGTATCAACCGATCCTGGGGAGAATCACTGGAAGGGTTCCAGGGTGATAAGGACGACTGAGAGTCAGTCACAGGCATTATCTTTACCCTCAGTAAAAGGACGGTATGTTGGAAGAGTTCCAAGCTAGATACCCTGGCATACTAGACGATAAAGGCTGGATACATCGCTACTTAAGATGCTACTAAAGAGGCTGTTTGGGTGTATATTGGTTCATGAGATGAACTACGTTCCTACCATTGTGAGACAATGGAGTTGTGGCTTATGCCAAGGAACGAAGGTCCCATCAGTGATCCAGACATATTCTAAGGCAGTATCACCTGATCATGGAGATGGTTGATCTCTAAGGGATCGAGGTTAGGAGAGTAAACTCAGAGGACAACACGGCGAACCCACTCACGAAGGCCTATTCCCAGAGAGAGACTTTTATGGGATGGTTGAGTATGAGATGCTACAACCACTGCTATCAGATGGCCCTAGTGCAAGTGGGAGATTGTTAATTATATGTATGCCCTAGAGGCCATTACTGTACATTGGATGTATATTGTAGTGGATGCTGGGACATATATAGGGAGGACTTTCTTGCTCGACATGATAGTATGCTATCTGGTTACTCTTTACCTTAACGTGTATATTGATTGTCTCTCTGTTACATGTTGGTAAAGCCCTTAGGATGTGTACTTGATTATCTGGACTATGATGCGGATCATACTAGTGGGGACATGGTAGTCCATAAGTACATCCTTCAAAGTCCCTAGTCGAGGGTATATCGAGACGGGGCATCGATATATCAGAGTAGACTAGCGTATACCTTCTCGACCCATACAGATGGGCGATGGATGATCCCATATCCATTGGTGTTTGATATCAGAGATGATATACGGGTGCTCAGTGCAGACTGGGTACACTGGACGGACTCGCCGAGAACTCCCAGATGGTATTATACCTTACGTCAGATGGCAGTTCTCTGGTGACACTGGTACAGAGTAGTCTGTTGACCCGAGATCGTCATAGAGTCTTGAGTGGTTCCCACTGTGCTTTGATTTCCATCTTACCACGTCCAAGAGGGCGTGCAAAACGGTGGTTTTTGGGTACAGTCCCGAATCACATGGAGGCAATGAGCGATAGGAGGGGATTCGTCTCTCCCGGTATAGGGAGTTGATGTTGCGTTGTGTTCGATTGGCTATAACCGGACATCCCTGGCCAGGGTTGCTGAGATTTACTGGTAAGTGTTACCAGTAGTTTCTCGAATAGTTATAGACCTCATATCGACACGACTTATCGAGCTATTGGGGTCTGACGTTTACCACCCCTAGGCGAGATATGCGACATATCAGACGATCAGACCGGACTGTACGGTAGTGTTACTGGTTGGATTCACTGGAGTATGAGCGGGCTTGCTCGTCGATCTTCTGATCGCTCAATACCCGGGTGGCCGTTACGTTTAGAAGACCGCTTGCGGCTTGTGGGTGCTTGATATGATCATCACCTGCTGCCGGCGTATTGACGAGTCTTTAGAGTCCTACACAGAGGTTTCCTGGCTCAAGCGAAACGAAATAGGAGCGCATATGAGATATGTGCGGGACCGAGAATAATGCGTGTATGTGATACCGTATTCTATTCTTGTGATGAATGTATCGAATGGTTGTATGCGATATAACCTGGTTATCGAATCAAGGATTGATTCGATAAATCGATACATTGGATATTAGTCGGTTATATGCGATATGACCGAATCGTTAAATCAAGTGTTGATTTAATGATTTAATGTATAATTATATATTTGATATATTACTTTGCATTGACTAATATTGGTTCACTTTAAATGGATTTTCTCGCTCGGATGTGCACATTGTATATTCGATATAGTTTTGTGCACTTGAATGTATCATGTTTGATGATACATGTTTACTTGTGTTTGTGTGAAGATTGAACCATGGTTATATGAATGGTTAGGTTTATGATTATTTATTCATTCATTTATTTATTTATTAGTTTTGGAAAATAATAGCAAAAAAGAAAAATGGTGGCTTTCTTTGTTCTTTCTTGAAGCTTCATGAAGACTTTGACCAAGTGACCTTTTTGTCTCATGCTTAACCCTAACCATTCTACTCAACCATGATTTATTCTCTACACTTGACCATGGTTATATTATGATAAGTATTCATATTATTTTCTTTGAGGATAATGCTTATCATAAGATAAGATTCATCTTCTTCTTCTTCTTCAAGTTGAAGAAAACCTTTCTTCATCAATGGTGATTGATGAAAAAGAGTGAGAAATCCAATTCTAAAGTGAACCCACTTCCTATTTCTTCATCCTCTACCTCTTGCCAAGTAGTAGAGTGTGTTTCCTTCACAAGTTTTCAAGGCTTGGTGAAGGTGGAGCTTGATCTAGTGATGCCTCGACGTAGATCATCTTCGGCACGTCGTCGATGACCTAGCCCGCTCTTTCTCTTATGAAGCCGACGCTAGAGCCCGGGATTTGATTTGGACATTGTGGAGCTATGGAGGTGGAGGACCGGATCTACAAAGGTTGTATTTCCGTTCTTTTAGTTTAGTTGTAAACTAGTTGCTTTGGTCGCCTAAACTTCTAGCCAACGATCCGTATTAGGGTTTCTCGGCACCGTAATTTTTGAAATTGGCATGGTTGATGCCTTGTGAGACCTCTTGGGAGTGCCTAGGAACCCTACAGACCCCTCAGCAAGAAGATCGCAGATGATGGCGATGAGCCTGGAAGGCTGGCTTGTACCTACCGGTGACAGTATTTGAACTCGGCGGTTATCGTGGGGATACCAACCGGAGTTATGTACGTATGGATACGTGGAATTTTGAGGGTCGAAGCTGGGCGCTCGGGTTTCCAGATAGCATATGATACGTACCTATCAGGGCCAGTCGTGGTGACAACACCTGATAGATCAGTATTTTTGTGTCGATGCTAGACACTGGTATTCATGATGTTTTCGAGTGTCAGTGTTTGACACTCAGGTTTCATGAGACTTACAGGATGTGTTTTATCCATACTCGGTATTTGTTTGATATGCATTGCTTCATGTATTAGTAGTATCTGATAGAGTACCTTTCAAGACTGATGCATGTACATATTGCCATTTTATTGCTTCATGTATTAGTTGTACCTGTTGGAGTACCTTTCATGACTGTTGCATACATATGGCCATTTATTTGATATTAGCTTGCATGTGATAGATTCACGCAGTACGTGCATACTTGCGATTACCTGCATATGTTATTTACTATTCACGAGTTGTCAACTCACCCCTGTTGTGCCACAGGGTTTTGCAGGTAGTCTTTCAGGGCAGTCAGAGGCAGGGCTTTCTTCCTATCATATCATCTTTTGCAGCGGATACCGCTACGGCTGACTAGGTGCAGTTTTGCTATAGATAGGTTTTGCGGTTATCCGATATTGCTCATTATATATTCGTTGTATCATGTACTCTCCATCTACCACTTTCATGTATTGACCTAGAGGCGAGATGTGGGGACGTTATTGTATATTTTTGGTGACTCAGAATGTCTTTTATGCAGTTTTATTTATATCGTCTTTTATTTCTGTAACATTTCAGAAAATATAAAATATTATTTTTGGAATTTAATATTAAAATAATATATTTCCCGAAAACTGCCCAATTTGCGAAATTGGGGTTTTCGAAAAGGGGTATAAATATATACCGATAATTGTGAAATAAATGGAAACTAAAATGATTTATTCATTTAAAAATTTATTTAAAGGATTTGGGATTTTTTTAAAATTTATTATATGCAGTTTGGATAAAAACCCGATTAATGCACTGCTAATCGCGATTAAGCCAAATCCATGTTTCTACAGTTTTCATGGTTAGTGCACCATGACATGTCTCATTTGGTTACATGTTCATTTGTGTTGTTTTATGTTATGGTTTTATTATGGTGAGAAAAGGAAAAGAAAAGAGAAATGATTGAGGATAAAGAGAGGGGGGACATAATGATGAGAGTGAGCATGCTAAGAGAGAGAGTGAGAAAGAGAGAGAGAGGGAGAGAGGGCTTCCCATTCTTTTCCCCACCATTTTATTTCTCCTCCTTCTTTATCCTCAAGCCCCTCATTCTACCCTCATGACTCATCTCCAATCTTTCATGAAAACCCTATACCCCCTTCACAAAAGATGATCACATCCTCACCCTCTTCGCATTGGACCAAGCAAAATAGGATTTTGACAACATTGAGAAGCTAGGGTTCTCTTGAATTTCATCCACGAGGTATAATCCTTTCCATTTAGTTAGTTTTAAGTTTCTTATATTCTAGTTTTAGTTTAGAAGTGGGTTAGTGGTGCTTTGTGAAGTTAGAAAATTCTAGAGAGGGTTTGGGTGACTTGTGGACTTGTGAGTTATGGTGAGGGTGTTCAAGACCCTAGAAATCCAATTCTGGACCTAGAACAGAGAAGATAAACATAGATTGTATCCATGTCAGTTTGTTGCATTATGTGTACCTACTGTGAATCTGGAGCAACCCGGGGAATTTCTGAGTTTAGCAAACAACTCCAGAGACCAGATTGGACCAATAGGAGACCACCTTGACGAGACGGACCCCATCTGAGCAGGGGGACCCGAGTTGGCCGGAATTTGGGGGCCTGTGGCCGGCCACTTGGGGAGGGTTTGGGTTCAGGTTGTTTCAGTAGCTCATTAACTCCATGCATAACACCCTATACCTGTTTGTGTAGCTCATTTTGGCCCGAGTCAAAATCTGGGAGCACTTTGGTGAGAATTTCGCTATGTTTTCCGTATTTTGAAATTTTTGGTTTTGCTATTTAGATTTTTATTTGGTTTTGGATGTTCGTACATAAACAACAAGGGTTGTTTGATTGATTTTGTACGCATAAGCTATTGGTTCTAACCTATGAGCAATGCGCATGTCGTATTGGATTTTAGAACTTGATTTTAATAGAGTGGCGATATGTGTTGTTATTGTAGGTACCTTCGCATGGATTCCGAGGCGACGAAGCGTGGCATCATCGACATCGGCAAGCAAGAAGCAATGTGGGTAGATCTATATCTATGGGGGAAGTCGGGTGGATGGCGTATAGCACCTCCGCAAAGTTTTGGTGGAAACTGATTTGTAGCATATGGTTAAGAAAACCTAGAGTAGCAAACTAGGGTTAGAATTATAAGATAGCTATAGAAACTAAGGGATAGTTAGAAGTGTTTTGATACGACTAATATGTGATGTCGGGATTTGAGGATAACATTTGACGATATTGCCGTTTAGGGTACTATAGGACTAGATAGTCGACGTAATGTGTCATCCGAACCATACCTATTTTCAAACCGAGGAATCGTATGCATCTTTTATATAGATACCTTGAGGGACGTTACGGATTTTCAAATGATATCTTTTTCTTAAAACACCGTAGCCCCTATTTTCAAAACTACGATTTGCATCTTTCAAAAACTGTTTGTATGGTTAGGGTGTGTATGTTAGATTAGATACTTATGTTTATAGTAAAGGTAGAATGTATATGCAAAATTGACCTTATATGAGATATAGATGCAATGAATAGAGAATACGATTCTGCATGTGATATGATGATATGTTGGTATACGGATGCGAGTCGTTTGAGAGGATTGATACCTTGTCGGTCCCCTGATATGAGATTGTTATGGATGTGACCTGGGACATAGGTATATAGATATATATAGAATGTCGTGAATCATGAGTGATTGCCGTACGAGACGTTAGGTCCGTACCCCTCATTGTCATATAGGATGATTGGATCCCCGATGGTTCAGTGCTGCCGTACGATGATTTTCCGTACGTGATGAGTTGGGCTCGCTGATTGTTCCATACCCTTGACTAGAGGATGCCGTACGATAGATTATTTCGTACGTGATGTTGTGAGGCTAGATGCCGATAGTTAGATTCACCGACTCAGTCATGTTAGATACGTATACCTGTCAGCATTTTGCATACGATTTACTTTATGCTACGCTCATGTCACTCTCATTGCATTACTTATACCTGTGCTAGTACACCTGCACCATTATCGATGATGCGTATGTTACACTTATACAGATTGCCGGCTCACATACTTCATCATCGATAATTGCTATGTCACTTACACAGTAAAATCACTGCATCAGATATGACTCTTTGTATGATATATTTGCTATACATACATATTATACACCCATACTTGCGTACATACATATTGTACATCCTTACTTGCGGACATACACATTTGTACGTCCATACTTGCATACATACATATTGTACACCCTTACTTGCGGACATACACATTTGTACGTCCATACTTGCGTACATACACATATGCACCTTTATACGATATTGCATTCGATTTTGGAGATTTGGGAACCGCATGATATATTTTAAAACTGGATTCATTTAAAAGAGCGGTTTTCCCTCGATATGTGCATATTACTGTTCCATGTTGCATGATATACGGATATGCTTACATTTCTGTTATATATCGCATACATCATGCTTTATGATTACACGCATTGAGATATGTTGTTTTCATGAGATTTCTGGATTTGAGAACCGTGGCTATTTCAAAAGAAAGCATATACCATTTTAAAAACCCGGTTTCTCTTGATATGATATTTCAGTGTGTCCACCATGCGTTTTCTCGGTTCTGAGATGTATGACATATGAAACCCGATTCGAGGAGCTAGATGAGTCCGATTGCGGGTACATGGTGAACCCGGTATGGTACCCTGGGATAAGAATGGATTGCTGTGCAGTAGATGGTAAGCCTGGCAGAGGGACTACTACCTACCGGTGATAGTATTTGGGCTCGGCGGATATCCGGAGGATACCGACCGGAGTCGAGAGATGATATGGACCGATCCGGACTAACGGAGCCCGTGGGCCGATCCGGACTGACGGAGCCCGAGATATGAGGATTTACGTGTCAATGCTGGACACGGGTTTGATGATGTTTTCGAGTGTCGATGTTGGACACCTAAGTTCCATGATTTTAAAGTGTTGCGAGGAACACACGTTGATTTATATCCTCATACTTCCATGTATATGCTTTTAAGATATTTACATGCATGATGTTGTTGTGTCATTGGTTAACACGTGGACGGGATCCACTTGCATATAAACATTGATGATGTGGTCGGACGAGATCCACAAGCATATATTGTAGGGTTGCTATGCACTAGAACAAGGTTCTACAAGGCATCAACCATGCCAAAATCAAAATTTTCAAGTGCCGAACAACCCTAACCAAGATCTTAGACTAGAGATTAGGCGAAACAATAAGCAAGTAAACAACTTTTCTTCTAAGAATTTGGGATTATAACCTTTGTAGTCCGTTCCTTCACTTCACAAGCTCCGTGTTGAGGTCCCTTCACCGCGATCATCATGTATCCGGAGTCTAGAGAGGCTCCATGAAGAGAAAGATGTAACCTTGCTTCCGATCTTCAATAATAAAGATGATCTACCTTGAAGAAACTCAAACCCAAGCTCTTGCTTTGCTAATCAAGTATTAACAAAGCAAACACCCTAATCTAAGCGGCTAAAATAGATGAGAATGATGAAGTAGGAATTTATCTCTCATTTTTTTTCAATTTCTCACTCATTTTCATCACAAAGGAAAAAGCTAGAAAGCTTTTCATCAAAAAAGGAAGAAGCAGAAGAAGCAAATCAATTTGTGATGAATAATGAAATCATGTGTGTGTTTAGAAATACAACCATGGGTTAATAATATAAACTTAACCCTTGTAGAGAAATAACTATGGTAAAGGGTTGGGTTGGGTTAAAGAAATATCTATGCAAAATATCATAAGTCAAAGTCAAAGCTTCAAGAAGCATCTTGAAAGCTTCATGCAAGCTTAACCCTAATCCAAACCCTAACCATATTTAAACTCCACAAAACATGTTGCATTTGTAACCCTAACTTGTTACAATATTATATATATATATCACATATACAATATTTATTGTAACAAAATAAAATAATACAATTAACTTATATCACATATATATCAATGTATTATCCAAGTGAGAAAAAGAATCTTTAAGTGAGCTAATATTAGTTAATGTAATATAATTTATCAAATATATAATTATACATTTAATTATCGAATCAACACTTGATCCGATAATCCGGCTGTTTCACAAATAACCGACTAATATAAACTGTATCAGTTCATCGAATCAACACTTGATCCAATGACCCGGCTATATCACATATACCCGGCCGATATCACATATCGCGATAATCTAATACGGTATCGCATACACGTATTATTCTCGGTCCCGCACATATCACATATGTGCTCCTACTCCTTTTTACCCGAGCCAGGAAACCTCTGTGTAGGACTCTAAAGAATCGTCAATACATCGGCAGTAGGTGATGATCATATCAAACACCCACAAGCTGCAAGCGGTCAGCTAAACGTAACAGCCACCCAGGTATTGAGTGATCAGAAGATCAACAAGCAAGCCTGTATATTCTCCTGCGAATCCAATCAGTAACACTCCCGTACAGTCCGGTCTCTTCGTCTGATATGTCGCATATCTCGCCTAGGGGTGGTAAACGTCAGACCCCAGTAGTTTGATAAGTCGTGTCGATATGATGTCCATAATAGTTCGAGAAACTACTGATAACACTTACCAGTAAATCTCAGTAACCCTGGTCAGGGATTTCCAGTTATAGCCAATCGAACCTAGCGCAACATCAACTCCCTATACCGGGAGAGACGAAACCCCTCCTATCGCTCATTGCCTCCATGTGATTCGGGACTGTACCCAAAAGCCACCTTTTTGCACACCCACTTGGACGTGGTATGATGGAAATCAAAGCACGGCAGGAATCATATAAGACTCTATAACGATCTCAGGTTTACAGACTAACCTGTACCAGTGTCACCAGAGAACTGCCATCTGACGTGAGGTATAATACCATCTGGGAGTTCTCGGCGAGTTCGTCCAGTGTACCCAGTCTCCACTGAGCACCCGTATACCTTCTCTGATGTCAAACACCAATAGATATGGGATCATCCATCGCCCATCATATGGGTCAAGAAGTGTATACGCTAGTCTACTCTGGTCCTGGTAGTCAAGTACTCATCCTAAGGGCTTTATCAACATGTAACATAGAGACAATCAGAGTACAAGTTAAGATAAAGTGTGACCAGATAGCATACTATCATGTCGAGCAAGAAAGTCCTACCTATATATGTCCAAGCATCCACTACAATATACATCGTATGTACAGTAATGGCCTCTAGGGCATACATATAACTAACAATCTCCCACTTGCACTAGGGCCATCTGTTGTGGTATCGCATACCCAACAATCAGCTGTGGTTGAAGTATCTCATACTCAACCATCCCATAAAAAGCCTCTACTGGGAAATAGGCCTTTGTAAGTGGATCCGCGCTGTTGTCCTCTGTGTCTACTCTCCAAATCTCGATCTCCCTGGAGATCAACCATCTCCATGATCAGGCGATACTGCCAAAGAATATGTCTGGATCTCTGATGGGACGGGGGTTTCTAGGCATAAGCCACAACACCATTGTCACACAATGGTAGGAACGAAGTTCATCTCATGAACTAGTGTACATCCAGACTATTTCTTTGGTAGCATCCTTGGTAGTGATTTATCTTGCCTTTAATCGTCTAGTATATCACGGTATCTAGCTTGGAACTCTTCCAACATACCGTCCATCTACTAAGGGTAAAGACAATGCTTGTGACTGACATTCAGTCGACCTTACCACCCTAGAAAAATTCCAGTGATTCTCCCCAGGATCGATTGATACCATCTCACTACAACTAGTGAGAATCCTAACATCCAATTAGATCTATCTCATAGATATAAAACCCAGGATTTAGGAGGTATCACCTTGATCCTATATAGAGAATCTTTGTGATAAGAGGAGATTGACCGAGCGTAGCATAGGAAACTCTTTCCCTATCAAGAGTATGTCATCCACGTATAATACGATGATCATCACCATACACCCTACTTCCTTTTTGTATATACAAGGTTCATCTACCATTTTGATGAAGTCAAACTCTTTGACTACCACATCAAAACAGACGTTCCAACTCCGCGATGCTTGCTTTATCCCATAAAGCAACTTGCACACGTTTCCGCTGCTCCAACTGTCTACGAAGCCCTCTGGCTGTGTACTTATAGACGCTCTCTTCTAAATCATTATTTAGAAAAGCAGTCATGACACCCAACCGCCAGAAATTGTAGTCATGGTATGTAGCAATGGCAAGTAGGATCTGGATGGACTTAAGCATAGCTTTGAAAGTCTCAACTTTTCCATGTACACCAAGTAATCTTCTCAAGATATACTTGCTCCTGATGGGGATTTAACCCTTCAGATAAAGCAACCAAAATCCATACTTTGTTGGTGTATAAGGATTCCATGTCAGACCGCTTTAGCATCCAGCCATTCTTACAGAGTCCCACTCCTGATGGCTTGCTCGAAAATAGCTGGGTCATCATCTCATGATGCAATCCTCGATCCCACTGTCATAGAGAAAACCGAAGTATCTCTCAGGTGGGTGAGAAACCCTACTAGATCGGCGGAGAGGCTGAGGTTCGTTGGAAACTATTGAATCCTTTGGTTCTACCAAACCATCAGCTGCAGTTTGTATAGCTGGAACTCTTTCCAGCTCTACCTCATGACCACTAATTTCTTCATAAGAAATTCCCTTTCACAAAGGTGGAATGCTGAGAAACAAAACATCTTTTGTTCCTTGGTTTGGTAGAAGATATTCCCTTGCGAATGCTTGGGATATCTAACAAACTTCCACAGAATTGACCTTGTCTCTAATTTGTCTGGATTATGCTTTTAGACATAGGCCGGACAACCCCAAATCTTAACATACTTAAGATATGGGCTCTTCCCATTCCATATCGCATATGATGTGGTAGGAATTTGATTTGATTGGAACCCTATTCAATAGGTATGCAGCTTCACAAGTGCATAACTCCTAAAAGGAAATAGGAAACTCAGTAGTACTCATCATAGAGTGCACCATATCAAATAGGGTGTGATTGCTCCGCCCCGATACACCGACGTGTTGTGGTGTATACGGAGGAGTAATGCTGAGAGAGAATCTCATTCTCCATTAGAATAGTCCAGGAATCCCGTGCTCAAGTATTCTCCTCCCTGATCACATCAAAGGACATAATACTTATACCCGTTTTGGTTCTCTACTTCTAACTCATATTCATTGAATTTCTCAAAAGTTTCAGACTTGTGTTTCAACAGGAACATATGTCCGGACCTTGAGAGACAATCAGTGAATGTAATGAAGTATAAAGAACCGGTCGTGGTATGTGTAGACAGGGGACCTTACATACATCATCATGTATCAATCCCAAGAGTTCACTAACTCTTTCTCTGTTTCCAATAAACAGAGTTGTGGTCATCTTATCTTTGTGACAAAACCGGCAAGTTTCACAAGATGTAAATTCAAACAGATTTAAATATGCATCTAAATGTAACTTAGCTAGTTGGGTCGCATTGATATGACCTAGTCTACAATGCCTCAAGAAGGATTCATTCATTTCTGAACTCTTCCTCTAACGTGTGTTCTGTATACTAAGAACTGTGGTTTGATTTAGAACGTATTTGCTTTTAGATAACGTGCCTGAACCGATCAACTCTTGATATAGGAAATGTTCAATCCAACGATACTAAATTATATCCTTCTTTACTAATAAAGATACTGATATGATGTTGTATATCAGGTTCGGTATCTAATAACATTCGTTCAGAATCAATGTATTCTACTAATACAGGGTGATAACTGCCAACAGACTTGGCTGCAACACTTGCATCAATTCCAACTCTTGAAACTTATCACCCGTTCTCAGTTCTCTACCTTTCTGTACCCCATGTAACAAATTACATTTGCAGGATCCTGATCCGGTATCTCATACCCAGGACGTAAAGGATACTGAGAAACAGTTCTCGGTAATGAACACACCGGAAGAAGATGCATCAGCATGCACTTTCTTTGTTTGGGCAGCACGGGAATTCTGGTAATCTCCTATTTTCTGCTCGGTCATATAACAATTATAAGTTGGAGCGGTACCAACGTTCCCTAGCGCAGTATAACAAGCGGGTTCGGTCAATACATCCGTATTATTATCTTGATTAAGGCATGACATGGTCTTTACCTGGAGAGAGAGAGAAGAAAACACTCAGCGTATGCTCTTGCAAGATCAGATTGGTTATTAATATATCTAATCAGGATGTCTCCCACTGTTTTAGTCAAATCTTCCTTCAAACCCTAAAAGGAAAGACTAGCCGGGATTAATTACACGCTACATGTTCGCCAATCTTTCAGCCAGGATAGTGCCGGTACTTTGAGAGAGGTTCCCCGTGCTTTCGCACGGACCTAATTAAAGTAAACCTCGATTTCCCAGAGGCTTAACCCCATTGACACCTTTCTAGACACCTACTTGATCGGCTAATTGTAATGTGTAAAACTCTCCCAGGAGTAACTCTTACTCGCAGCGGGTATCGGGATCCAACTATCTCATAGAAGGTATGCAATCTCATTGCAAATTTCAACACTTGAAATTCCCAATAATATTTTTCCCCAAGCGATCTATGACATCGACTAAGTCAACAAACTATAGACCGTAAGTCAAGTTCAACCCCTCATTTCCCGATTGAATTAAACCCACCCACACGACCCTTGACTAAGTCAACAAGGCCGCATGACTATCCTAATCCAATCGCATCATATGCTTTGCAGATAAGCACTAATCAGCTACTGCACACTACGCCTTGACTAAGTCAACAAACGCAGGAAGAATACTAAATACTACTTATCTCAAATGACGAAGGGCTACGACAGGTTTTTAAGAAAACCCTTTGCGTAATGAACTTGATATCGTTGTAGAATCGAGTGGTTTTCAATGGAATGTTTTTGAGGCCCTTTTCTTGTTTTGCTAAAGAGGTCACTCCCGGTGAAAGGATCGTCGGCTCTTTCCTTATCGAATAAGGTGCAGGATATTTCACAAATATCACTATGCAAAGCAAAAACTATAAAAACAATCAAAAGACAAACCGACTGTGTATCATCTGCTAGTTTCGCTAAAGGGGTCACTCCCGGTGAAGGGATCTCGGCTCTTTCCTTATCGAATAAGGTGTTGGATATTCTACAAGGAATACCGCTATGCAAAGCAAGAACTAGAGCTACCAGTTTTTAAACAAGTTTCTACAACATCTTTAGGTTTCTTTTATTTCATTAATCTCATTAATGAAGTCCAATTTTAAATATGCTTCACAAGCATCACATTTGAAACGAAATCTGCAATATAACATATATCTCAGATATATAATATAAACATTCGTCTCAGACAGTAATACGATCTCATCACAGAACATTGCAGCAGAAGAACATGTATGAAATATTGGATATACTAGGAGGTCCGTGTTTTAATACGAGCCTGTATAAAATACGGATTCCACGGTCGTGTTGAATAGCCAAACCCGCATCCCTAGCCCCCTACGATAGCGGCAAGTAAGCCTGCCAGTTCTAGAGTTAGGAGACCCGGTCTCGACTCCTCGAGATGGTCTCCCATTGAACCCTAGAACCCGGTTACTTGTGCTCCCCGCCTTTGGTCTATCCTAATGCGGAAATGTAAATAATATACAATGGTGACATCATCCTCAGCCCGGAAGTGCCCCAATAAAAGAATATTACATACAAATGAATTTTACATGAATGAAAATAAAAAACTCTCCTCTCACATAAAACCCCCGGCTATTCAGAACACGACGATCCAATATAACATACCACAGCAACACATAATATCTCATATCATCAACGTAAGTAAATATGCGTATCCCAATTGTCGTTGATGTATAGCAACGAAACCGGCGATACTCTACATATTACACTTACGGTCGCAGAAAAGAAAGTGTAAAACTACAACAGTTGGAATCCGCAACCACCTTAGATATCGCATGCCTAACCAAATGAATTCCTTAGACATCGCATGCCTAACCAAATGAATTCCTTAGACATCGCATGCCTAACAATTATAAACCCCGCATTTTAGTCTCAATATCGAAAACACTTTTCAATATCTAGTCGGGCAATTCAACAAGATTCCCGACATTCTGATCGAATGCTCGTCGAAAACTTTAGTAGACGGCCGCACCCCCGATGCCGTCGACGAAGTGCACTAAGGCGGAACACCGCTGCCGCGAGCGCCCGAACGGATGCTTTTGGCGACGGGGTTCTCCTACAGTCACTTGGTCGGGGCTATGGGGCATGGCTATCTATTAAGTTTCCTGGCGATTATCCGCGTACGCTACGTGATTGCGATGGACTTTTGATCGCATCAAAATCCCGTGGCAACCAATCATCTGAGACTAAACTGCTTGATTTATAACATTCAAATTGGTTATCTCATAACTACTTGTGGATTCCAAATATTGTATCACATTCCAGATAAATAGACAATGTTAAACTTCCCGATCGAATAATCAAACACCCAAGATTTCCTAAATAGCTCAACACTTGAGCGGAGTTCAAAAATCCCAGACATGTCACAGCCCCAATGAACCAGCCGTAGAAGGGTCAATCCAACGCCTCACATGTGGCAACGCTAAACTACCACAAACCCTAGGGTTCAGTGGCAGTTTTGACGGTCACATAATCGAGTTAAGGTTACGTTCTTCTAGAGGGTCCATAGAAACGCTAGCATGATTTCCCGAAAGTTTCAAACTCGAGGAAAAATCCAACACTTGAAAGTTTTCCGACAGGGGAAAAAGTGAGTTATTGATATCCGTTCAAACTTTTTAACATGTTCTAAATTACCCGGAAAAACTTAAACGAAGTTAAACATTCCGATCGAATCAACGAATACAAAAGATCTCCAGAAAACTCAACACTTGAGTAGAATTAAAAATTCCCTGAAGCATGCAAAAGTACCCAAGAATCATACCCTGAAGTATTATCCCCTGACACCCTAAGTTAGTCGCGGAACCGCCGCCAAACGCATGGTTTGGCCGCGGTTCCGCGGTCTGTTGAAGGGATCATGGGTCCGTACTTCACGGTAATTGTTATAATTCGCTGCTTAATTTTCTGAGTATTTTTAATACAGAAAAATCAACATTTTAAAAAATTTCCCGAGAGAGGGTAAAACACGATGTTTCGGGGTTCGATCGGACTTTAAACTTCGTCTAGATGACGCTTAAAGCTCTAGCTTGGCTCTGATACCACTGTAGGGTTACTATGCACTAGAACAAGGTTCTACAAGGTATCAACCATGCCAAAATCAAAATTTTCAAGTGCCGAACAACCCTAACCAAGATCTTAGACTAGAGATTAGGCGAAACAATAAGTAAGTAAACAACTTTACTTCTAAGAGTTTGGGATTACAACCTTTGTAGTCCGTTCCTTCACTTCATAAGCTCCGTGTTGAGGTCCCTTCGCCGCGATCATCATGTATCCGGACTCTAGAGAGGCTCCATGAAGAGAAAGATGCAACCTTGCTTCCGATTTTCAATAACAAAGATCATCTACCTTGAAGAAACTCAAACCCAAGCTCTTGCTTTGCTAATCAAGTATTAACAAAGCAAACACCCTAATCTAAGTGGCTAGAATAGATGAGGATGATGAAGTAGGAATTTAGCTCTCATTTGTTTTCAATTTCTCACTCATTTTCATCAAAAAGGAAAAAGCTAGAAAGCTTTTCATCAAAAAAGGAAGAAGAAGAAGAAGCAAATCAATTTGTGATGAATAATGAAATCATGTGTGAGTTTAGAAATGCAACCATGGGTTAAGAATATAAACTTAACCCTTGTAGAGAAATAACTATGGTAAAGGGTTGGGTTGGGTTAAAGAAATATCTATGCAAAATATCACAAGTCAAAGTCAAAGCTTCAAGAAGCTTCTTGAAAGCTTTATGCAAGCTTAACCCTAATCCAAACCCTAACCATATTTAAACTCCACAAAACATGTTGCATTTGTAACCCTAAATTGTTACAATATTATATATCACATATACAATATTTATTGTAACAAAATAAAATAATACAATTAACATATATCACATATATATCAATGTATTATCCAAGTGAGAAAAAGAATCTTTAAGTGAGCTAATAGTAGTTAATGTAATATAATATATCAAATATATAATTATACATTAAATTATCGAATCAACACTTGATCCGATAATCTGGCTATTTCATAAATAACCGACTAATATAAACAGTATCATTTCATCGAATCAACACTTGATCCGATGACCCGGCTATATCATATATACCCGGCCGATATCACATATTGCAAGAATATAATACGGTAACGCATACACGTATTCTCGGTCCCGCACATATCACATATGTGCTCCTACTCCTTTTTTCTCGATCCAGGAAACCTCTGTGTAGGACTCTAAAGAATCGTCAATACGCTGGCAGTAGGTGATAATCATATCAAACACCCACAAGCTGCAAGCGGTCAGCTAAACGTAACAGCCACCCAGGTATTGAGTGATCAGAAGACAAACAAGCAAGCCTTTACATTCTCCTACGAATCCAATCAGTAACACTCCCGTACAGTCCGGTCTCTTCGTCTGATATGCCGCATATCTCGCTTAGGGGTGGTAAACGTCAGACCCCAGTAGCTTGATAAGTCATGTCGATACGAGGTCCATAACAGTTCAAAAAACTACTGATAACACTTACCAGTAAATCTCAGCAACCCTGGCCACGGATTTCCAGTTATAGCCAATCGAACACGGCGCAACATCAACTCCCTATACCGGGAGAGACGAAACCCCTCCTATCGCTCATTGCCTCCATGTGATTCAGGACTGTAACCAAAAGCCACCTTTTTGCACGCCCTCTTGAATGTGGTATTATGGAAATCAAAGCACAGTGGGAATCACACAAGACTCTATGACGATCTCGGGTCTACAGGCTAACCTGTACCAGTGTCACCAGAGAACAACCATCTGACGTGAGGTGTAATACCATCTGGGAGTTCTCGGCGAGTCCGTCCAGTGTACCCAGTCTCCACTAAGCACCCGTATACCTTCTTTGATGTCAAACACTAATGGATATGGGATCATCCATCGCCCATCATATGGGTCAAGAAGCGTATACGCTAGTCTACTCTGGTATATCGATGCCCTGTCTCGATACACCTACGACTAGGAACATTTGAAGGATGTACTTGGCGACTACACTGCTCCCACTCGTATGATCCGCATCATAGTCCTGGTTGTCAAGTACTCATCCTAAGGGCTTTATCAACATGTAACATAGAGATAATCAGAGTACATGTTAAGATAAAGTGTGACCAGATAGCATAGTTTCATGTCGAGCAAGAAAGTCCTACCTATATATGTCCAAGCATCCACTACAATATACATCGTATGTACAGTAATGGACTCTACGGCATATATATAACTAACATACATACATTGATTATATTGTTCGATGATATCCACATGCTGATTGACATTGATATTAGTGTTGGCACATATACAGATACGGTCACCCTAGATATCATAGTATCACCTTTATAATATAGTTGACCTAGGAGTCGTCGTTTATTCGATTTCTACTTGTAAATGTTTTTCTATTCACGAGTTGGCAACTCACCCCCGTTGTGCCACAGTTCTTACAGGTTGACCGCACGGATCAGTAGCGGCATCGCCGGCACATAGCTACTTTTGGGTGGTTTGCTTGGTAGGTGGGACATTTGTATCGTACCCATTCTTGTATTATATTTCATATTGTATCTACTCAACTCCATCAAATCGAACTAGTATTTGTATAAGTAATGAGACTTAGTGAGTTTGTGGTTGCGAGACTTAGAGTGAGGGATATTCCGCTACTTGTGGTTTTAATGTCTTGCTTATTTCCTTATCTTTTGTGGTGGACTTCACCGTTGGGCGTCGTATACTTATATTTATACTTTGCGTGGTTGTGGATCCGCCAATTGGCGAAGAGCTAGCTCCCGCTTGGGGATGCCTTTACTATTATCTTGTATTTATGGTTTTGGATCAAAATATACAAAGGAGGTGCTGCCCAAATTTTTAAAAGACGAAACATGTTTTTCAACTAGTATCTTTTACTTGCATTTTTCATGTTCCATTTTCTATGCATTAAGAAAACATTTTATTTCATTATACCTTATTTCAAAACTTCACCTCTTTTATTTTCTAAAAAATGTTTAGATTTCTGGGTTTCAGCTTACTTGAATTACGTTACGCCTTTAGACGTTGCATGATTTAAGTGCTGGTCACTGTTGGAGATAGTGCCCTCAAAGTCAATTATTGGATCGCAGGTACGTGATTGCAATGATTGAGGCAGGACCTATATTATATGACAGTCTTGCTCGAGATGATAGTATGCTATCTGGTTTGTCTTTATCATCGTATACATGCATTAGTTCACTATTGCATGATGATAGAGCCCATAGGATTCTTGCTTGACTGCCAGCAGTATGATGGCGATCATATACGTGGGAGCTGGGGTCTGTAAGCACATCCTTAAAGATTCCCTAGTCGTGGGAGTTTCGAGACAGGGCATCGATACTCCAGAGTAGACTAGTGTATACAGTCGAAACCCCGACGAGGAGCGGTGGCCGGTCTCACAAGCTACTGGTGTAAGTAGGATCACCTAAGATGTATACAGGTGCTCATTAGGTTATGAGTACACCGGACAGGACTCGCCGGGAACATGCTAGTTGGTATTATACATATCGTCAGATAGCAGTTCCCTAGTGACATGTGTACAGGTTAGTTCATCGACCTGAGGTCGTCATTTGTCTCGTGTGAGTTCCCACTGTGCTTTGATTTCTATCCTACCACGGCTCAAAGGAGTCATACAAACAGGTCTTTTTTGGGTACAGTTCCGAGCCACATGGAGGCAAGTGAGCGGATCGGCAGGGGATTTGTCTCTCCCGGTATTGGGGGTGAGATCGCGCTGTGTCTAGGAGAGCCATTACACAAAGCCCTCGGTCGAGGCAGGAGATTTACTGGTAGGTACTCCAGTAGTATCTCAGGATGTTCTGGGCCACTCTCTGACATGACTTATACTGCTATTGGGGATCTGACGTTACCAGTCCCCTAGGCAGATATGCGATACTCATAGACGAATGGACTAGACTGTATGTATATTGTCATTGTCAGGCTCAGTAGGGTTTCTGGATGAGTTCGCTCCTCAGCTTCCCTTCCAATCAATACATAGGCAACCGTTACGGACAGTCTGTACCTCTGACGTGCTAGTGGTTATACCCAGTGCCAGTGTGTTGATGAGTCATTAGAGTCCCCCACAGGCACTTTCCCAGGTTTGGGCGAAACGTTGTAGAGGCCGTATGGTTTTATGGCAGGGTTCGAAAAATGCATGTGCGTTTACGCACGTGTCATATTTCGGGCAGATAATACTAGTGGGCTTTTGTTTAAGCCGGATCCGAGTATTATACTGTGTAGATATAATATCTTTGTCTCAGTTGCATTTGTGTTCGGTCATAATACAAATGCGGGTATGTTTATACTGTTACGGAGTTATCCTGAAATTCGTTTCAGGATCGCTTTTGGAAGTTTCCAGTTTCCAGTTTTCTATCAGCCGTATTAAACATTCGGTTTAATACGGATTTATCTTTTCTTGAGATGAGTGTGGAAGCTTCTAGATGATGACTAGGATGGTGAGGTGTTAAGTGACTCATTAGTGCATTTAATGATTCATTTAATGCAAGGGTGACTAGGTTAATGACTAGGTCTATGTTCATTGGTTTGCTTTTATTGTGTTCATACAAGGTGTATCATGACTCATTCTTTCATTCATGGTAATGGTCACCCCCCCTCTCCTACACTCACCTCCCTCATCCTCTATATATGGCCAGCCCTCCCCTCCTCTTCTCACTCACACACTAGGGAAAAGATTATGATAGATTTGTATATGGAAATTTCATATAGCTCAAATTCTTATCACCCTATTCAAAAAGGCAACTTCATTAACCATTCGTCCGTGATTTGGACGAAGTGAGACAAAGTGTTCTACTTATTCTCTACATCATCTTGGTCGTCTCTTTTAGCAAACTTAACGACCGAGTTTCCTCGGTTCAGAGGCGGGAGCCCGTTTGAAAATCCGTCGATGTGGTGCCACCTGGACGAGAAGACTAGAGATTCAGGAGATCGGAGCAGCCGCAACAAAGCGTAGGATGATGGTTGAAGACTGAAGGACTCGGATCGTTCGGTATAATATTTCTACCCACTTTGTAGTTTGTTAGTTTAGCTTTAATGGAAGATCCGGGTTATAGTACGCGATAGCGCCAGTTGTAAAAGTTTTTGTTCCGCATTTGGCGTCTGTTAGACGGCCGGGGCGCTACCGTAGACTTACAGTGGTATCAGAGCCTCACCATTAAGCTTTACTAATTTGTGCTAACGCGTTTAAAACATCGATTGAATGGATTTTCGAAAACCGTAAATTCCCGGGTTATAGTTTCTGTCGATTTTAAACAGTGTCTAAAAATTATTTTACATATCACAGAAAACTAAGCAGGCTTTTCTAAGCATTATGGAAAAATTTGGGCACGTGATCCCACAAGACCACCGTGGATCCGCGGTCAAACCTAGGGTTTGACCGTGGAACCGCGGCGAATTTGTGGGAACAGTGCTCAAAATTTTTCCAGAGAGCTTCATTTTGGAATTGTGGTTTTTGGTATATGTTCTTTTGGGCCCAGTTTTTGTTACTGTAGAGCAGATGTACGTGGGGCCCACTTCGGGAAATTTTGTCGATCGAAATCTTAAACTTGTTAGTTTACAGTACTTACTTTATATCTCCGACCGGGAATGTCATTCGATTGGTAAACCGCGTCTAATTGCTATAGTTTTTTTAGACGGGTTTGCGAACGTGACATTCACGTTGATGTTCTGTGTTGTGCTGTGATGTTGCGGATTTGTCGTAGTGGATAGCAAGGTGCAATGATAGTGCTGTTTGGATTTATTTGTACATTTGATATTGCGGGGCGAGCGTCCAACATGTGGACTGCCGTCACTGCCTGTTTGTATAATATTCTTTTGGGGCACGACCGGGTTGAGGTCGATGTACCCGTTGTACATTTTTTATTTCTGTACTAGGTTTATCCCGCGAAGGAGTGCACGGATAGCCGGGTTCTAGAGGGCAACGGGTCCGTATCTCATGGCTTTGAGAGGCAGAGGTGCTTTACTCTAGAATTGGCAGACTATTCGCCGCACTCGTAGGGGGTACAGGTTGACCCAAGGAGGGGTGCTCAAGTTTCCGGATTCCGTGAAGTGCTGGGTGGTCCATTCATTTTGCTGTAAGGGGCTGCCTCGCTTCAGGTTTTGGCGGGTAACTTTCCGCACCCGTAGGGGTCTAGGTTTCATTGCACAGGCTATCCACACGACCAGGGGAACGTCGGGTTTCAGTAGCGGCTCTGTGAAACTCGGGGATCCCAGATTATCTGTATTGTTCTGTGATGCTTATTACTTTTTCTGTAATGTTGCATATTATCATGCCTGGAGCGATTATTGTATATTGGTATATATACTATATATGTTGTATATGTTTTACACCCGCGCTAGTCTAGTCCCCGCTCTGTCGTTAGTTAAGTAACCTAACGGGTGATGACGGGACCCAGTGACGAATGCGGATGGTATATACGTACATTATATTTTCGTTCTTTTCTTGTGTGATTGATTGATGGGACTGCATTGATTCTTATCAATGCAAGGATAAAACAAACCTATATTTGATGTTGTTGGAACAAATTTTAAAAGGTGTTATTACAAAGATGTTTACTTTTGTTTTGCATAGCGGTATTCAGTTGGAATATCCTGCACCTCATTGGATGAGGCAAGGGCCGAGATCCCTTCACCGGGAGTGACCCCTTGGGCAGAAGTTTACGTCAGGGTAATAAATTCAATATAGTCGATTACAAGTTGCTTTGCATCGCGGTATTCGGTTGGAATATCCTGCACCTCATTCCACGAGGAATGAGCCGAGATCCCTTCACCGGGAGTGACCTCTTTAGCAAAGGTTTTTCGTCACTATATTTTTATAAAAAGCTATCAGGTTCATTCAACGAGATCAAGTTTATTACGTTAAAGGTTTTTCGCCAAAAACCAGCCGTAGCCCTCCGTCATTTCTTTTGGGTATTCAGTAGTATTCAAGCTATGTATTTTGGCCAAAGTCAAGGCATAGTGTTTGGTAGCTGCTGGGTATTCATCTGTTGCATAGATAGATGAGTTGGTTTGGGACAGTCGTTCTGCCATTTTGACCAAATTCAAGGGCAAGTGCGGATGGGTTCAAATTGACCTGGATAGTGACGGGTAGAACTTGGCATGTGACTTATGACATTTTGACCAAAGCCAAGGTTATAAGAGCATGGGGAAAAAATCATATCGGGAGTTTCAAACATACAGGAAACTTGCCAGGCATGCGCATACCTTCTAGAGTGTGATAACTTGAGTGGCTTCCATCAAGTTATCATGCGATGATAGTTGGATCCCGATTCTCACTGATGTGTTGGTTTACTCTTCGGGTGATCCCGACTAATTCTTCTTTCAGGTTTGGAGGAGAATTTGAGATAACAGTGGGAGGTTTCCTGATTAGATAAAGTGATAACCATTCTGATCTAAGTTAGAGTACACGCAGAGTGTTTCTTTTCTCTCTCTCTCTCTCTTTGGCAGCGACCTTTGACCGACCCTAGACTATGACTCAGTGACCAAGTTGACCGAACCTTCTTAAAATACTGGCTATTGGATTGTCTATAGTTGCATAAGTCATTGCCGCTCCTTCTTTTACCCTTTGCATTTCTCAGAACACCCCGTATTACTACGGACATCCACTACCATTGGATAGATCCATCGTATGGTTATATACGAACTCGAAGGGACTTCTTCGAGGATGGATCCAGGTTCAGGAGAAATAGAATTGGTTTATTCAGTTGTCTTTTATTATCACCTTCTTTCTGGTTGCGAGGGCTCCTTAGTTTAGGAGAGTACACCTATTACGCTTATTGGATAGTCTTCTTCCAAACCATAGGAAGGTGCCCAAAGGTAGGGAATGAAGAAAACCAATTAGCCTAAGTAGGGTGTACAGAAGGTGATAACTAAAGACAAGATAAAGGAATTAGAAAGAAGGCAAAGTAAATTGCGACTGTTATCATTCACGACCAAAACACGTACTTCATCGCCACTCCTATTTCACCTTTAATAGAATAAAGTATTATTCAGTTGTCTTTTATCATCACCTTCTCTCAAGTTGCAAGTACTCCTAGGATTAGGAGAGTACACCTATTATGCTTACTGGATAGTCTTCTTCCAAACCATAGGCTGGTGCCGAATGGTAGAGAAGGAAGAAAACCATTTAGCCTAACGATGGTGTACAGAAGGTAACGACTAAAGACAAATAAAGAGATTTGGAGAGATGGCAATGAAATATACGGTTAAAGTCATGAATTGGATTATGGAAGAGGCATTACTATAAATACCAGCATACCCCTACGAAACATTTTTATGTTTCAGTGCATTGTTAAATGAAAACTGATTTCCCGATTAGATACTTACTCCAGGGTATGTATTTACCAAGTTTTCATTCTCACATCTGTATGGTTTTACAGATGATAAGTGGGAGTAAGTTATTAGGAATTAGGTGATCATCCTCATTATATCGGAATTCGTTGTAATTGGTGATATTTGAGGAAATCGCCTGGGTACAGTTTTCAACCTACGACGCACAGGTTTTGAGTTATTCAAATTAGCGGACTTATACAGAGTATTGTATGTTGTCCAGTGTCCATCAGGACAAAGGGGCAGGTCCTCGTACTATGTTCTGTTTACTTATGACTTCTCTAGTTTTTAGACAAGCGTTTCGTAGAAATACAATGTTTAAATTTTGATAAGTTGTGGGTATAAGAATAAAGTAGAGAACCAGGTATCGCAAGTATCGGGATTCTTCAAAGAGATCGAAGATGTAGATTCTTGTGATTGGTATTCTGTTGATAGTAATGGTTTTGAGAAACTTGTTTCTCTTTCAGGTTACTCATAATTGGATGGATTCCTAAGTTGAGTAATGTTGATTAGCCTCTCTCCATTAAGTTGATATACACTGGAGACAGTTGCATGGTTTGAATCTGGTTCCAGTTAAATTAGTGCCTCTATTTCTATATTGGATATAGAATGGTTCATATCTTAACGATGTTAAGGTACGGGGAGTTTTCCAGCTTATGCTTAAAACCAGATACTGGATAACTCAAGGCACGTTTCTGTAATGGCAGTTTGTGGGTTGACCCTGGCATTGACGAGGGTTGATTTTCTACCATCTGGAAGATCAATAGTGATATTGTTCTTGACCCGCCACAGTTTTAGTAAAATGAATTTTTTCAGAAAACAATAGTGGGAGTATTGTAGAACTGGAAGTGATTCCAGAACCGCAAACGATTATGGGAAATTTAGTAGGACCTTTATATTCAATCAGGTTTGACATTCCATTAGCCATTCAGCAGATATGGTGGGTAACCTCAGACACCCGAGAGGTACTCCGGTTGCCTCAAGGACGGTGACAGGGAGGTTATTGTTTACCCAGACTTGACACTACTGTTGTTCCAACTATGAAACCCGGCAGGAGGATATGTATAGCGTTTTTCTAAGACTAGCTTTAGAAGTGTACGTATATATTATTCTGCCAGAGGGTTGTCGTAGTCAGTGGGAGCAGCGGAAGCATGGTGGACAAGTAGGTTATGTCTATTTATAGGCTTCAGCAGATATAGCGGAGATAAGATCATCTAATTTTGATGTGACAGTCATGGCTTTGACTTCATCAGAATAAGGGATGGATCTGTTAAGAAGGTAGTAGGGTGTGATATCCTGGTATTTGGATGACATACACAGAGTAGGAAGTAAAATTCCTATACTACGATCGGTTGTACTGTGGTCGTCACACAGTTGTTTCTCCAGACAGGATATGGATATAATATCAGACATTCTGGTTACTAGATCTATGGTTTTAGATCTAGATATGGGTAGTTTCCCAATGTGGGTAGTTTGACAGTATTCTAATAGTATTTTAGAATAAATGACACCTGGCATGGTAGTGTACCTGCAGGTGATGGAGTCACCCTCTCTAAAGGTATCTTACAGACTAAACGGGAGAGGGAAGTGCATGATTGGCAGATCACTTGTTTAGGCAATTAAGTCAATCGTGAGATGTCAAGTACCACACCAGATGTTGTTTTTGCACTAGATGCAATAAGTTTATATTAATCCAATCCTGAAGAAACATAAGGAGGCAGTTTTAGAACAAAAGTGGATGTTCTACGGATTTGATGACGGCAGCCTCCTTCGGGAGACGGTTATCATTCCAAGCTTCCAAGGTGACCTACATGACAGAGTGATTGTCAGAGTTATAGTTTTCCTTCTGAGGAGGTACAGCATTATGGACAGGTAGTCCAAGAGGATACTGTGGGAGGCATGGTGCTGGATACTGATTAGGTTCAATTATCAATAAAGTCTAAGAAGTTTGGATTTGGAGTTCATTTATGAACTAGGTCCGATTAGACATCCAGACACATTCTAAGACAAGTATTACTCAATTCGGGAGATGGCTTTCTCTGCGACCTTGAGATTAAGAGAGACTTAGAAAGAAACATCAGGGTGGATCCACTCACTGAGGCTATTTCTCGAATACAAGAGTTTTACAAACTAGCTTTGTGAAACTGATTAGTAGAGGAGTTAGGTGTTCGGTATCACACGGGCTGTGAGTATGTAACATCGCAATAATTAGCATTAAGTGCAAGTGGGAGATTGTTGGAGACAGTGCCCTCAAAGTCAAATATTGGATCGCAGGTACGTGATTGCAATGATTGAGGCAGGACCTATACCAATATGACAGTCTTGCTCGAGATGATAGTATGCTATCTGGTTTGTCTTTATCATCGTATACATGTTTTAGTTCACTATTGCATGATGATAGAGCCCATAGGATTCTTGCTTGACTGCCAGCAGTATGATGGCGATCATATACGTGGGAGCTGGGGTCTGTAAGCACATCCTTAAAGAGTCCCTAGTCGTGGGAGTTTCGACACAGGGCATCGATACTCCAGAGTAGACTAGTGTATACAGTCGAGACCCCGACGAGGGGCGGTGGCCGGTCTCACAAGCCACTGGTGTAAGTAGGATCACCTAAGATGAATACAGGTGCTCATTAGGTTATGAGTACACAGGACAGGACTCGCCGGGAACATGCTGGTTGGTATTATACATATCGTCAGATTGCAGTTCCCTGGTGACATGTGTACAGGTTTGTTCATTGACCTGAGGTCGTCATTTGTCTCGTGTGAGTTCCCACTGTGCTTTGATTTCTACCCTACCACGGCTCAAAGGAGTCGTACAAACAGGTCTTTTTTGGGTACAGTCCCGAGCCACAAGGAGGCAAGTGAGCGGATCGGTAGAGGATTCGTCTCTCCCGGTATTGGGGGTGAGATCGCGCTGTGTCTAGGAGAGCCATTACACAAAGCCCTCGGCCGAGGCAGGAGATTTACTGGTAGTTACTCCAGTAGTATCTCAGGGTGTTCTGGGCGACTCTCTGACACGACTTATACTGCTATTGGGGGTCTGACGATACCAGCCCCCTAGGCAGATATGCGATACTCATAGAAGAACAGACCGGACTGTATGTATACTTTCACTGTCAGGCTCAGTAGGGTTTCTGGATGAGTTCGCTCGTCAGCTTTCCTTCCAATCAATACATAGGCAACCGTTACGTACAGCCCGTACCTCTGACGTGCTAGTGGTTATAACCAGTGCCAGTGTGTTGATGAGTCATTAGAGTCCCCCACAGACACTTTCCCAAGTTCGGGTGAAACGCTATAGAGGCCGTATGGTTTTATGGCAGGGTTCGGAAAATGCACGTGCATTTACGCACGTGTCATATTTCGGGCAGATAATACTGGTGGGCTTTGGTTTAAGCCGGATCCGAGTATTATACTGTGTAGATATAATATCTTTGTCTCAGTTGCATTTGTATTCAGTCGTAATACAAATGCGGGTATGTTTATACTGTTACGGGGTTATCCTGAAATTCGTTTCAGGATCGCTTTTGGAAGTTGCCAGTTTCCAGTTTTCTATCAGCCGTATTAAACATTCGGTTTAATATAGATTTATCTTTTCTTGAGATGAGTGTGGAAGCTTCTAGATGATGACTAGGATGGTGAGGTGTTAAGTGACTCATTAGTGCATTTAATGATTCATTTAATGCAAGGGTGACTAGGTTAATGACTAGGTTTATGTTCATTGGTTTGCTTTTATTGTGTTCATATAAGGTGTATCATGACTCATTCTTTCATTCATGGTAATGGTCACCCCCCCTCTCCTACACTCACCTCCCTCATCCTCTATATATGGCTGGCCCTCCCCTCCTGTTCTCACTCTCACTCACTAGGGAAAAGATTATGATAGATTTGTATATGGAAATTTTATATAGCTCAAATTCTTATCACCCGATTCAAAAAGGCAACTTCATTAACCATTCGTCCGTGATTTTGGACGAAGTGAGATAAAGTGTTCTACTTATTCTCTACATCATCTTGGTCGTCTCTTTCAGCAAACTTGACGACCGAGTTGCCTCGGTTCAGAGGCGGGAGCCCGTTTAAAGATCCGTCGACGTGGTGCCACTTGGACGAGAAGACTGGAGATTCAGGAGATCAGAGCAGCCGCAACAAAGCGTGGGATAATGGTTGAAGACCAAAGGACTCGGATCGTTCGGTATAACATTTCTACCCACTTTGTAGTTTGTTAGTTTAGCTTTAATGGCAGATCCGGGTTATAGTACGCGATAGCGCCAGTTGTAAAAGTTTTTGTTCCACATTTGGCGTCTGTTAGATGGCCGGGGCGCTACCGTAGACTTACAGTCACGAGCTAATATTTCGAGTCGTGACAAAGTTGGTATCAGAGCGCTCGGTTTAACCTTTGTTCGAGTTTATATTTGACTATGCAGAGTCTAGGACGGGTATGTATTTCGGAACCTAGGCTTGACCTTACAGAACATAGACTTGAACGGGGGGGGGGGGGGATATTAGACCCGAACTTTCGTTTCATAGGCTGTCCCTGATTGATGGAGTAGGTAGCTTGAGTAGAGTGACGTACCGTACGTATATTCCATGGCATATTTACGATACGATACTCCACTTAAGAAACCTTAGAATGTACATATTTTGAGATCTATGATTCTCTTCGTACCCATGGTTATACTTCCATTTGAGATCCTCGATTCTATTTGTTTCCATGATCATACTCTCATAGATGATGTTCCTTCTTATGATCATGTATCCATTCTGGATCTGTCTTTTCCTTTCATGCCGTTGATCTGCTTTCTTCGATAATCGATTGAGGTTCCTTTCACCATAGTTTGAGTGCAGATTGAGCTGCTGCTAGAGATGCGATCAGGGAGAGCTCGTCATGGATGAGGACCGACCATCGTGTTTTCTGGTGACACGTGAACGTTTCGAGTTAGCGTTTGTGTCGTGACCTCTTATCTGAGGCGAGTGTTTGGCGTTGTACCGGATGATCGGGCCATCGATAGAGGCTGCATGTTGCGAGAGGACTGTTGATGTACAGCATACCTCAGAGATTGTGATGTCGCCTACCATGCAGACAGATGACCCAGCTGTTGCTGAGATTGATAGGATGTCGCTTCCAGAGCTTACGAGCTGAGATCGCCGGAGCTTCCAGGAAGAAATACGACAGGTGATAACTAGTCTATCCCGAGTTGAGAGACGAAGGTGATTCGTCAGATTGATGCGCCGACGCAGGCCCAGTTGAGTCAGATCTAGAGTAGGCCGATCCAGAAATGACCGTTGATGTATCGTCTTTCCTGGAGGATTGAGGCATTGTTTAGCGTGCGGACGAAGGGTATTCGCATGTCGCCTAGGAGAAGTTAAAAAGTTCGAACGAATGTTAGAAAACCCATTTTTCCAAGTTAAAGTATTCGGAGGAACATGCAAGTAATTCTGTGGGCCCTCTAGAAGAATGAAACCCTAACTCGACATGATGACCATAGAGCTACTTTTGAACCTTAAGGTTTGCGGCAGTTTAGCGGTGCCATCAGTGAGGCTTGGGTTTGCCCTTCTACGGCTGGTCCAGAGGTACTGTGGTATATACCAAATATTATTAAACTGTGCTCAGGTGTTGAGCTTTTGGGAATTTCGGGACCTTGATGACTCGATCGAAAAGTTTAGCGTCGTCCGGATATCATATGATAAGAGATCAGCAAGCTGACCAGTTTGGGATAGAGGACCTCACTCAGATGCGTTGTGAGTTGATCGAGAACAGACGAGTATTGAGTATTCCTCCGATGGTTGGGATGAGTTCCTGAGGATGTGTTCAGCCAGATACCATCTACTGAGTGATGAAGATACCGAGTTCGTGATTTCGAGTCCGTGTGAGAGACTTCGTATTGACCGTGGCCGAGAACAGTTGCAGTGCGCAGATAGCATGACGTGACGTCAAAGTGGACGATGATAAAGACGAGTGGAACCTGAGGTTCGCGCGAGATGGCCATCTGTTGTTACTCCCCATCGAGATCAGAGATCTGATATGCATACAGAGGCGTTGGGATACGACCAGTTCCCGAGGAAATGCTGTGCTGAGAACGCTGATGTCCATAGAACGAAAAAAGATTTTGTGCATAGTTATTGCACTTGAGATATGTTTTTATACACCGTTGTGTTGGTTTATGATTTGTGTATATCTATTGCACTTGATATTGATTTTGTGCCTTGGTAGCACATGTTTATGATTTCGTGAATTTCATACAGTTGATTTGATTTTGTGCGTTTGGTACGCACTCGAGTTGAGTTTTGCACTCGGTATAGGTTATATGTGCTTGCAGTGCATTGATATGTGTTTTGTGCACGCAGTTGCACACGTTTATGATTTTATACATCTTGGTACACTCGGTGTTGCTATTTACACATTTGGGTTATTGATTGGTATTTTGTGCATTTGATGCACCAGATTGGTATTTTGTGCACTTGATGCACCAGATTTGTATTTCGTGCACTAGATGCACTGGATTTGTATTTCGTGCACTAGATGCACTGGATTTGTATTTTGTGCACAGGATGCACTGTATTTTTATTTCGTGCACTGGATGCACCGGAATAGTGTTTCGTGCATTTGTTGCACTAGATTCTCATTTCGTGCATTTGTTGCACTCGATTCTCATTTCGTGCATTTGTTGCACTGGATTTTATACATCTTGGTACACTCGGTGTTGCTATTTACACATTTGAGTTATTGATTGGTATTTTGTGCATTTGATGCACCAGATTGGTATTTCGTGCACTAGATGCACCAGATTTGTATTTCTTGCGCTAGATGCACTGGATTTGTATTTCGTGCACTAGATGCACTGGATTTGTATTTTGTGCACAGGATGCACTGTATTTTTATTTCGTGCACTGGATGCACCGGAATAGTGTTTCGTGCATTTGTTGCACTAGATTCTCATTTCGTGCATTTGTTGCACTCGATTCTCATTTCGTGCATTTGTTGCACTGGATTTTCATTTCGTGCGTTTGTTGCACTGGATTCTCGTTTCATGCGTTTGTCGCACTGGATTCTCGTTTCGTGCGTTTGTCGCACTGGATTCTCGTTTCGTGCGTTTGTCGCACTGGATTCTCGTTTCGTGCGTTTGTCGCACTGGATTTTCGTTTCGTGCATTTCGTGCACTAGATTTTCTTTTCGTGCATTTGTCACACCAGATTTATATTTCATGCATTTGTTGCACTGGATTTTTCATTTCTTGCATTTGATGCACTGGATTTTCGTTTCGTGCATTTGTCGCACTAGATTTTCTTTTCGTTCATTTGTCGCACCAGATTTATATTTCGTGTGTTCGTTGCACTGGGTTTACATTTTGAGCGTTGGTTGAACCATATCGGTATTTTGTGCATTGGTTGCGCTAGATTTTCACTCCGTACCTTGGTTGCACCCGATTTATGTCTTTGAGCATTTGTGTTACCAGATTTAGGTTTTTGTGCGCATTGCACTTGACGTTCGTTTTTCGTGCGCTTTACCGCACTGGTCATTTATATGGACTGACGTGCTTGGATTGGATTTTTGCGCATATTAGGCGCTTGATTTTGGATTTTTGTGCGCATCGGATGTACTTGATTTTGATTTTATTCGTGCATATTGGATGCACTTGATTTTGATTTTTATTCGTGCATGTTGGATGCACTTGATTTTGTTCTTATTCGTGCATGTTGGATGCACTTGATTTAGATTTCATTCGTGCATTATGGGTGCACTTGATTTGAATTTTTGCGCATGTTGGGCGCATAATATGAGATGTGATTTTGTGCACACCGGATGCGATTGTTTTGGGATTTTTATTCGTGCACGTTAGTTGCACTGGATTGAGATTTTCATGCACTCTAAGTGCACTTGATATTACTGTCGTGCACACCCGTTGCACTGAACAGATACTTTCGTGCACACCCGTTGCACTTAGTTTTGCTTTTGTGCATGTTGTGGCACGTGTATTTGGATTTGATTTCCCTGCGCACCAGACACACATGATGGTTGGATACGCCTTTTGAGGCTGATTTTGGTTTTGAGCACATTGTTTTCATGATGGGCACTATGTTATGTAGTAGCCAAACAGGACTGATCTGAGGACAGTACTTAAGTACTTTGCATGTATTTAAAAAGTTTAACAAGAGGTTTTCAAAAAAAGAGCTATAGTTTCGCTATTTCCTACGTGTCCGTGAGCGACACGAACGTTTATAAACCATTAGGGATATTTTGAAACAACGGAACATACGTTTAGCAAAACATATATGGACATATATTATTATTTTACAAATGAGCGTCCGTCAATTATGCCGTGAGTTACGTATTCACGCGGCGATTTAGAAGAGATTTTTGCATGAGTTTTATTCAGTTCTTAAAAGTTTTCCAAAGATGCGTACTATACATGTATTATAGTATTTGACTAGTGTATATTAGATTTCGGTAGTGGATTTCGAGATCTGTATCTCTATTGTAACTCCGAGGATATGCATGCAAATCAGATGATTTGCGTGACGCTTGACGGAGTTCGATTTTGAGTTTCGTATTCGTTTTCAGGCGCACGCGATGCGCTGTAGTATTTCTGCATCTTCCATGATTTCGGAGCCCCATTGATTTGAGTTGATTATTGAAATGTTTTAGCATTTGGGGGTTTAGATTTAAATTCGGGGACCGAATTTATTTAAGGGGGGAAAATTGTAACATTTCAGAAAATATAAAATATTATTTTTGGAATTTAATATTAAAATAATATATGTCCCGAAAACTGCCCGATTTGCGAAATTGGGGTTTTCGAAAAAGAGTATAAATATATACTGATAATTGTGAAATAATTGGAAACTAAAATTATTTATTCATTTAAAACTTTATTTAAAGGATTTGGCATTTTTTTTAAAATTTAGTATATGCAGTTTGGATAAAAACCCGATTAGTGCGCTGCTAATCGCGATTAAGGCAAATCCGTGTTCTTACAGTTTTCATAGTTAGTGCACCATGACATGTCTCATTTGATTACATGTTCATTCGTGTTGTTTTATGTTATGGTTTTATTATGGTGAGAAAAGAAAAAGAAAAGAGAAATGATTGAGGAGAGAGAGGGGGGACATAATGATGAGAGTGAGCATGCTAGGAGAGAGAATGAGAGTGAGAAAGAGAGAGAGAGAGAGGGAGAGAGAAGGCGGCCCATTCTTTTCCCCACCATTTTATTTCTCCTCCTTCTTCATCCTCAAGCCCCTCATTCTACCCTCATGAGCCATCTCCAATCTTTCATGAAAACCCTATACCCCCTTCACAAAAGATGATCACCTCCTCACCCTCTTCGCATTGGACCAAGCAAAATGGGATTTTGACAACATTGAGAATCTAGGGTTCTCTTGAGTTTCATCCATGAGGTATAATCCTTTCCATTTAGTTATTTTTAAGTTTCTTATGTTCTAGTTTTAGTTTAGAAGTGGGTTAGTGGTGTTTTGTGAAGTTAGAAAATTCTAGAGAGGGTTTGGATGACTTGTGGACTTGTAAGCTGTGGTGAGGGTGTGCAAGACCCTAGAAATCCAATTCTAGACCTAGAACAGAGACCATAAACATAGATTGTATCCATGTCGGTTTTGTTGCATTATGTGTACCTACTGTGAATCTGGAGCATCCTGGGGAATTTCTGAGTTTAGCAAACAACTCCAGAGACCAGATTGGACCAATAGGAGACTACCTTGACGAGACGGACCCCATCTGAGCAGGGGGGCCCGAGCTGGCCGGAATTTGGGGGCCTGTGGCCGGCCACTTGGGGAGGGTTTGGGTTCAGGTTGTTTCAGTAGCTCATTAACTCCATGTATAACACCCTATACCTGTTTATGTGGCTCCTTTTCGCCTGAGTCAAAATCTGGGAGCATTTTGGTGTGAATTTGGCCATGCTTTCCGTATTTTGAAATATTAGATTTTGCTATTTGGATTTGTATTTGGTTGTTGGATGTTCGTACATCAACAACAAGGGTTGTTTGATTAATTTTGTACGCGTAAGCTATAGGTTCTAACCTATGAGCAATGCGCGTGCCATATTGGATTTCCGAACTTGATTTTAATAGCGTGGTGATATGTGTTGTTATTGTAGGTACCTTCGCATGGATTCAGAGGCGATGGAGAATGGCGTCATTGACTTCTGCAAGCAAGAAGCAATGTGAGTAGATCTATATCTACGGGGGAAGTCGGGTGGATGGCGTATAGCACCCCCGCAAAATTTTGGTGGAAACTGATTTGTAGCATATGGTTAAGAAAACCTAGAGTAGCAAACTAGGGTTAGAATTATAAGATAGCTATAGAAACTAAGGGATAGTTAGAAGTGTTTTTATACGACTAATATGTGTTGTCGGGATTTGATGATGACGTTTGACGATATTGTCGTTTAGGGTACTATAGGTGTGTCATCCGAACCATACCTATTTTTAAACTGAGGAATCATATGCATCTTTTAAAAAGATACCATGAGGGACATTACGGATTTTCAAATGATATCTTTTTCTTAAAACACCGTAGCCCCTAATTTCAAAACTACGATTCACATCTTTCAAAAACTGTTTGTTTGGTTCGTGTGTGTATGTTAGATTAGATACTTATGCTTATAGTAAAGGTAGAATGCATATGTAAAATTGACCTTATGTGAGATATAGATGCGATGAAAAGAGAATACGATTCGGCATGTGATATGATAATATGTTTTTATACGGATGCGAGTCGTTTGAGAGGATTGATACCTTGCCGGTCCCCTGATACGAGATTGTTATGGATGTGACCTGGGACATAGGTATATAGATATATAAAGAATGTCGTGAATCATGAGTGATTGTCGCAAGAGACGTTAGGTCTGTACCCCTCATTGTCATATAGGATGATAGGATCCCCGATGGTTCGGTGCCGCCGTACGATGATTTTCTGTATGTGATGAGTTGGGCTCGATGATTGATCCATACCTTTGACTAGAGAATGCCGCACGATGGATTATTCCGTACGTGATGTTGTGAGGCTATATGCCGATGGTTAGATTCACCGACTCGGTCATGTTAGATACGCATACCTGTCAGCATTTTGCATACAATTTACTTTATGCTACGCTCATGTCACTCGCATTGCATTACTTATACATGTGCTAGTACACCTGCACCATTATCGATGATGCGTATGTTACACTTACATTGATTGCCGGCTCACACACTTCATCATCGATAATTGCTATGTCACTTACACAGTAAAATCACTGCATCAGGATATGACTCCTTGTATGATATATTTTCTATACATACATATTGTACACCCATACTTGCGTACATACATATTGTACACCCTTACTTGCGGACATACACATTTGTACGTCCATACTTGCGTACATACATATTGTACACCCTTACTTGCGGACATACACATTTGTACGTCCATATTTACGTGCATACACATTTGCACCTTTATACGATATTGCATTCGATTTTGGAGATTTGGGAACCACATGATATATTTTAAAACTGGATTCATTTAAAAGAGCGGTTTTCCCTCGATATGTGCATATTACTGTTCCATGTAGCATGATATACGGATATGCTTACATTTCTGTTATATATCGCATACATCATGCTTTATGATTACACGCATTGAGATATGTTGTTTTCATGATATTTCTGGATTTGAGAACCGTGGCTATTTCAAAAGAAAGCATATACTGTTTTAAAACCCCGGTTTCTCTTGATATGATATTTCAGTGCGTCCACCAAGAGTTTTCTCGGTTCTGAGACGTATGACATGTGAAACCCGATTCGAGGAGCTGGATGGGGCCGATTGTGGGTACATGGTGGACCCGGTATGGTACCCGGGGGCGAGAATGGATTGTTGTGCAGTAGACGGTGAGCCTGGCAGAGGGATACTACCTACAGGTGATAGTATTTGGGCTCGGTGGATATCCGGAGGATACCGACCAGAGTCGAGAGATGATATGGGCCGATCCGGACTGACGGAGCCCGTGGGCCGATCCAGACTGACGGAGCCCGAGATATGAGGAATTACGTGTCGATGCTGGACACGGGTTTCATGATGTTTTCGGGTGTCGATGCTGGACACCCAGGTTCCATGATTTTAATGTATTGCAAGGGACACACGTTGATTTATATCCTCATACTTCCATGCATATGTTTTTATGATATTTACATGCATGATGTTGTTGTGTCATTGGTTGACACGTGGACGGGATCCACTTGCATACATAAATTGATGATATGGTTGTACGAGATCCACATGCATACATACATTGATTATATTATTGGATGATATCCACCTGCTGATTGACATTGATATTAGTGTTGGCACATATACAAATACGGTCACCCTAGATATCATAGTATCACCTTTATGATATAGTTGACCTAGGAGTCGTTGTTTATTCGATTTCTACTTGTAGATGTTTTTCTATTCCCGAGTTGGCAACTCACCCCCGTTGTGCCACAGTTCTTGCAGGTTGACCGCACGAATCAGTGGCAGCATCGCTGGCACATAGCTACTTTTGGGTGGTTTGCTTGGTAGGTGTGACATTTGTATCATACCCACTCTTGTATTATATTTCATATTGTATCTAGTCAACTCCATCAAATCGAACTAGTATTTGTATAAGTAATTAGACTTAGTGAGTTTGTGGTTGCGAGACTTAGAGCGAGGGGTATTCCGCTACTTTTGGTTTTAATGTCTTGCTTATTTCCTTATCTTTTGTGGTGGACTTCGCTGTTGGGCGTCGTATACTTATATTTATACTTTGCGTGGTTGTGGATCCGCCGATTGGCGAAGAGGTAGATCCCTCTTGGTGATGCCTTTACTATTATCTTGTATTTGTGGTTTTAGATCAATATATACAAAGGAGGTGCTGCCCAAATTTTTAAAATACGAAACATGTTTTTCAACTAGTATCATTTACTTGCATTTTTCATGTTCCATTGTCTATGCATTAAGAAAACATTTGATTTCATTATACCTTATTTCAAATCTTCACCTCTTTTATTTTCTTAAAAAGGTTTATATTTCTGGATTTCAGCTTACTTGAATTACGTTACGCCTTTAGACGTTGCGTGATTTAAGTGCTGGTCACGAGCTAATATTTCGAGTCGTGACAATTTCTTCGCTACGGCGTCGTATATCTGTTGTGGTGGTTGTTTTCCGCCGTTGGGCATGGATTTTGCTCCCGTTGGGGATGCTTTACGTATATTTTTGTCGTACCCATTTTTGGGGTTCAAAGGTGGTGCTGCCAAAATTTGTAAGAAAGTAAATTTGGACTTTAAAGAATTTGTACTTGAGAATTTCAAAAGTTTTAACAATGTTCTTATCACTTACTACTTTTGATGGTTTAGATTGCTGGATTTTCGTCTTACTTAAATTGCGTTACGCCTGTAGACGTTGCATAATTTAAGGGCCGTCACGTGCCAATTTTCGGGTCGTGACATAGGCCCTGGGGTAGCTTGTCCCAGTTGAGCGCAGTTCAGAGATAGTCTTCTGTAGATTGGCAGATCTTGTACGACAGTAGAGTACAGTTTGAGTTCACTTCCACTGGGGAACAGCTTGCTCTTGTCCGCCCGTCCACTTCTGCTTGATCGTATTCGTGATGCACAGCCCGACGATGCCCGTTTGTCTGAGATTTTTGAACATGTTCGGCAGGGTAGAGATTCGGAGTTTGAGATTGATGACCAGAGTGTGGTACGTTTTGGGACTCATTTGTGTATACATGATACCGGTAGGTTGAGACGCGAGATCCTAGAGCAGGCACATCAGTCAGCTTATAGTGTTCACCCAGGTTCCACCAAGATGTATCGTGATTTGAGAGATATCTACTGGTGGGCAGGGATGAAGAGTGATGTTTCGGATTTCGTTTCGAGGTGCCTAACTTATCAGCAAGTCAAGGCTGAGCATCTGAGACCGGCAAGAGAGTTGCAGCCTTTATCCGTTCCAGAGTGGAAATGGGAACAGATCTCCATGGATTTCATTGTGGGTCTACCCAGGTCCAGTTGAGGGTATGACTCCATTTGGGTGATTGTTGACCGGTTGACGAAAGCGGCTCACTTCTTTCCAGTGAAGACCACTTTCGGTTATGCTCAGTATGCTCAGTTGTACATTGATGAGATTGTGCGTTTGCACAGCGTTCCCACATGCATCGTATCTGACAGGGGAACCCAGTGTACCAGCCGTCTTTGGCAGAAACTGCAGGAAGGTTTGGGTACCCGGTTGAGTTTTAGCACCGCTTTCCATCCGCAAAACGATGGTCAATCAGAGTGGACTGTACAGACTCTGTAGGATATGCTTCGCACGTGCGTGCTTGATGTTGGTGGCAGTTGGGATCGTCACTTGCTGTTGATAGAGTTCTTCTACAATAACAGTTATCAGGAGACGATTCAGATGGCACCTTTTGAGGCTTTGTATGGTAGGAAGTGTCTATCGCCAGTCCGTTGGACCAAACTCAACGAGAGCAGGATTTTGGGACCCCGGCTAGTTCAAGAGACTACGGAGAAGATCAAGTTGATTCAGGATAGGATGAGAGCAGCCCAGTGCAGACAGAAGTCTTATGCCGACCGTCGTCGTCGCAGGCTTGAGTTCGCAGTGGGGGATCATGTATTCCTACGGATTTCTCCGATGAAGGGCGTGATGAAATTTGGGAAGAAAGGGAAGCTTAGTCCCAGATTTGTGGGCCCTTTTGAGATCCTTGAGCGAGTTGGTGTCGTTGCCTATCGTTTGGCATTTCCACCCAGTTTTCTGGATGTTCACCCCGTGTTTCATGTATCGATACTTCGCAAATACCTTCATGACCCTTCTCACTTGATTCAGCACCAGACCGTCCAGCTGGAGCGCGATCTTTCGTTTAACGTGCAGCCGGTAGTTATAAAGGATCGGCAGGTGAAGAAACTTCGGTCAAAGGTCTTGCCATCTGTGAAGGTTCTTTGGCGTGTCCCGAATAGTGAAGAGGTCACTTGGGAAGATGAGAGCGAGATTCGGAAGAAATTCCCTCATCTCTTTGAAGGTACGCATAGTAAGATTTTTAAATTCGGGGACCGAATTTCTTTAAGGGGGAAGATTGTAACACCTTAGAACACGGTTAGTGTTAATTAAGCGATAATGTGGGTTTTTAGTAAAAAGTTAACCAAAATAGTTTTCACATATTTTATAAAAATTAATTAATATTTTATTATTATTTTTTTAAGCTTGCACACACTTGTGCATGTTAACTTGGAGGTTATGGAGGTGTTAACCATGCTTAAGTAGCCATGGCACCCTAAACCAATTTTAAGCCATGTTAACCCATTCCACTTAATTTTTAGTAAGGGTTTATTCTTTTGACTTGAGAGAGAGGGGGGTTGACAAATGAAATATTATGAGGCATGGGGAAAGCATAGGAGAAATTAATGAGGAGAGAGAAGGGGCATAGTTCATTCCTAACCTCACACCCTCATTTTCCCTCATCACTCTCACACTCTCATTTTCCTTCATCACTCACACTCTCTCATTTCTTGTTCACCTTCTCATTTCCCTTCCCCAACTGAAAACTTAACCTTTTCATCTCAATCCCAAGCCTAATCTTCACTAAACCTCACTAAAACCCTCACAAAGTCAAGTTAAGCCTCTAGAGATGACTTAGAGCTTGGAAAGCTAGGGTTTTTGAGCAAGTTTGGTAAGGTGGTGATCTCTAACTGTTAACTAGGCTTTTAAGATGTTGTGTTGCTTATTAGTTGCTGTTTAGGACACTAAAATTATAATTTTTGTGCAAATATCGTATTTTGGTAAAGTGTTGTGTCTCGGGTGAATCTGCTATCGAACCAAGTTGTTGTTTGAGAAGTTGCCATCACTGAGACTTAGTTTAGAGACCTAGAAGCTACCCTAAAAACCTGAGCCCATTCCATTTGAACTTGGCCGCAAATATATTGCTTCTGGCCGCAAATTGTGGCCAGATTGGGGACTGGGGTCTCGAGTCTTGGTCATGGGGTCTCTGGGGTTGTTTGTAGTCTCGTGGAACTTGCAACTTTCACTAATTATTTGCGTAGCAAAATCTAGGACCACTTAGCTAATTTTTAGTATTTCGGCAAAGTGTGATACGATTAATCCAACGTAGTTTAATCGTTACTGTAGCTTGCAGTCGTGGATTTATTTGGAGATGCCGCTGTACGCGTTTAGCCGCTAAGCGAACCCTTTGTAGCTTGAGGGAACCGATTCGTTAATTGGCGTCGTGTTTGTATGTTATTGGGTAGTTCGCTAATCCACGCGTTATTGTGTTGTGTGATAATAGGATCGCAGGCGGGGACTTCGGACGCTGAAAGGAGGGGAAAGCAAGTGGTTAGATTTACCTAACTCGAGATCGTCGATGAGTATATTTAACATCTACGGGGGAATCGCCCGTATGACGTTAAGCGTCGAGGGATAGATTTGGTGTTATAGCCATATGTTTATATGCATATACGTTGATTGTGTATGAGCATCATTTGTATACCATTACTTGTTGTACCTTGACTTAGTACCTAATGGACATTGCACCATTACTGATGGTTCATGTTGCACGAGCACTAAATTGTATACCACACACACACCGTTGGTAATACCATGTGTAACATTTCAGAAAATATAAAATATTATTTTTGGAATTTAATATTAAAATAATATATTTTGCAAAAACTACCGATTTGCGAACTTAGGGTTTTCGTAAAATGGTATAAATATAAATTAATGGAATTTGTTAGCAAATCTTTTTGGCTAAAATTCTTTCATGCGCTGCATTTGTGAGTGTGGGTTTTGGCAATGGGCTGTGAGAAATTTCATAGGTTAATTTCGAAATTCATGGACAGTGAGCATGGTGAGATGGCTTTGGAGTGGGTAAGATATTTTGGTGCATTAATTAATGTTTGTCTTGGTGAAGATATTTTGTGTTGTATTCAAATTGGTGAAGGGTGTGCTGGCCATTCAATTTGGTGAGGGGTGTGCTGGCTTCAATTTGGTGAGGTATTAATTTTTGGGTAGAAATTCCACACACTTGATCACCTCCTTATATCCACAGAGCACCATTTTCCTTGCATGGGCCGTCCTCATTCCCCCCCCTCTGTTGTAATTGCCAAGCCCGTATTTTCCACAAGAAAATATTTTTTTTAGCCTCACACTTGCTCACATTACACTTGGCAACTTGTTTTACTTCCACCCAAATTATTGGGTGCCTTGAGACAAAGTATCCTACACTCTCTCTACTTCTTTCTTAGACATCTAGGCTAGCAAATTGGATGTCCGAGTTGCCTCGGTTTTGAAGCGGAAGCCCGTATAAAGAATCCTCGATGTGTGTCCTCTTCGACGAGTTTGACCGGAGAGCGAACTTCGTCGAGGCAGCCGCAACATGCTAAAGACTGAGATTGAAGACCGAAGGACATGGATCGATCGGTATAATTTCTTAAACCAATTTTACAGTTTACTAGTATAGGGTTACTGGTACGTTGGGGTTTTAGTCTTGGCGGTTTTCATGTATAGCGACCCTAGTTAGGGTTTTGGCTATGTTTTCCGGTATTGGGATTCTTGGTTTTGAGATTTAATATTGTATTTGGTCGTTGGATGTTTGTACGTCAACGACAAGGGTTGTTGTTTGTTTTGCATGTGTAGGCTATAGGTTCTAACCTATAAGCGCACCGCATGCCGTATTGGATTTCGGAACTTGATGTTAATAGCTTTGCGATTTCATATTGATTGTAGGTACCTTCACATGGATTCCGTGACGACGAAGCGCATCGACTATGGTTAAGCGAGGAGTTTAGCAGGTGAGTAAATTTATATCTACTGGGAAGTCGGGTGGATGGCGTATAGCACCCCCGCAAATTTTGAATAGAACTGATATATACATAGAATATTGTAGGAGAAACCTACACATGAAAACTATTGATGTGGTTAAAAGATAGTTAGAGGTGATATTAATGATTGAATATATATCGAGATATGAAATGAAGACTTTAGGGACATAACTCTTGGACATGATATGATAAGAATGATGTCTCAGATTGATAAAAGGATATGAAAGGTGAATGTGAATCACAATATACTGTTGGGCTTCCCTTGTACCTAATCTAGGGTTTGGTAGCATCACTCATACGACTTTAAAATTTAGAGAGGTGCAAAGCAAGCAAACCATGAATCTTTACTAGAAATTCTAGGGTAACAAGTTTGTATCACATACAAAGAACTAAAGAGATTAGGATTACAACCTTTGTAGTCCGTTCCTTCGCTTCATAAGCTCCGTGTTGAGGTCCCTTCGCTGCGATCATCAAGAACTCCGATTCTCGTGAGGCTCCAAGAGGTGAATGATGCATCTTACTTGAAGTCTTCTTGATCTAAGATGATCTACCTTGAAGAATCTCTAACCCAAGCTTAGACTTCACTAATTAACTTATTAGAGAAGTGAACACCCTAATCTAAGTGGCTAGAATAGATGAGGATGATGAAGTAGGAATTTTGCTCTCTTTTGTTTTCAATTTCTCACACTTAATCATCACAAACATAAAACCTAGTGAAGCTTTTTCAAGAGCAAGAAGAAGAAGAAGAAGCTAAACCTTTTGTGATGAATAATGAATTATTGTTGTGGTTACAATTGCAACCATGGGTTAAGAATGAAAGGCTTAACCCTTGTAGAGAATAAACCATAGGTTAAGGGTTTGGGTTGGGTTAACAAATATCTTCACAAAATATCAAAGGATGAAGACAAAAGTCAAACCTTCATGAAGCTTCATGAAAGCTCATCCAAAGCTTAACCCTAATCCAAACCCTAACTAGGTTTAAACTCTAAAACCATGTTGCATTTGTAACCCTAACATGTTATAATATTATATATCACATATACAATATATTTTGTAACAAAAGAAAATAATACAATTAACATATATCGCATATACATCAATGTATTATCCAGTGAGAAAATGAATCAATAAAGCGAGCTTATATTAGTTGACGTAATGTAATATATCACATATATAATTATACATTAAATTATCGAATCAACACTTGATCCGACAATCCGGCTATATCGCATATAACCGACTAATATAACATGTACCAATTCATCGAATCAACACTTGATCCGATGACCCGGCTATATCATATAAACCCGGACGATATCTCATATCGCGAGAATAGAATACGGTATCTCAAATCGTATTATTCTCGGTCCCGCACATATCACATATGTTCTCTTACTCCGTTTTGCCTTAACCAGGAAATCTCTGTGTAGGACTCTAAAGAATCGTCAATACGCCGGCAGTAGGTTATGATCATATCAAACACCCACAAGCTGCAAGCGGTCATCTAAACGTAACAGCCACCCAGGTATTGAGTGATCAGAAGATCAACAAGCAAGCCTGTACATTCTCCTATGAATCCAATCAGTAACACAACCGTACAGTCTGGTCTCTTCGTCTCATATGTCGCATATTAAGTCTAGGGGTGGTAAACGTCATACCCCAGTAGCCGATAAGTCGTGTCGATGTGAGACTCATAACAGGTCGAGAAACTACTGATAACTCTTACCAGTAACACTCCATATCATCCCCAGCCAGGGACTTCCAGTTATAGCCAATCGAACACAACACAACATCAACTCCCTATACCGGGAGAGACGAAACCCCTCCTATCGCTCATTGCCTCCATGTGATTCGGGACTGTACCCAAAAGCCACCGTTTTGCAAGCCTTCTTGGACGTGGTAAAGTGGGAATCAAAGCACAGTGGGAATCACACAAGACTCTATGATGATCTCGGGTCTACAGACTAACCTGTACCAGTGTCACCGGAGAACTGCTATCTGACGATAGGTATAATACCATCTAGGAGTTCTCGGCGAGTCCGTTCAGTGTACCCAGTCTCTACTGAGCACCCGTACACCATCTTTGATGTCAAACACCGATGGATATGGCATCATACATCGCCCATCATATGGGTCAAGATGCGTATACTTTAGTCTAATCTGGTGTATCAATGCCCTGTCTCGATACACTCTCGACTAGGAACAGTTATAGGATGTACTCGTTGACTACCCTGGCCACACTAGTATGATCTCATCATAGTCCCAGTAGTCAAGTACATATCCTAAGGGCTTTATCAACATGTGAGAGCAAGTCAGTAAGCCAATACAAGTCAACATGTTAAGACAAAGTGAAACCAGATAGCATACTATCGTATCGAGCAAGAAAGTCCTTACTATATATATCCAAGCATCCACTATAATATACATCATATGTACAACAATGGCCTCTAAGGCATATATACAACTAACATATACATACAGATTTGTAGTTGTACGGGTTTAAGTATGAGTTTTAGAGTAGCGTGACATGAGATTCAATTGATGTAATGCTTGTGTAAAATGACTTGATGTGAGAGATTGATGTGATGAAAAGAGTATACGATGAGATATGATGACTTGGCTGATGTGTCGTTATATGGATGTGAGTCGATAAGAGATAGTTGATACCTTGTCGGTCCCCTGATACGAGATTTATGTGGTTGTGACCTGAGAGATAGGTATATATATGGATAATGATTGCATAATGAGTGATATGCCGTACGAGACATAGATCCGTACCCCCTGTTGTTGGATAGGTTGCTAGAATCCCTATTTGTTTAATACCGCCGTACGATAGATTACCGTACGTGATGAGTTTTACTTGTTGATTTATCTATACCCCTGATTAGAGGCTTCCGTACGATGGATTGTACCGTAAGTGATGTTGTGAGGCTGCATGCCGATTGATAGATTCACCGACTCGGTCATGTTAGATACGTATACCTTATAACATTTAGCTCACGTTGTACTTAATGTTGCATTCATGTTATTCTTATTGCATTTCATATAATTGTGCTAGTACACTGTAACATTTCAGAAAATATAAAATATTATTTTTAGAATTTAATATTAAAATAATATATTTCCCGAAAACTACCGATTTGCGAAATTGGGGTTTTCGAAAAAGGGTATAAATATATACCAATGATTGTGAAATAATTGGAAATTAAAATGATTTATTCATTTAAATATATATTTAAAGGATTTGGCATTTTTAAGATTTACTATATGCAGTTTAAATGAAAACCCGATTAGTGCACTGCTAATCGTGATTAGGCCAAATCCGTGTTTTTACAGTTTTTCATGGCTAGTGCACCATGGCATGTCGCATTCTGGTTACATGTTGTTCTTATATTGTTTTGGGGTATTATATGGTTTGGTTTTAAATAAAAAGAAAAGGTTAAAAAGAGAAAGGGTAAATAGCGAGTGAGGGTGAGAATAAGAGAGGAAAAAGAGAGAGAGATGGCAGCCATCTTCATCCTCCCCCATTTGTTTTCATCTCCTCCTTCAACTCAATTCCCTCCACCTCTACCCCAAGATCCACCTCCAAACATTCACCTAAACCCTATACTCCCTTCACAAAAGTTGATCCCCTCCTTCTCCTCTACATATTGGACCAAGAAAAGTGGGATTTTGACAATATTGGCAAACTAGGGTTTTTCTTGAGTTGCATCCATGAGGTATATCTTCTTCCATTAGTGTAGTTTTTAGTTCTTTGTATTCTAGTTAGTTAGAAATGGGTTTAAGATGGGGATTTGTGAAGTTGGAAAATTCTAGAGAGGGGTTTGAGTGTTGTGTGGATTGGGGGATGCCTAGTGGCTGTTATAAGACCCTAGAGACCAATTCTTGACCTGGACCAGTGACCAAACCCCAAAACACGAACTTTAGATTCGTCGATATCGGGAAATTGTGAAAATTATAAGGTTGTTTAGAGATCTGCTAACATTCGGAGACCTGGAAAATTATTTAGCGAACACAGTGACACATGCAGGCACCCAGGAAGCTAACCCCAAGACCCGAGACCTAAGCCCTTAGTTAAGGCCGCAGATTTAATCCCCCAGGCCATAAATTGCGGCCTGGTCTTGATGGTTTGGGTTGGTGTTTGTTTCATGTCTTCCTTAGCTGATATCTAGAGCAACCCCATATGCAAAATTGGCTAGTTTGACCTGAGTCAAAATCTGGGAGCACTTTGATGTGATTTTGGCTATGTTTTCCGTATTTTGATATGTTTGGTTTTTCTATTTGGATTTATATTGGGGTTTTGGATGTTTGTACATCGACAATAAGGGTTGTTTGATTGTTTTTGCACGCATAGGCTATAGGTTCTAACCTATAGGCGATCCGTGTGCCGTTTTGGTGTCCGGACTTGATGTTAATAGCGATTGCGATTGTTTATTATTGTAGGTACCCTCACGTAGATTCCGAGGCGACGGAGGATGGCGTCATCTACTTCGACAAGCAAGGATCAAGGTGAGTAGATCTATATCTACGGGGGAAGTCGGGTGGATGGCGTATTTCACCCCGCAAGTCTTTGATGGAAACCGATTCATAGTAATGGTTAATGAAACCTTTAATAGAAAACTTGATAGAGTTAAAAGGTAGTTAGAGAACCATAATTGAAGCTAAAGGATAGTTAGAAGAGATATGATATGGCTAGTATGTGATGACGGGATGTGTGGATGATATTTGATGATATTGCCGTTTAGGGTACTATACGACTAGATAGTCGACGTAGATGTGTCATCCGAACCATACCTATTTCTAAACTGAAGAATCGTATGCATCTTTAAAACAGATACCTTGAGAGACGTTATGGATTTTCAAACGATATCTTGTCCTTAAAAACACCGTAGCCCCTACTTTCAAAACTACGATTCGCATCTTTCAAAAATTGTTTGTATGGTTCGGGTGTGCATGTTAGATTAGATACTTGTGCTTATAGTAAAGGTAGAATGTATTTGTAAAATTGACCTTTGTGAGATATAAATGCGATGAAAAGAGAATACGATTTGATATATGATATGATGAGATGTTGGTATACGGATGCGAGGCGATTGAGATGATTGATACCTTGCCGGTCCCCTGATATGATATTGTTATGGATATGACCTGGGATATAGGTATATAGATAAATTTATATAAGTTGTGAATTGTGAGTGATAGCCGTACGAGACGTTAGGTCCGTACCCTCCTCGTCTTATAGGTTGATAGGATCCCTGATAGCTTAATGCCGCCGTACGATGATTTTCCGTGCGTGATGAGTTTGACTTGATAATTGATCCATACCCATGACTAGAGGATGTCGTACGATGGATTATACCGTACGCGATGTTGTGAGGCTGGATGCCGATTGATAGATTCACCGACTAGGTCTAGTAGGCACGTATACCTTATAGCTTTTAGCTGACGATTTACTTTATGATGCATTCATGTTATTCACACTGCATTACTTATACCTGCGCTAGTACATTTACACCATTATCGATGATGTGTATGTTACACGTACACAGATTTGCCGGCCCACACACTTCATCATCAATAATTGCCATGTCACTACACAGCAGGACTGCTGCATCATGATATGACATCTTCGTATAACTTGCTTGCGTATATACCCACTTGTACACTCATACTTGCGTACATACATTTTGTACATGCTTGCGTATATACCACTTGTATATTCATATTGATGCACATATACATTGATACGTCCATATTTGTGCACATACGCATTTGTATACCACATTGGCACATAAACACATTGGTACCTCTATACTCGTGCATATACATATTGCATCTACATAGATAACTGGTTTTATTGGGAAATTGGGAACCGCATGTTATATTTTAAAAACTGGAATCATTTAAAAGAGCGGTTTTCCCTTAATATGTCATATCACTGTTCCATGTTGCATGATATACGGATATACTTACATTTCTATTATACGTCGCATAAATCATGCTCTGTGATTTTACGCATTGAGATGTTCTATTTTCATGAGATTTCTGGATTTGAAAACCGTTGACATTTTAAAAAAGATTATGTGTTGATTTTAAAAACCCGGTTTCTCTTGATATGATATTTCAATGCGTCCACCATGCGTTTTTTCGGTTCTGAGACGTGTGACATGTGAAACCCGATTCGAGGAGCTGGATGAGGCTGATTGCGGGTACATGGTGGACCCGGTATGGTACCCCGGGGTGAGAACGGATCTGCTGTGCAGTAGACGGTGAGCCTGGCAGTGGGACTACTATCTACCGGTGATAGTATTTCGGCTCGGCGGATATCCGGAGGATACCGACCGGAGTCGAGAGATGATATGGGCCGATCCGGACTGACGGAGCGCGTGGGCCGATCCGGACTGACAGAGCCCGAGATATAAGGATTTACGTGTCGATGCTGGACACGGGTTTCATGATGTTTTCGGGTGTCGATGTTGGACACCCAGGTTCCATGATTTTGATGTGTCATGAGGGACACCGTTGATTTAAATCCTCATACTTTCATGCACACTCGTTTATGATATTTACGTTCATACAGACATTGATGATATGGTTGGAAGAGATCCGCATGCATACAGACATTGATCATATGATTGGATGATATCCGCATACATTTAGGTGTTGATTACACTGTTGGCACACATACAGATATGGTTACCCTAGATATCATAGTATTACCTTTATAATATAGTTGGCCTAGGAGTCGTTGTTTATTCGATTTCTACTTGTAGATGTTTTTCTACTCACGAGTTGGCAACTCACCCCCGTTGTGCCACAGTTCTTTCAGGTTGACCGCTTGGATCAGTAGCGGCTTCGCTGTCACACAGTTGTTTTCAAGTGATTGCTTTGGTAGGTGAGACATTTGTATCACCCACTCTTGTATTTATATTTCATATTGTATCTAGTCAATTCTATCAGTTAAAATTAGTAATTTGTATAAGTAATGAGACTTAGTGAGATTGTGGTTGCGAGACTTAGAGCGAGGGTTTTCCGCTACTTGTGGTTTTGATGTCTTGCTTATTTCTTTATCTTTTGTGGTGAACTTCGCTATTGGGCGTCGTATACTTATATTTATGCTTGCGTGGTTGTAGATCCGCCGATTGGCGAAGAGCTAGCTCCCGCTTGGGGATGGTATTATTCTTGTTATGTATTTGTGTTTTTGGATCAAAATATACAAAGGAGGTGCTGCCCAAATTTTTAAAAGGCGAAACACGTGTTCAAACTAGTAAATTTCACTTGCATTTTCATGTTCCTTTTTATGCATTAAGAAAACTTGATTTCATCATACCTTTATTTCAAAACTTCACCTCCTTTATTTTCTTAAAAAGGTTTAGATTTCTGGGTTTCTTGAATTACGTTACGCCTTCAGACGTTGCGTGATTTAAGTGCTGGTCACGAGCTAATATTTCGGATCGTGACAAAGTTGGTATCAGAGCGCTAGGTTTAACCTTGGTTCTAGTCTATGTTTGACTATGCGAAGTCTAGGGCGGGTATGTATTTTGGAACCTAGGCTTGACCTTATGGAACTTAGACTTGAACGGGGGGTATTAGACCCGAACTTTCGTTATATAGGCTGACCCTGATTGATGGAGTAGGTAGCTTGGGTAGAGTGACTTACCGTACATATGTTCTGCGGCATATTTACGATACAATACTCCACTTAAAAAACCTTAGGATGTACATATTTTGAGATCTGTGATTCCCTTTGTACCCATGATTATACATCCATTTGAGATACTTGATTCTATTCGTTTCCGTGATCATACTCTCGTTGATGTTGTTCCTTCTTATGATCATATATCCATTCTGGATCTGTCGTTTCCTTTCTTGTCGTTGATCTGCTCTCTTCGATATTCGATTGAGGTTCCTGTCAACATGGTTGAGCGCAGTTTGAGCTGCTGCTAGTGATGCGGTCAGGGCAGGCTCGTCTGGTACGAGGGCTGACCATTGTATTTTCTGGTAACATGGGAACGTATCGATGAAGTGTTGTGTTGTGACCTCTTATTGAGGCGAGCATTTGGTTTTGCACTGGATGATCGGGTCATTGATAGAGGCTACCAGTTGTCAGAGGACTGTTGATGTATAGCATACCTCAAAGATTGCGATGTCGTCTACCGTGCAAACAGATGACCCAGCTGTTGCTGAGATTGACGGGATGTCGTTTCCAGAGCTTACGAGCTGAGATCGCTGGAGCTTCCAGGCAGAGATACGATAGGTGATAGCTAGTCTATTCCGAGTTGAGAGACGAAGGTGATTCGTCAGATTGATACGCCGACGCAGGCCCAGTTGATTTGAAGATTTCCAGTGTGGAGAATCTTACTCAGGTCTAGAGATGACCGATCCAGAGATGACCGTGATGCACCGTCTTTCCTAGAAGATTGAAGCATTCTTTAGCGTGCGGACGAAGGGTATTCACATGTGTTAGTGATATGTATGTCCTAGAGGCTATTACTGTACATGCGATGTATATTGTAGTGGATGCTTGGACATATATATGAAGGACTTTCTTGCCCGACATGATAGTATGCTATCTGGTTTCTCTTTATCTTAACATGTACTCCGCTAGTCTCTATGGTTACATGTTGATAAAGCCCTTAGGATGAGTACTTAACTACCAGGACTATGATGCAGATCATACTAGTGGGGACAGTGTAGTCGCTAAGTACATCCTTCAAATGTTCCTAGTCGCAGGTGTATTGAGACAGGGCATCGATATACCAAAGTAGACTAGCGTATGCTTCTTGACCCAGGTAGATGGGCGATGGATGATCCCATATCCATTGATGTTTAACATCAGAGATAGTATACGGGTGCTCAGTGGAGACTGGGTACACTGGACGGACTTACCGAGAACTCCCAGATGGTATTATACCTCACGTCAGATGGCAGCTCTCTGGTGACACTGGTACAAATTAGTCTGTAGACCGGAGATCGTCATAGAGTCTTGTGTGATTCCCACTGTGATTTGATTTCCATCATACCACGTCCAAGAGGGCGTGCAAAACTGTGGTTTTTGGGTACAGTCCTGAATCACATGGAGGCAATGAGCGATAGGAGGGGTTTCGTCTCTCCTGGTATGGGGAGTTGATGTTGCGCTGTGTTCGATTGGCTATAACTGGAAATCCGTGGCCAGGGTTGCTGAGATTTACTGGTAAGTATTATCAGTAGTTTCTCGAACTGTTATGGACCTCATATCGACACGACTTATCGGTTACTGGGGTCTGACGTTTACCACCCCTAGACTGGATATGCGACATATCAGACAAAGAGACCGGACTGTACGGGAGTGTTACTTATTGGATTCGCAGGAGAATGTACAGGCTTGCTTGTTGATCTTCTGTTCGCTCAATACCTGTGTGGCTGTTACGTTTAGCTGACCGCTTGCAGCTTGTGGGTGTTTGATATGATCATCACCTACTGCCAGCGTATTGATGATTCTTTAGAGTCCTACACAGAGGTTTCCTGGCTCAGGCAAAACGGAGTAGGAGCACATATGTGATATGTGCGGGACCGAGAACAATACGTGTATGTGATACCGTATTAGATTCTCTCGATATGTGATATCGTCCGGGTATATGTGAGATAGCCGGGTCATCGGATCAAGTGTTGATTCGATGAACTGATACAGATTATATTAGTCTGTTATTTGTGAAATAGCCGGATTATCGGATCAAGTGTTAATTCGATAATTTAATGTATAATTATATATTTGATATATTATATTACATTAACTAATATTAGCTCACTTAAAGATTCTTTTTCTCACTTGGATAATACATTGATATATATGTGATATATGTTAATTGTATTATTTTATTTTGTTATATTAAATATTGTATATGTGATATATAATATTGTAAAATGTTAGGGTTACAAATGCAATATGTTTTATGGAGTTTAAACATGGTTAGGGTTTGGATTAGGGTTAAGCTTGGATGAAGCTTTCATGAAGCTTCTTGAAGCTTTGACTTTGACCTTTGATATTTTGTGTTGATATTTATTAACCCAACCCAAACCTTGGCCTCTAGTTAATTCTCTACAAGGGTTAACTCTATCTTTCTTAACCCATGGTTGATTTGTAACCACAACGATGATTTTCATTATTCATCACAAAAGGTTTTGCTTCATCTTCTTCTTTCCTTTTTGATGAAAACCTCCACTAGGTTTTTGACAAGTGATGATAATGAGTGAGAAATTGAAAACAAAAAAGAGCTAAATTCCTACTTCATCATCCTCATCTATTCTAGCCACTTATATTAGGGTGTTTGCTTTACTAATACTCGATTAGTGAAGCAAGAGCTTGGGCTTGAGTTTCTTCAAGGTATATCATCTTAGTTGTTGAAGATTGGAAGCAAGCTTGCATCTTTCTCTTCATGGAGCCTCTCTAGAGTCTGGGTACTTGATGATCGCAGCGAAGGGACCTCAACACGGAGCTTATGAAGTGAAGGAACAGACTACAAAGGTTGTAATCCCTAATTCTTAGAAGTAAAGTTGTTTACTTATATAGTTTACCCTAATTCTCTAGTTAAGATCTTGGTTTGGGTTAAATAGAACCTAAATTTTTTATAAAATGGCATGTATGATGCCTTGCTAAACCTTGTTGTCGTGCTATACAACCCTACAGTGGTATCAGAGCCAAGCTAGAGCATTAGGCGTTGTCTAGACGAAGTTAAAAGTCCGATCGAACCCCGAAATATGATTTTGGACCCCCTCTCTGGAAATTTTTTTAAAACTTGGTTTTTTCCGTATTAAAAATACTCAGAAAAATAAGCATGTGATTCTATGGATATCTGTGAAGTACGACTCCGTGAATCCATCAAGCCACCGCGGAACCGCGGCCAAACCAAGCTATTGGCGACGGTTCCGCGGCAGAACATGAGGATTGAGGGATCGTACTTCATAAGGTGATCCGTAGGTATTACATTATGCTTCTGGGAATTTTTAATATTACTCAAGTGTTGAGTTTTCTGGAGATCTTTAGAATTTGTTGATTCGATCGGATAGTTTAACATCGTTTAGTTTTTCGGGTAATTTAGAACGTATTAAAAGGTTCGAACGGATATCAATAACTCACTATTTCCCATGTCGGAAAACTTTCAAGTGTTGGATTTTTCCTGAGTTTAAAACTTTCGGGAAATCATGCAAGCGTGTCTATGGACCCTCTAGAAGAACGTAACCTTAACTCGATTATATGACCGTCAAAACTGCCACTGATCCCTAGAATTTGTGGTAGTTTAGCGTTGCCACATGTGAGGCATTGGTTTGACCCTTCTACGGCTGGTTCATTGGGGCTGTGACATGTTCTGAGATTTTTGAACTCTGCTCAAGTGTTGAGCTATTTGGGAAATCTTGGGTGTTTGATTATTTGATCGGAAAGTTTAACATTGTCCATTTATCTGGAATGAGATACATTTTTTTGGAATCCACAAGTAGTTATGAGATAACTAATTTGAATGTTATAAATCTAGCACTTTGGTCTCAGTTGATCGGTTGTCACGGTATTTTGATGCGATCAAAAGTCCGTTGCAATCACGTAGCGTACGTGGATACTCGCCGGGTAAACTTAATAGATAGCCACACCCCATAGCCCCGACCAAGTGACTGTAGGAGAACCCCGTCACCAAAAGCATCCGTTCGGGTGCTCGCGGCAGCGGTGTTCCGCCTTAGTGCACTTCGTCGACGGCATCGAGGGGTATGGCCGTCTACTAAAGTTTCCGACGAGCATTCGATCAGGATGTCGGGAATCTTGTTGAATTGCCCGACTAGATATTGAAAAGTGTTTTCGAGATCGAGACTAAAATGCGGGGTTTATAATTGTTAGGCATGAGATGTCTAAGGAGTTCTTTTGGCTAAGCATGTGATGTCTAAAGTGGTTGCGGATTCCAACTGTTGTAGTTTTACACTTTCTTTTCTGCGACCGTAAGTGTAATATGTGGTGTATCTCCGGTTTCGTTGCTATACTGTAGGGTTACTAGGCACTCTAATAAGGTTCTACAAGGCATCAACCATGACTGTTTAAAAATTTAGCCGTGCCAAATAACCCTAAACAAGATCTTTGCTAGATAATTATGGTTACACATGCAAGTAAATTACATTTACCACTAAGTGAATACGAAATACAACCTTTGTAGATCGGTCCTTCACTTCTAAAGCTCATAGTCCCTTCGCTGCGATCATGGTTCTCCCGGGCTCTTGCATGGCTTAACGAGGCGAAAGAAGCGTCCTTGCTTGAAGTCTTCGAGGCCGAAGATGATCTACGTCGAGGGAATATCAACTCAAGCTACTACTTCACTAACTAGAGAATTAGTGAAGCAAACACCTTAAACTAAAGTGCTAGTCTAGTAGAGGATGGTGAAATAGGAAGTGGGTTCATTTTAGAATTTGTTTTCTCACAATGTTTCTCACTTTGGATCAAACCCTAGAGAGTTTTTTAGCTCAAGGAAGAAGATGAAGAAATAAAATGAGAAGAGATAATGATCAAGTGAGTGAGCTAACCATGGGTGAGTGAGTATCATATACTAACTCATGTAGAGACATAACCATGGCTAATCCAAATGGTTAGGTTACCAAAAATCTAAAGTAAAGACAAAGTTAGTGGACTTTGTCAAAGCAAAGGAAGCTTCTACAAGCTTCATGCTCTTTCCAAATCTCCACTAATTTTGTAATTACCTTAAATAATTATAACCCACCATAATAAATAGAATGGTGTATATCTAGCACACCCATGCATGATGTATCAACAACCATGATACAAAATGATAACACATTTTAATATATATCTCATATATACTAAAGTTGTGCACATGTGAGAAAAATCCTTAAGTGAACAAATATTAGTTAATGTAAATTAGTATATCATATATACAATTATACAATAAATTATTAAATCAACACTTGACTTAATATTCCGGTTATATCTCATATAACCGACTAACATCCAATGTATCGACTTATCGAATCGACACTTGATTCGATAACCCGGCTATATCACATATAACCGACCGATACAAAAATTCGCGAGAATAGAATACGGTATCACATACACGCATCATTCTCGGTCCCGCACATATCACATATGCGCTCCTATGTCGTTTTTCCTGAGCCAGAAAAACCTCTATGCAGGACTCTAAAGACTCGTCAATACGCCGGTAGTAGGTGATGATCACATCAAGCACCAACAAGCCGTCAGCGGTACTAGCTGGACGTAACGGCTACCCGGGTATTGAGCGATCAGAAGATCAACAAGCAAGCCCGCTCCAACTGCTGTAAAAGCGAAACGGTAATACTTCCCGTACAGTCCGGTCTCCTCGTCTGATATGTCGCATATCAAGTCTAGGGGTGGTAAACGTCAAACCCCAATAACCGATAAATCATGCCGATGTGAGCCTCATAACGGGTCGAGAAACTGTTGGTAACACTTACCAGTAAATCTCTAAATCAGCCCTGGCCAGGGACTTCCCTGTTATGGCCAATCGAGCACAGCGCAACATCAACCCCCAATACCGGGAGAGACGAAACCCTTCCTATCGCTCATTGCCTCCATGTGACTCGGAACTGTACCCAAAAACCACCATTTTGCACGCCCTCTTGGACATGGTAAGGTGGAAATCAAAACACAGTGGGAATCACACAAGACTCTATGACGATCTCGGGTCTACAGACTAACCTGCACAAGTGTCACCAGAGAACTGCCATCTGACGTGAGGTATAATACCATCTGGGAGTTCTCGGCGAGTCCGTCCAGTGTACCCAGTCTCCACTGAGCACCCGTATACCATCTCTGATGTCAAACACCAATAGATATGGGATCATCCATTGCCCATCTCATGGGTCGAGAAGCGTATACGCTAGTCTACTCGGGTATATCGATGCCCTGTCTCGTTACACCTACGACTAGGAACATTAAAGGATGTACTTATGGACTACTCTATCCCCACTAGTATAATCTGCATCATAGTCTAGGTTGTCAAGTACACATCCTAAGGGCTTTACCAACATGTAACAATAAGACAGTATCAAGAGACAAGTATACATGTTAAGATAAAGAGCAACCAGATAGCACACTATCATATCGAGCAAGAAAGTCCTCTCGATATATATCCAAGCATCCAATATAATATACATCATCTGTACAATACTGGCCTCTAGGGCATACATACAATTAACAATCTCCCACTTGCACTAGGGCCAGCTGCTGTAATATCGCATACCAAGCATCCCGAAGAGTCTCTCAAATATCTAGGGAATAGCTTTCGTGAGTGGATCCGCAGTGTTGTTCTTCGTGTCAACCCTCCTGACCTCGATCTCCCGGCGATCTACTATCTGCCAGATCAGGTGATACCGCCTCAGAATATGCCTGGATCGCTGATGGGACCTGGGTTCCTTGGCCAAAGCTACCGCTCCATTGTTATCACAATACAAAGGTATTGGTTGCTCAATGGATGGAACCACTCCAAGTTCAGTAATGAACTTCTTGATCCAGACAGCCTCTTTGGCAGCATCGTTGGCAGCGATGTATTCAGCCTCTATCGTCGACTCTGCCATGGTTTCCTGCTTGGAACTCTTCCAGCTAACCGCCCGTCCGTAAAGGGTAAAGACAGATCCCGAGTGTGACTTAGAGTCGTCCTTATCACTCTGGAATCTCGAATCGGTAAAGGACTCCACTTGGAGTTCTCCGTTACCATACACCAAGAGCATCTTATTAGTCCTTCGCAAGTACTTAAGAATACTCTTCACAGCTGTCTAGTGACTCTCTCCAGGATCAGCTTGATACCTACTCACTACACTTAATGAGTGTGCTATATCGGGTCTGGTACATAGCATCGCGTACATGATAGAGCCTACAGCCGAAGCATAGGGTTTCCCTTGCATGCGAGCTCTCTCCAAATCAGTCTTGGGAGACATCTCTTTGGAGAGAGTGAGTCCAGAGATCGTGGGTAAGTTCCCATGCTTGGATTCTTCCATACTAAACCTCTTTAGTATGGTGTCAATGTTCCTGGATTGGGACAATCCCAATATCCTTTTAGATTTATCTCTATAGATCATAATTCCCAGTATTTAGGAGGCATCACCTAGATCTTTCATTAAGAATCTTTGTGATAAGAAGAGCTTGACCGATTGCAGCATAGGAATGTCATTTCCTATCAAGAGTATGTCGTCCACGTACAATACGAGGAAGACAACCTTCCTTTCTGCCACCTTCTTGTAGATACAAGGTTCATCTACATTTTTGACGAAATCAAACTCTTTGATAACGACGTCAAAGAAGATGTTCTCCGCGATGCTTGCTTTAATCCATAAATGGATTTAAGCAGCTTGCACACCTTCCCGCTGTTCCCACTAGCTACGAAGCCCTCTGGCTGAGTCATGTACACGCTCTCTTCTAAATCACCGTTTAGAAAGGCGGTCTTAACATCCATTTGCCAGATTTCGTAGTCATGATATGCAGCGATGGCAAGCATGATCCGGATGGATTTAAGCATAGCCACTGGAGAAAAGGTTTCGCCATAGTCCATACCTGGTCTTTGACGAAAACCCTTTGCAACAAGTCAAGCTTTGAAAGTCTCCACTTTCCCATCTACACTAAGTTTTTTCTTGAAGATCCACTTGCTCCCAATGGGTTTTACCCCTTCAGGAGCATCTTCCAAAGCCCATACTTTGTTAATGTACATGGATTCCATCTCGGACTGCATTGCATCCAGCCATTTCACTGAGTCCCCACTCGTGATGGCCTGCTCGAAGCTAGTTGGGTCATCATCAACCATGATGCAATCCTCGCTCCTACCATTCATGAGAAAACCGTAGTATCTCTAAGGTGGGTGAGAAACCCTACTAGATCGGCGGAGTGGCTGGGGTTCATCGGGAACTACCGAATCCTTTGGTTCCACTAAATCTTCAATTTGAGTTTGTGTAGCCGGAATTTCTTCTAGTTCTACCTCGTCGCCACTAATTTCTTTTGTAAGAAATTCCTTTTCTAAAAAGGTGGCATGTCGAGAAACAAACACTTTTTGTTCCTGAGTATGGTAGAAAAGATATCCATGTGAATGTTTGGGATATCCCACAAACTTGCATAGAACTGACCGTGCCTCGAGTTTGTCCGAATTTTGCCTTTTGACATAGGCCGGACAACCCCATATCTTAACTCGTTTAAGACATGGTCTCTTCCCACTCCATATCTCATATGTTGTGTTAGGTACAGATTTAGATGGAACTTGATTCAATAGGTATGCTGCTGTCTCCAGCGCATACCCCCAGAAGGAAATAGGTAACTCAGCTGTGCTCATCATAGAGCGCACCATATCTAATAGGGTGCGGTTCCTCCATTCGGATACACCGTTGTGTTGTGGCGTATATGGAGGAGTTAGCTGAGAGAGAATCCCATTCTCTTTTAGGAATTCCAGGAATTCATTGCTCAAGTATTCACCTCCTCGATCAGATCGAAGTATTTTAATACTTTTCCCGGTTTGGTTCTCGACTTCTTGTTTATATTCTCTAAATTTTTCAAAAGCTTTTGATTTGTGTTTCATCAGGAACACATATCCGAATCTAGAGAGATCGTCAGTGAATGTAATGAAATACGAAGAACCATTCCTGGCATGTGTAGACATGGGACCGCATACATCACTATGTACCAGTCCCAAGAGTTCCGTAATTCTTTCCCCGTGTCCCGTAAATGGAGTTTTGGTCATCTTGCCTTTGAGACATGACTGGCAAGTGTCATAAGATGAAAATTCAAACGGCTTCAAATATCCATCCTTATGCAACTTAGCTAGTCGTGTCGCATTGATGTGACCTAGTCTACAATGCCACAAGAAGGATTCGTTCAGTTCTGAACTCTTCCTCTTCTGTGTGTTTGTTATGCTCAGAACTGTTGATTGATTTAGAACATAAATGCCATTGCACATCGTGCCTGATCCAACCAACTTTTGGTTTAGAAAAATGTTCATAACATTATCCTGTAATACAAAATTATATCCTTGTTTACTCAACAAAGAAACCGATATAATGTTGCATATCAGATTCGGCATGTAATAGTATTCGTTCAGAATCAATGTATTACCAGTTGGCAATACAAGGTGATATTCCCCGACGGTTTTAGCTGCAACAATTGCACCATTTCCAACCCTTATGTCTTTATCACCTTCTCCAAGTTCTCTACCTTTCCTAAGTCTATGTAACTGATTACATATATGGGATCCTGACCCGGTATCTAATACCCAGGACGTAGAGCAAATGGAGAAACAGTTCTCTGTAACGAACACACCCGAAGAAAATACGTCAACATGTACTTTCTTCATTCGGGTGGCATGGGAATCCTGGTATTCTCCTATATCCTGTTCAGTCTTATAACTTTTATAAGAAAGAACGGAACCAACGTTCCCTAGCACAGTATAACATGCGGGTTCGGTAAATACATCCATATTATTATCTTTATTAAGGCATGATATGGTCGCTACCTGGAGAGAGAGAGAAGAAAACACTTTAGTGTATGCTCTTGCAAGATCATATTGGTTATTATTTTATCTAATCAGGATGGCTCCCACTATTTTTATCAAATCTTCCTTCAAACCCTAAAAGAAAAAGACTAGCCGGGATTAATTACACCCTACAATTTCGCCAATCTTTCGGCCAGGCCAGTGTCGGTACTTTGAGGGAGGTTCCCCGTGCTTTCGCACGGACCTAATTAAAGTAAACCTCATTTTCCCAGAGGCGTAACCCCGTTGACACCTTTCTAGACACCTACTTGATCGGCTAATTGTCCTGTGTAAAACTCTACCAAGAGTAATAATTACTCGCAGTGGGTATCGGGATCCAACTATCTCATAAAAGGTATGCAATCTCATTGCAAATTTCAACACTTGAAATTCCCGATAATATTTTGCCCCTAACCCCTATGACCTTGACAAAGGCCAACAAACCATAGGATGCTAGTCAAGTTCAACCCGTCATTTCTTGATTGAATCAAACCCACCCGCACGACCCTTGACAAAGGCCAACAAGGTCGTACGACTACCCCAAAACAATCTGCATCATATGCATAAGCAGATAAGCACCATTCAGCTACCGCACACTACGCCTTGACAAAGGCCAACAAACGCAGCACGAATACTAAACAATTCTTATCTGAAATGACGGAGGGCTACGACAGGTTTTTCTGAAAACCTATTGCGTAATGAACTTGATATCGTTGTAGAATCGAGTGAATTTTGAAATGGAGTGATTTTGAGGCTTTTATTAGTTTTGCTAAAGAGGTCACTCCCGGTAAAGGGATCTCGGCTCTTTCCTTATAGAATAAGGTGCAGGATATATCATATATATCGCTATGCAAAGCAAAAACTCCAAAAGCAATCAAAAGAAAAACCGAGTATTTTAGCATCTGCCAGTTTTGCTAAAGAGGTCACTCCCGGTGAAGGGATCTCGGCTCTTTCCTCATCGAATAAGGTGCACGATATATCATATATATCGCTATGCAAAGCAAAAACTGCAGCTACCCTTTTTGAAAATTTGATTCTATAATATCTTTTAAGTTTCTTTTCTTTCATTAATCATATTAATGAAGTCCCATCAATTAAATCACCTAAACATCACAGATAAATACGACGTACACTTATGCCATCCGCATTCGCTTCGATGTCTCCTCGTGCACCGTTAGGTTAGGTAACTAACGGCAGAGCGGGGCAGGGCTAGCGCGGGTGTAAAACATAAGTAACGTCTATATAATATATCATATATACTATATACAGTATTTATCATAACATATCAAATGATCACATCACAGATATCGCAGCAGAAGAAACATATGAAACATTGGATATACTAGGACGTCCGTGTTTTATTTTGAGCCTCTATAAAACATGGATTCCACGGTCGCGATGAATAGCCAAACCCACACCCCTAGACCCCTGCGAGAGCGGCAAGTAACCCTACCAATTCTAGAGTTAGGAGACCCGGACTCGACTCCTCGAGTTGGTCTCCCACTGGACTCTAGAACTCGGTTACTTGTGCTTTCCTCCTTGGGTCTATCTTAGTACCGAAAAGTAAATAATATACAAATGGTGACATCAACCTCATCCCGGAAGTGCTCCAATAATAGAATATTAAATATAATTAATTTTACATGAATGAAAATAAAAACTCTCATCTCACATAAAACCCCCGGCTATTCAAAACGCGACGATCCAATATAACATATCCAGCAACACATAACATCACATGTCATCAACGTAAGTAAATATGCTCATCCCAATTGTCGTTGACATATAGCAACGAAACCGGCAATATCACATATCACACTTACGGTCGCAGAAAAAAATTTGTAAAATTACAACATTTGGAATCTACAATCTCTTTAGACATCGTAAATCCGAAATATCACATACTTCGCATTTCATGCCTAACTATATGAATTCCACATATTGTATCACATTCCAGATAAATAGACAGTATTAAACTTTCCGATCGAATTATCAAATACCCAAGATTTCCTAAATAGCTCAACGCTTGAGCGGAGTTCAAAAATTCCAGAATACGTCACAGTACCAACGGTCCAGCCGTAGAAGGGTCAAGCCAACGCCTCACATGTGGCACGCCGTACTGCCACAAACCCTAAGGTTTAGAGGCGGTTCAGATGGTCACATAATCGAGTTAAGGTTTGTGTTCTTCTAGAGGGTCCATCAGTTTACTTGCACGTTTTTCCGAAAGATTTAAACCCAAGAAAAATTCAACACTTGAAAATTTTTCGTGCCGGAAAAAAAAAATGAGTTAATGATACCTGTTCGAACATTTTAATACTTTCTAAATTATCCGGAAAACATAACGAAATTAAATATTTCGATCGAATCAACGAATACAAAATAATCCCTAGAACACTCAACATTTGAGTCAATTTAAAAATACCCAGAAATTAGCAATTTTGCCTACGGATGTTACTGTGTCAAAACGAGGCAGTAAGCCTTCTGTACGGCCGCGGATCCGCGGCACAAGTAGGGTATTGCCATGGTTCCGCGGCCAATTGTACGGATTACTGTCTCATTTTTCACAGTGTTACTTATATTTCCCTGCTGATTTTTTAGGTATTTTTAATACAGAAAAAACCACATTTTAAAAAAATGTCCAGAGAGGGGTTAAAATGACGTTTCGGGGTTCGATCGGGGTTTTAACTTCGTATACACGTCGCCTAATGCTCTAGCTAGGCTCTGATACCACTGTAGGATTACTAGGCACTCTAATAAGGTTCTACAAGGCATCAACCATGCCCGTTTAAAAATTTAGCCGCGCCGAATAACCCTAAACAAGATCTTTGCTAGATAATTAGGGTTACACATGCAAGTAAATTATATTTACCACTAAGTGAATACGAAATACAACCTTTGTAGATCGTTCCTTCACTTCTAAAGCTCCTTGTTGTATTCTCTTCGCTGCGATCATGGTTCTCCCGTGCTCTTGCATGGCTTCACGAGGCGAAAGAAGCGTCCTTGCTTGAAGTTTTCGAGGCCGAAGATGATCTACGTCGAGGGAATATCAACTCAAGCTACTACTTCACTAACTAGAGAATTAGTGAAGCAAACACCCTAAACTAAAGTGCCAGTCTAGTAGAGAATGGTGAAATAGGAAGTGGGTTCACTTTAGAATTTGTTTTCTCACAATGTTTCTCACTTTGGATCAAACCCTAGTGAGTTTTTTAGCTCAAGGAAGAAGATGAAGAAATAAAATGAGAAGAGATAATGATTAAGTGAGTGAGCTAACCATGGGTGAGTGAGTATCATATACTAACTCATGTAGAGACATAACCATGGCTAATCCAAATAGTTAGGTTAACAAAAATCTAAAGTAAAGACAAAGTTAGTGGACTTTGTCAAAGCAAAGCAAGCTTCTACAAGCTTCAAGCTCTTTCCAAATCTCCACTAATTTTGTAATAACCTTAAATAATTATAACCCAGCATAATAAATAGAATGGTGTATGTCTAGCACACCCATGCATAATGTATCAACAACCATGATACAAAATGATAACACATTTTAATATATATCTCATATATACTAAAGTTAGGCATATATGAGAAAAATCCGTAAGTGAACAAATATTAGTTAATGTAAATTAGTATATCATATATACAATTATACACTAAATTATTAAATTAACACTTGACTTAATTATCCGGTTATATCTCATATAACCGACTAACATCCAATGTATCGACTTATCGAATCAACACTTGATTCGATAACCCGGCTATATCACATATAACCGACCGATACAAAAAGTCGGGAGAATAGAATACGGTATCATATACACGCATCATTCTCGGTCCTGCACATATCACATATGCGCTCCTATTTCGTTTTGCCTGAGCCAGTAGAACCTCTATGTAGGACTCTAAAGACTCGTCAATACACCGGCAGTAGGTGATGATCAAATCAAGCACCCACAAGCCGTCAGCGGTACTAGCTGGACGTAACAGCTACCCGGGTATTGAGCGATCAGAAGATCAGCAAGCAAGCCCGCTCCAACTCCTGTAAAAGCCAAACGGTAACACTTCCCGTATAGTCCAGTCTCCTCGTCTGATATGTCGCATATCAAGTCTAGGGGTGGTAAACGTCAGACCCCAATAATCGATAAGTCGTGCCGATGTGAGGCTCATAACGGGTCGAGAAACTACTGGTAACACTTACCGGTAAATCTCTAAATCAGCCCTGGCCAGGGACATCCTGTTATGGCCAATCGAGCACAGCGCAACATCAACCCCCAATACTGGGAGAGACGAAACCCCTCCTATCACTCATTGCCTCCATGTGACTCGGGACTGTACCCAAAAACTACCGTTTTGCACACCCTCTTCGACGTGGTAAGATGGAAATCAAAACACAGTGGAAATCACACAAGACTCTATGACGATCTCGGGTCTACAGACTAACCTGCACAAGTGTCACCAGAGAACTGCCATCTGACGTGAGGTATAATACCATCTGGGAGTTCTCGGCGAGTCCGTCCAGTGTACCCAGTCTCCATTGAGCATCCATATACCATCTTTGATGTCAAACACCAATGGATATGGCATCATCCATCGCCCATCTCATGGGTCGAGAAGCGTATACGCTAGTCTACTCTGGTATATCGATGCCCTGTCACGATACACCTACGACTAGGAACATTAAAGGATGTACTTATGGACTACTCTATCCCCACTTGTATGATCTGCATCATAGTCCAGGTAGTTAAGTACACATCCTAAGGGCTTTACCAACATGTAACTATAAGACAGTATCAAGAGACAAGTATACATGTTAAGATAAAGAGCAACCAGATAGCACACTATCATATCGAGCAAAAAAGTCCTCTCTATATATGTCCAAGCATCCAATATAATATACATCATCTGTACAATACTGGCCTCTAGGGCATACATACAACTAACATATACATCAACGACAATTGGGATACGCATTTTTACTTACGTTGATGACATGGGATGTTATGTGTTGCTGTGATATGTTATATTGGATCGTCGTGTTTTGAATAGCCAGGGGTTTTATGTGAGATGAGAGTTTTTCTTTTTCATTCATGTAAAATTCAATTGTATGTAATATTCTTTTATTGGGTCACTTTCGGGTTAAGGATGATGTCACCATTGTATATTATTTACTTTTCCGCATTAGGATAAACCCAAAGCGGGGAGCACAAGTATCCGGGTTCTAGGGTACAGTAGGAGACCATCTCGAGGAGTCGAGACCGGATCTCTTAACTCTAGAATTAGTAGGGTTTCTTGCCGCTCTCATAGGGGTCTAGGGATGTGGGTTTGGCTATTCATCGCGCCCGTGGAATCCGTGTTTTATACTGGCTTAACTTAAAACACGGAATTCCTAGAATATCCAATATTTCATATGTGTTTCTTCTGCTACAATGTTTTGTGATGAGATTATATTACTGCCTGAGACAAATGTTTATATTATATATATGAGATATATGTTATATTGCTGATTTCGTTTTAAATGTGATACTTGTGAAGCATAATAAAATGGGACTTCATTAATGAGATTAATGAAATAAAAGAAACCTAAAGATGTTGTAGAAACTTGTTTAAAAACTGGTAGTTCTAGTTCTTGCTTTCCATAACGGTATTCCATATAGAATATCTAGCACCTTATCCGATAAGGAAAGAGCTGAGATCCCTTCACCGGAAGTGACCTCTTTAGCAAAACTAGCAGATGCTACAAACACGGTTTGTCTTTTGATTGCATGCTTCTATAGTTTTTGCTTTGCATAGTGGTATTTACGAAATATCCTACACCTTATTCGATAAGGAAAGAGCCGAGATCCCTTCACCGGGAGTGACCTCTTTAGCAAAACTAGTAAAAGCCTCAAAAACACTCCTTTTATAAAATTCACTCGATTCTACAATGATATCAAGTTCATTACGCAAAGGGTTTTCTTAAAACCTGTCGTAGCCCTCCGTCATTTCAGATAAGTACTAGTTAGTATCCGTGCTGTGTTTGTTGACTATGTTAAGGCGTAGTATGCGGTAGCTGATTAGTGCTTATCTGTATAAGCATATGATGCGATTGGATTAGGGTAGTCGTGCGACTTTGTTGACTATGTTAAGGGTCATGCGGGTGGGTTTAATTCAATCGGGAAATGACGGGTTGAACTTGACTAGCACTTATGATTTGTTGACTATGTTAAGGTCATATAGCTGCTAGGGGTAAAATATTATTGGGAATTTCAAGTGTTGAAATTTGCAATGAGATTGCATACCTCCTATGAAATAGTTGGATCCCGATACCCGCTGCGAGTAAGAGTTACTCCTGGGAGTGTTTTACACATTACAATTAGCCGATCAAGTAGGTGTCTAAAAAGGTGTCGACGGGGTTACGCCCCTGGGAAAACGAGGTTTATTTTAATTAGGTCCGTGTGAAAGCACGGGGAACCTCCCTCAAAGTACCGGCACTAGCCTGGCTGAAAGATTGGTGAACTTGTAGCATGTAATTAATCCCGGCTAGTCTTTCCTTTTATGGTTTGAAGGAAGATTTGACTAAAACAGTGGGAGACATCCTGATTAGATATATTAATAACCATTCTAATCTTGAAAGAGCATACGCTGAATGTTTTCTTCTCTCTCTCTCCAGGTAGCGACCATGTCACGCCTAATTAAGATAATAATACGGATGTATTGACCGAACCCAAATGTTATACTGTGCTAGGGAACGTTGGTCCCGCTCCAACTTATAATTGTTATAAGACCGAGCAGGAAATAGGGGATTACCAGAATTCCTGTGCCGCCCAAACGAAGAAAGTGCATGCTGATGCATCTTCTTCGGGTGTGTTCATTACCGAGAACAGTTTCTCAGTATCCTTTACGTCCTGGGTATGAGATACCGGATCAGGATCCCGCAAATGTAATCTGTTACATGGGCTATAGTTAGGTAGAGATCTGAGAACGGGTGATCAGTTTCAAGAGTTGGAAACGGTGCAATTGTTGCAAGCCAAGTCTGTTGGCAGTTATCACCCTGTATTAACAAATAAATTGATTCTGAGCGAATGTTATTAGATACTGAACCTGATATACAACATCATATCAGTCTCTTTATTTAGTAAAGAAGGATATAATTTTGTATTGTTGGATAATGTTTTGAACATTTCCTATATCAAGAGTTGATCGGTTCAGGCACGTTATCTACAAGCATATACGTTCTAAATCACACCACAGTTCTTAACGTACAGAACACATACAAAAGGAAGAGTTCAGAAATGAACGAATCCTTTTTGAGGCATTGTAGACTAGGTCATATCAATGTGACCCGACTAGCTAAGTTACATTTAGATGCATATTTAAATTAGTTTGAATTTACATCTTGTGAAATTTGCCAGTCATGTTACAAAGATAAGATGACCATAACTCTGTTTATTGGAAACAGAGAAAGAGTTAGTGAACTCTTAGGATTGATACATGATGATATATGAGGTCCCCTGTCTACACATACCAGGACTGGTTCTTTGTACTTCAGAAGTAGAGAACCGAAACGGGTATAAGTATTATGTAATTTGATGTCATCAAGGAGGAGAATACTTGAGCACGGGATTCCTGAACTATTCTAAAAGAGAATGAGATTCTCTCTCAGCATTACTCCTCCGTATACACCACAATACGTTGGTATATCGGGGCGAAGCTGTTAGTTATATATATTCCTTAGAGGCCATTGTTGTGCATATGATGTATATTATAGTGGATGCTTGGATATATATAGAAAGGACTTTCTTGCTCGACATGATAGTATGCTATTTGGTTTCACTTTGTCTTAACATGTTGACTTGTATTAGTTTACTGTCTTGCTCTCACATGTTGATAAAGCCCTTAGGATATGTACTCGACTACTGGGACTATGATGAGATCATACTAGTGGGGCCAGGGTAGTCAATGAGTACATCCTATAACTGTTCCTAGTCGAGGGTGTATCGAGACAGGGCATCGATACACCAGAGTAGACTAGCGTATGCGCATCTTGACCCATATGATGGGCGATGGATGATCCTATATCCATCGGTGTTTGTCATCAAAGATGGTGTATGGGTGCTCAGTGGAGACTGGGTACACTGAACGGACTCGCCGAGAACTCCTAGATGGATTTATACCAATCGTCAGATAGCAGTTCTCTGGTGACACTGGTACAGGTTAGTCTGTAGACCCGAGATCGTCATAGTGTCTTGTGTGATTCCCACTGTGCTTTGATTTCCACCTTACCACGTCCAAGAGGGCATGCAAAATGGTGGCTTTTGGGTACAGTCCCGAATCACATGGAGGCAATGAGCGATAGGAGGGGTTTCATCTCTCCCGGTATAGGGAGTTGATGTTGTGCTGTGTTCGATTGCCTATAACTGGAAGTCCCTGGACAGGGCTGATATGGAGTGCTACTGGTAAGTGTTATCAGTAGTTTCTCGACCTGTTATGAGCCACACATCGACATGACTTATCGGTTACTGGGGTCTGACGTTTACCACCCCTAGACTGGATATGCGACATATCAGACGAAGAGACCGGACCGTACGGTAGTGTTACTGATTGGATTCACAGGAGAATGTACATGCTTGCTTGTTGATCTTCTGATCGCTCAATACCTGGGTGGCTGTTATGTTTAGCTGACCGCTTGCAGCTTGTGGGTGTTTGATATGATCATTACCGGCTGCCAGCGTATTGACGATTCTTTAGAGTCCTACACAGAGGTTTCCTGGCTCAGGAAAAACGGAGTAGGAGCACATATGTGATATATGCGGGATCGAGAATATTACGATATGAGATACCGTATTCTATTCTCGCGATATATGATATCGGCCGGGTATATGTGATATAGCCGGGTCATCAGATCAAGTGTTGATTTGATGAACCGATACAGATTATATTAGTCGGTTATTTGTGAAATAGCCGGATTATCGGATCAAGTGTTGATTTGATAATTTAATTTATAATTATATATTTGATATATTACATTACATTAACTAATATAAGCTCACTTATTGATTCATTTTTTCACGGTATAATACATTGATATATATGCGATATATGTTAATTGTATTATTTTCTTTTGTTACAAAATATATTATATATGTTTTATATAATATTGTAACATGTTAGGGTTACAAATGCAACATGTTTTGTGGAGTTTAAACATGGTTAGGGTTTGGATTAGGGTTAAGCTTGGATGAAGCTTTCATGAAGCTTCTTGAAGCTTTTTGACTTTGACCTTTGATATTTTGTGTAGATATTTCTTAACTCAACCCAAACTCTTTACCCTAGTTGATTCTCTACAAGGGTTAAGCTTTCATTCTTAACCACGGGTTGCAATTGTAACTAAAAAGAAAAATTCATTATTCATCACAAAAGTTTTCTTCTTCTTCTTCCTCCTTGAGAAAGCTTGCTAGCTTTTAGCATGTGATGAAGTAGTGTGAGAAATTGAAAACAAAAGAGAGCTAAATTCCTACTTCATCATCCTTATCTATTCTAGCCTCTTAGATTAGGGTGTTCACTTCTCTAATTACTTCATTAGTGAAGTGTAAGCTTGAGTTAGAGATTCTTCAAGGTAGATCATCTTAGATCATGAAGACTACAAGCAAGGTGTCTCATTCACTTCATGGAGCCACTCGAGAGTTGGAGTTCATGTTGATCACAGTGAAGGGAATTCTACACGGAGCTTATGAAGCGAAGGAATGGACTACAAAGGTTGTAATCCCTCTCTCTTAGATGTAAAGATGTTTACATGCAAGTTAACCCTAAGTCTCTAGTTAAGATCTTGGTTAGGGTTTGTTTAGCACCCCAAAATTTTTAAAGTGGCATGATTTATGCTTGCCAAAACCTTCACAAGGTGCTATGCTAACCCTACAGTAGTATTAGAGCCAAGCTAGAGCATTAGGCGTTGTCTAGTCGAATATAAAGTCCGATCGAACCCCGAAACGTTATATTTGACTCCCTCTCTGGAATTTTTTTTAAAAGGTGGTTTTTTCCTTATTAAAAATACTCAGAAAATTAAGCAGGTGATTCTATGGATAACTGTGAAATACGAACCCCTAATTCCTTCAAGTCGCCGCGGAACCACGGCAATACCAGGCTTTTCGCGGCGGTTCCGCGGCCGAACTTGGGTATTAGGGATAGATATTTCTAGGTAACATCCATAGGTATTACTACATGCTTCTGGGAATTTTTAATATTACTTAAGTGTTGAGTTTTCTGGAGATCTTATGTATCCGTTGATTCGATCGGAAAGTTTAACATCGTTTATTTTTCCAGATAATTTAGAACGTGTTAAAATGTTCGAAAGGATATCAATAACTCACTTTTTCCCGACACGGAAAACTTTCAAGTGTTGGATTTTTCCTGAGTTTAAAACATTCAGAAAATCATGCAAGCGAATCTATGGACCCTCTAGAAGAACGTAACCTTAACTCAATTATGTGACCGTCAAAACCGCCACTGAACCATATGGTTTATGGTAGTTTAGCATTGCCACATGTGAGGCGTTGGTTTGACCCTTCTACGGCTGGTTCATAGCGGCTGTGAAATGTTCTGGGACTTTTTAAACTCCGCTCAAGTGTTGAGCTATTTGGGAAATCTTGGGTGTTTGTTTATTTGATCGAAAAGTTTAACATTATCTATTTATCTGGAATGTGATACAATATGTGGAATTCATAAAGTTAGGCATGAAATGCGAAGTATGTGATATTTCGGATTTAAGATGTCTAAAGTGATTGTGGATTCCAAATGTTGTAGTTTTACAAAAAAAATTCTGTGACCGTAAGCGTAGTATGTGGTGTATCGCCAGCTTCGTTGCTATACATCAACGACAATCGGGATACGCATACTTGCTTACGTTGATGATATGAGATATTATGTGTTGCTGTGATATGTTATATTGGATCGTCTTATTCTGAATAGCCGGGGGGTTTATGTGAGATGAGGGTGTTTATTTTCATTCATGTAAAATTCATTGTATGTAATATTCTTTTATTGGGGCACTTCCGGGTTGAGGATGATGTCACCATTGTATATTATTTACTTTTCCGCATTAGGATAGATCCGAGGAGGGGAGCACAAGTAACCGGGTTCTAGGGTCCAGTGGGAGTCCATCTCGAGGAGTCGAAACCGAGTCTCTTAAACCTAGAATTGGCAGTGTTATTTGCCGCTCTCGTAAGGTTCTAGGGATATGGGTTTGGCTATTCATCGCGACCGTTGAATCCGTGTTTTATACAGGCTCGATATAAAACACAAACATCTTAGTATATCCAATATTTCATATGTTATCTTTTGCTGCAATGTTCTGTGATGAGATCATATTACTGCCTGAGACGAATGCTTATACTATATATATATATATAATGATATATAAATATTACTGCTTTCGTTTCTTCTGTGATGCTTAGGAAGCATAATTGATGGGATTTATTATAATCAAAGAAAAGAAACCTAAAAGATGTTGTAGAATCAAATTTTCAAAAAGGGTAGCTAAAGTTTTTGCTTTGCACAGCGGTATATATGATATGCCCTACACCTTATTCGATAAGGAAAGAGCCGAGATCCCTTCACCGAGAGTGACCACTTTAGCAAAACTGGCAGATGCTACAAACTCACGGTTTAGTTTTTGATTGCTTCTGTAGTTCTTGCTTTGCACAGCTGTATTTATGAAATATCCTGCACCTTATTCGACGAGGAAAGAGCCGAGATCCCTTCACCGGGAATGACCTCTTTAGCGAAACTAGAAAAGTCTCAAAAACACTCCTTTTCAAAATCACTTGTTTCTACAACGATATCAAGTTCATTACGCTCATGGTTTTCTGAAAAACCTGCGTAGCCCTCCGTCATTTCAGATAAGTCCTACTTAGTATTCGTGCTACGTTTGTTGACCTCCGTCAAGGCGTATTGTGCGGTAGCTGACTAGTATTTATCTGTAGCATGTGATGCGATTGTTTTAGGGTAGTCGTACGACCTTGTTGACCTCCGTCAAGGGTCGTATGGGTGGGTTTAATTCAATCAGGAAATGACGGGTTGAACTTGACTAGTAGCCTATGGTTTGTTGACCTCCGTCAAGGTCATAAGACGCTAGGGGTAAAAGATATTATCGGGAATTTCAAGTTTTGAAATTTGCAATGAGATTGCATACCTTCTATGAGATAATTGGATCCCGATACCCACTGCGAGTAAGAGTTACTCCTGTGAGAGTTTTACACATGACAATTAGCCGTTCAAGTAGGTGTCTAGAAAGGTGTTAACAGGGTTAAGCCTCTGGGAAAACGAGGTTTATTTTAATTAGGTCCGTGCGAAAGCACGGGGAACCTCCCTCAAAGTACCAACACTGATCTGGCTGAAAGATTGGTGAACTTGTAAGGTGTAATTAATCTCGGCTAATCTTACCTTTTCGGGTTTGAAGAAAGATTTGATTAAAACAGTGGGAGTCATCCTGATTAGATAGGATAATAACCAATCTAATCTTGCAAAAGCGCACGCTAAAGTGTTTTTCTTCTCTCTCTCTCCAGGTAGCGACCATGTCAGGCTTTAATCAAGATAATAATATGGATGTATTGACCGAACCCGCTTGTTATACTGATCAGGGGAACGTTGGTTTTGTTCTTTCTTACAATTGTTATAAGACTGAATAGGAAATAGGGAAATACCAGAATTCACACGCCGCCCAAACAAAGAATAAACATGTTGATATATCTTCTTCGGATGTGTTAGTTACCGAGAACTGTTTCTCAGTTCACTCTACGTCCTGGGCATTAGATACCGGATCAGGATCCCACATATGCAATATATTGCACGGGCTAAAGAAAGGTAGAGAACTGGGAATGGGTGATCATTCCGTAAAAGTAGGGAATGGTGCAAATGTTGCAGCCAAAGCAGTTGGCGAATATCACCTTGTATTACCAAGTGGTAATACATTGATTCTAAACGAATGCTATTATATATCGAACATGATATGCAATATTATATCAGTTTCTTTATTAAGTAAAGAAGGATATAATTTTGTAATACAGGATAATGTTATGAACATCTTCCTAAATCAAAAGTTGATTGGATCAGGCTCGTTAAATAATGGCATATACGTTCTAAATCAAAACACAGTTCTTAATATACAGAACACACACAAGAGGAAAAGTTCAGAAATGAACGAATCCTTCTTATGGCATTGTAGATTTGGTCATATCAATGCGACACGACTTGCTAAGTTACATAAAGATGGTTATTTAAATACGTTCGAATTATCATCTTATGAAACTTGCCATTCATGTCTCAAAGGAAAAATGACCAAAACTCCGTTTAGTGGATACGGAGAAAGAGTTACAGAACTCTTAGGGCTGATACATAGTGATGTATGTGGTCCCATGTCTACACATGCCAGAAACGGTTCTTCCTACTTCATTACATTCACTGACGATCTCTCAAGATACGGACATGTGCTCCTGATGAAACATAAGTCTGAAGCTTTTGAGAAATTCAGGGAATATAAGCACGATGTAGAGAACCAAACGGGAAAAAGTATTAAGATCCTACGATCTGATCGAGGAGGAGAATACTTAAGCAATGAGTTTCTGGACTATCTAAAAGAGAATGGGATTCTCTCTCAACTTACTCCTCCTTATACACCACAGCACAACGGTGTATCGGAGCGGAGGAATCGCACCCTATTAGATATGGTGCGCTCTATGATGAGAAATGCTGAGTTGCCTATTTCCTTTTGGGGCTATGCGCTGGAAACAGCTGCATACCTATTGAATAGAGTTCCAACCAAATCAGTGCCTACCACTCCATATGAGATATGGAATGGGAAGAGGCCATGTCTTCATTTTATTCAGATATGGGGTTGTCCGGCCTATGTGAAAACACAAAATCTGGACAAGCTCGAGGCAATGGCTGTTCTGTTTAAGTTTATTGGATATCCCAAGCATTCGCGAGGGTATATCTTCTACCGCTCCGAGGAACAAAAGGTGCTTGTTTCTCGACATGCCACCTTTTTAGAAAAGGAATTTCTTGCAAAGGAAATTAGTGGCAAGGAGGTAGAACTGGAAGAAGTTCCAGCGACACAAACTGTAACAGAAGATTTGGTGGAACCAGAGAATTCAGTAGTTCCCGACGAACCCCCGCCTCTCCGCCGATCTAGTAGGGTTCCTCATCCACCTGAGAGATACTACGGTTTTCTCGTCGATGGTGGGAGTGAGGATTGCATCATGGCATATGATGACCCGACTAGTTTCGAGCAGGCCATCACGAGTGGTGACTCTGTGAAATGGCTGGATGCAATGCGATCTGAGATGGAATCCATGTACACCAACAATGTATGGACTTTGGAATATGCTCCTGAAGGGGTAAAACACATTGGGAGTAAATGGATCTTTAAGAAGAAACTTGGTGTAGATGGAAAAGTGGAGACTTTCAAAGTTAAACTTGTTGCAAAGGGTTTTCGTTAACGACCAGGTGTGGATTATGACGAAACCTTTTCTCCAGCGGCTATGCTTAAGTCCATCCGGATCTTACTTGCCATTGCTGCATACCATGACTATGAAATCTGGCAAATGGATGTTAAGACCACCTTTCTAAATGGTGATTTAGAGGAGTGCGTGTACATGACTCAGCCAGAGGGCTTCGTAGTTAGTGGGAGCAGCGGAAAGGTGTGCAAGCTGCTTAAATCCATCTACGGGTTAAAGCAGGGATCACGGAGTTGGAACATCTGCTTTGATGTTGTAGTCAAAGAGTTTGACTTCATAAAAAACGTAGATGAACCTTGTATTTACAAGAAAGTTGCAGAGAGTAAGGTTGTCTTCCTCGTATTGTACGTGGATGACATACTCTTGATAGGAAATGATGTTCCTATGCTGCACTTGGTCAAGCTCTTCTTATCACAAAGATTCTCAATGAAAGATCTAGGTGATGCCTCCTGCATTTTGGGAATTAAGATCTAGAGAAATAGATCTAAACGGATACTGGGATTGTCCCAATCCAGGTACATTGACACCATCTAAAGAGGTTTAGTATGGAAGAATCCAAGCGTGGGAACCAACCCACGATCTCTGGACTCACTCTCTCCAAAGAGATGTCTCCCAAGACTGATTTGGAAAGAGCTCGCATGCAAGGGATACCCTATGCTTCGGCAGTAGGCTCTATCATGTATGCGATACTATGTACCAGACCCGATGTAGCATACTCACTAAGTGTAGTGAGTAGGTATCAAGCAGATCCTGGAGAGAATCACTGGACAGCTGTGAAGAACATTCTCAAGTACTTGCGAAGGACTAAGGAGATGTTCTTGGTGTATGGTAACGGTGAACTCCAGGTAGAGTCCTTTACCGATTCAAGCTTCCAAAGTGATAAGGACGACTCTAAGTCGCACTCAGGTTTGGTCTTTACCCTCAATGGAGGGGCGGTGTGTTGGAAGAGTTCCAAACAGGAAACCGTTGCAGACTCGACGATGGAGGCTGAATACATCGCTGCCAACGATGCTGCCAAAGAGGCTGTCTGGATGAAGAAGTTCATCACTGAACTTGGTGTGGTTCCGTCCATTGAGCATCCAATACCTTTGTATTGTGATAACAATGGAGCTGTGGCTTTGGCCAAGGAACCCAGGTCCCGTCAGAAATCCAGACATATTCTGAGGCGGTATCACCTGATCCGGGAGATAGTTGATCCCGGGAGATCGAGGTCAGGAGAGTTGATACGAAGGACAATACTGCGGATCCACTCACGAAGGCCATTCCCCAGACACAGTTTGATAGACTCTTCGGGATGTTGGGTATGTGATACTACAACAGCTGGCCTTAGTGCAAGTGGGAGATTGTTAGTTATATATATGCCCTAGAGGCCATTATTGTATATATGATGTATATTATAGTGGATGCTTGGATATATATAGAGAGGACTTTCTTGCTCGACATGATAGTATGCTATTTGGTTTCACTTTGTCTTAACATGTTGACTTGTATTAGTTTACTGTCTTGCTCTCACATGTTGATAAAGCCCTTAGGGTATGTACTCGACTACTGGGACTATGATGAGATCGTACGAGTGGGGACAGCGTAATCAATGAGTACATCCTATAACTGTTCCTAGTCGAGGGTGTGTCGAGACAGGGCATCGATACACCAGAGTAGACTAGCGTATACGCATCTTGACCCATATGATGGGTGATGGATGATCCCATATCCATCGGTGTTTGACATCAAAGATGGTGTACGGGTGCTCAGTGGAGACTGGGTATACTGAACGGACTCGCCGAGAACACCTAGATGGATTTATACCAATCGTCAGATAGCAGTTCTCTGGTGACACTGGTACAGGTTAGTCTGTAGACCCGAGATCGTCATAGAGTCTTGTGTGATTCCCTCTGTGCTTTGATTTCCACCTTACCACGTCCAAGAGGGCGTGCAAAACGGTGGCTTTTGGGTACAGTCCCGAATCACATGGAGGCAATGAGCGATAGGAGGGGTTTCGTCACTCCCAGTATAGGGAGTTGATGTTGTGCTGTGTTCGATTGGCTATAACTGGAAGTCCCTAGACAGGGCTGATATGGAGTGCTACTGGTAAGTGTTATCAGTAGTTTCTCAACCTATTATGAGCCACATATCGACACGACTTATCGGTTACTGGGGTCTGATGTTTACCACCCTTAGACTGGATATGCGACATATCAGACGAAGAGACCGGACTGTACGGTAGTGTTACTGATTGGATTCATAGGAGAATGTACAGGCTTGCTTGTTGATCTTTTATAGCTCAAAACCTGGGTGGCTGTTACGTTTAGCTGACCGCTTGCAGCTCGTGGGTGTTTGATATGATCATCACCTGCTGCCGGCGTATTGACGATTCTTTAGAGTCCTACACAGAGATTTCCTGGCTCAGGCAAAACGAAGTAGGAGCACATATGTGATATGTGCGGGACCAAGAATATTACGATATGAGATACCGTATTCTATTCTCATGATATATGATATCGGCCGAGTATATGTGATATAGCCGGGTCATCGGATCAAGTGTTGATTCGATGAACTGATACAGATTATATTAGTCGGTTATTTATGAAATAGCCGGATTATCAGATCAAGTGTTGATTTGATAATTTAATGTATAATTATATATTTGATATATTATATTACACTAACTAATATAAGCTCACTTATTGATTCATTTTCTCACGATATAATACATTGATATATATGCGATATATGTTAATTGTATTATTTTCTTTTGTTACAAAATATATTATATATGTGATATATAATATTATAACATGTTAGAGTTATAAATGCAACATGTTTTGTGGAGTTTAAACATGGTTAGGGTTTGGATTAGTGTTAAGCTTCGATGAAGCTTTCATGAAGCTTCTTGAAGCTTTGACTTTGACCTTTGATATTTTGTGTAGATATTTCTTAACCCAACCCAAACTCTTTACCCTAGTTGATTCTCTACAAGAGTTAAGCTTTCATTCGTAACCAAGGGTTGCAATTGTAACCAAAAAGAAAAATTCATTATTCATCAGAAAAGCTTTCTTCTTCTTCTTCCTCCTTGAAAAAGCTTGCTAGCTTTTAGCATGCGATGAATTAGTGTGAGAAATTGAAAACAAAAGAGAGCTAAATTCCTACTTCATCATCCCCATCTATACTAGCCACTTAGATTAGGGTGTTCACTTCTCTAATTACTTCATTAGTGAAGTGTAAGCTTGAGTTAGAGATTCTTCAAGGTAGATCATCTTAGATCATGAAGACTACAAGCAAGGTGTCTCATTTACTTCATGGAGCCACTCAAGAGTCGGAGTTTATGTTGATCACAGCGAAGGGACCTCTACACGGAGCTTATGAAGCTAAGGAACGGACTACAAAGGTTGTAATCTCTCTCTCTTAGATGTAAAGTTGTTTACATGCAAGTTAACCCTAATTCTCTAGTTAAGATCTTGGTTAGGGTTTGTTTAGCACCCCAAAATTTTTAAAGTAGCATGATTGATGCTTGCCAAAACCTTCACAAGGTGCTATGCTAATCCTACAGGAGCAATCACACCCTATGTGATAAGGTGTGCTCTATGATGTGTACTACTGAGTTACCTATTTCCTTTTGGGGGTTATGCACTTGAGAAGCTGCATACATATTGAATAGGGTTCCAACCAAATCAGATGCCTACCACTCCATATGTGATATGGTATGAAAAGAGCCCATCTCTTAAGGATGTTAAGATTTGGGGTTGTCGAAAGCAAAATCCGGACAAACTCAAGGAAAAGTCAGTTTTGTGGAAGTTTGTTGGATATCCCAAGCATTCACAAGGGAATATCTTCTACCAAACTGGGGAGCAAAAGGTGTTTTGTTTCTCATCATGCCACCTTTTGGAAAGGGTATTTCTTGTGAAGAAATTAGTGGTCATGAGGTAGAACTGGAAGGAGTTCCAGCTATATAAACTGCAGCTGATGATTTGGTAGAACCAAAGGATTCAATAGTTTCTAACGAACCTCAGCCTCTCCGCCGATCTAGTAGGGTTCCTCTTCCACCTGTGAGATACTTCGGTTTCTCTATGACAGTGGGAGAGAGGATTGCATCATGAGATGATGACCAAACTTGTTTCAAGTAGGCCATCAAGAGTGGGGACTCTGTAAGAATGGCTGGATGCTTAGCGATCTGAGATGGAATCTATGTACACCAACAAAGTATGGACTTTGGTTGCTTTATCTGAAGGGTTAAATCCCCATCAGAAGCAAGTATATCTTGAGAAGATTACTTGGTGTACATGGAAAGGTTGAGACTTTCAAAGCAATGCTTAAGTCCATCCAGATCATACTTGCAATTGCTACATACCATGACTACGATATCTGGCGGTTGGGTGTCATGACTGCTTTTCTAAATAGTGATTTAGAACAGAGCATCTATAAGTACACAGCCAGAGGGTTTCGTAGACAGTGGGAGCAGCGGAAATGTATGCAAGTTGCTTTATGGGATAAAGCAGGCATCGCGGAGTTGGAACATCTGTTTTGATGTGGAAGTCAAAGAGTTTGGCTTCATCAAAATGGTAGATGAACCTTGTATATACAAAAAGGTAGTAAGGAGTATGGTGGTGATCCTCATATTATACATGGATGACATACTCTTGATAGGGAATGAGTTTCCTATGCTACGCTCGGTCAATCTCCTCTTATCATAAGGATTCTCCATATAGGATCAAAGTGATACCTCCTAAAAGAAAGGTCTATGCTACCCACCCCGATAATTTCGGGGAGGCGGAATAGGTAAAAATCAAATTTTTCTCACAAGGAAACATAGACCAACCATGAAGGATCTTTGCTAAACAAAAACTAACAAACAAGCTACAAGTTTTAGCTACTAGGTTACATGGTTATACCTAGTTCTTGAACTCCTCTTCTTGTTGTGGTCTTCCTTGTTGCTAGCTCCTTGGAGTTGTGTAGAAGACTCCTCCTCCTCGTCTTCTCTTTGCCGAAGAAAGATCCACCCGAAGGCCTCTACCTTGAGCTCCTACCTCAACCAAGAGGTTACTAGAGTGCTTGGCTTGCTAAACTAAGAATTCTAGAATGAGTAGAGAGATGTCTTGATGGTTTTATCTCACAAAGCTCATGGTTTTCAACACATGAAAGAAGAGAGCTTTGAGAAAGGAAGAGAGAGAGCTTTGCATGAGAGAGAATGAGCAAGAATAAACACAACCATGCTCTCATATGAGAATAATAATAACTAAAGAAAATTGTGATGGTTAGTTGAAATGACCATTATCATTTCACATTTAATGCAATTTGCAAGAATCAAGAAGCATCTTGCAAAAGAAATGATCATGGTCAAATGGTCAACCAAAGTCAAATGGTCAACCTAACCATGGCATAATTATCCTTAATTAATATTATTAATCATATTTCTCATTCTCATTAGGGTTTAGAAAAAGTCAACTGTCAAAAACCCTAATGAGATTCCTATGCCTCTGTCAACTGTGCATACACACCCGCATCCGTGTTCCGAGGAACACGAATACAATGAGACAAAACCAATCCCAAAACAAATACTAGGATCTGCCTTAAACCAAAGCCCGCTAGTAATAACCGCACGGACACCAAACATTCACAAGTATGCGAATGTGAACGAACCCCGTCGCAAAACCATGCGACCTCTACTCTGTTTTGCCCAAAGGCGAACAACCCTCTGTGTGGGACTCTAAAGACTCGACACTACGCTGGCATTGGGTTTAACCACAGGCCGTAAGTGGTACTAGCTGTACGTAACGGTCCCTAGGTAGATGCCGATAAGAAGACCGATGAGGTGAACCCATCCGAACTCCTACTGAGCCTGAATGTGACAATCTCCGTACAGTCCGGTATGTTCGTCTAAGAGTATCGCATGTCGGGCCTAGGGGGTGGTAAACGTCAGACCCCTAAAAGCAGTACAAGTCGTGTCGGAGTGTAGCCCAGAACACCCTGAGAAACTACTGGAAAACACTACCAGTAAATCTCGCTTGCCCTGGCCAGGGACGACTATGTATAACGGCTCTTCTAGACACAGCGCGATATCAACTCCCAATACCGGGAGAGATGAATCCTGTCTAACCGTCACTGCCTCCAAGTGCTTCGGGACTGCACCCAACTATTACCTATTTGCACGACTCAATAGAGCCGTGGTAGGGTAGTAATCTAAGAACAGTGGGAACACACTCGAGGCGAAGTGACAGTGTCAAGTCAACGGACTAAGCTGTACTCATGTCACCTGGGAACTGTTAACTGACAATAGGTATAATGCCAACTAACAGTTCCCGATGAGTCATGTCCAGTGTACCCGTAACCCAACGAGCACCTGCATACTATCTCCAGTACGACGTACTGATGGCTGTGGGACAGACTATCTCCCCTGCTGGGATGAGAAGCGTATGCACCAGTCTACTCTGGAGTATCGATGCCCTGTCTCGATAATCCTATGACTAGGAACCTGTATAAGGATGTTCTTATAGACTACCCAACCCCCACTAGTGTGATCGCCATTACAACACCGGTAGTCAAGCAAAAATCCTAGGGGCTCCATCAATATGTATTAGCGATATGTTAAAATAAACATATACACATATTAGGATAGATACAAACCAAGTAGCATACTACTATATCGAGCAAGACTATCGTAAATCCGTGTATATATCCCAAGCTTCCAAAATGTATTATACAAACTAGTACTATACAATAATGGCATCTAGGGCATACATATCCAACAATCTCCCACTTGAACTAAATGCCAGTAATTGGTGTACCGCATACCCAACGTCTGCACTGAGGCTAGCTGCTGGCGTACCGCATACCCAATAGCTCAAAAAGTCGCTCGAACTGTGTTTGAGGGAGGGCCTTTGTGAATGGATCTGCCGTGTTGTCTTTAGTGTCCACTCTCCGTACCTCGATCTCCTGGCGATCAATGATCTCCCTGATCAGGTGATACCGCCTTAATATATGTTTGGACTTCTAATGGGACCTTGGTTCCTTCATTAACGCTATAGCCCCATTGTTATCGCAATACAAAGGTATTGGGTCAACAATGGACAGAACCACCTGAAGTTCACTATTGAACTTCTTCATCCAGACCGTCGCTTTTGCGGCATCGCTTGCAGCAATGTATTCAGCCTCCATCGTCGAGTCTGCGACGGTATCCTGTTTGGAACTCCTCTAACACACCGCCCCTCCGTTGAGGGTAAACACAAAACCCGAGATAGACTTGCTGTCATCCTTGTCACTCTGGAAGCTTGAATCGGTAAAGGACTCGACCCTGAAGTCTCCATTACCGTAAACCAGGAACATCTCCTTAGTCCTTCTCAGGTACTTGAGAATGTTCTTCACTACCGTCCATTGGTTCTCATCTGGGTCTGACTGATACCGGCTCACCACGCTTAGCGCGTAAGCTACATCTGGTCTTGTACATAGCATCGCATACATTATAGATCCTACCGCAGAAGCGTAGGGTTTAGTGCTTATGCGAACCCTCTCCTCGTCAGTCTTGGGAGACATCTTCTTGGAGAGGGTGATTCCGTGCAATGCGGGTATATTACCGCGCTTGGAATCTTCCATACTAAACCTCTTTAGTACGGTCTCTATGTACCTGGACTACGAAAGTCCCAGTAATCTCTTGGATCTATCTCTGTAGATCTTGATCCCCAGAATGTACGGGGCATCACCCAGGTCCTTCATGGAGAACCGTTGTGATAAGAATAGCTTGATCGAGCATAGGAATGTCATTTCCCATCAAAAGAATGTCTTCCACATACAAGACTAGGAATACGACAGTTTTTCCTACAATCTTCTTATAAATACAAGGCTCATCCTCGTTCTTGATGAAATCAAATTCCTTGATTGCTTCATCAAAATAGATGTTCCAGCTCCGCGATGCCTGCTTTAATCCATAAATGGATTTAAGCAACTTGCACACCTTCCCGCTGCTCCCACTGTCTATAAAACCTTCTGGCCGATCCATATAAATGCATTCTTCCAAACTGCTGTTTAGAAAAGCCGTTTTTACGTCCATCTGCCAGATTTCATAGTCATGGAAGGCAGCAATGGCAAGTAGGATCCGGATGGATTTGAGCATAGCCACTGGAGAAAAAGTTTCGTCATAGTCCACACCAGGTCTTTGGCGAAAACCTTTTGCAACGAGTCTAGCCTTATAGGTTTCTACCTGCCCATCTACACCAAGTTTTCTTTTGTAGATCCATTTGCATCCAACGGGTTTTACCCTAAATGGAGCAATATTGAAGGTCCACACTTTATTGGTGTACATGGACTCCATTTCGGATTGCATAGCATCCAGCCACTTATCAGAGTCCCTACTGATAATGGCCTGCTTGAAACTGGTAGGATCATCTTCTTCCAAGATGCAATCCTCTCGATCCCCGTCTATGAGAAATTGTAGTATCTCTTGGGCGGATGAGAAATCCTACCAGATCTGCGGAGTGGCTGAGGTTCGTTGGGTATAACTGAATCTAGCGGTTCCACCAAATCTTCAATTATAGTTTGTGTCTCTGGAATTTCATCCAGTTCTACCGTGCTGCTATTAATATTTTTAACAAGAAATTCTTTTTCCAAAAATGCGGCGTTCCTGGAAACAATAATCTTCTGTTCTTCTGGATGGTAGAATAGATACCCACTAGAATCTTTTGGGTATCCCACAAACTTACACAAAACTGACCGTGCATCAAGTTTGTCTGGGTTCTGCTTTTTGACATAAGCTGGGCAACCCTAAATCTTAATACGTTTAAGATACAAACTCTTACCACTCCATATTTCATACGGAGTCTTAGGCATGGATTTGGATGGAACTTGATTCAATAGATGTGCTGCTGTTTGAAGTGCATATCCCCAGAATAAAAGAGGCAACTCAGCACTACTCATCATGGAGTGAACCATATCCAATAGGGTACGATTTCTCCGCTCCGATACACCGTTGTGCTGTGGTGTATAAGGAGGAGTAAGCTGAGAGAGAATTCCATTCTCTTTTAAGTAATCTAGGAATTCCGTGCTTAAGTACTCCCCTCCACTATCCGATCGGAGGATCTTGATACTTTTGCCAATCTGGTTCTCCACTTCGTTTCTGAATTTTCTGAATTTCTCAAAAACTTCATATTTGTGTTTCAGCAGATATACATATCCGAACTTAGAGAGATCGTCAGTGAATGTGATGAAGTATGAGAACCCACCCCTTGCATGTATAGACATTGGACCACATACATCACTGTGTATGAGTCCCAAGAGCTCTGTTGCCCTTTCTCTATGTCCGGTGAACGGAGATTTGGTCATCTTTCCTTTGAGACAAGACTGACAAGTTTCATAAGATGAAAACTCGAAGGTATTCGAGAGTCCATCTTTATGCAACTTACTTAGTCTTTTCTCTCTGATATGACCAAGTCTATAATGCCAGAAGTAGGATTCATTCGTATCTGAATTCTTCCTCTTGCGTGTGTTTTGTATATTGAGAACTGTATTCTGATTTAAAACATAGATACCATTACACAGTGTACCTTCTGCAACCAGTACCTTATCAAGGTAAATGTTCATGATATTCATATCAAGAACAAAGTTATATCCATCTTTATCGAGTAAAGAAACTGATATGATATTGCAAACCATGGAAGGTACATAGTAGCAATTGTTCAAAATCATAGTATTGCCATTTGGCAACACTAGGTGATATTCACCGATGGCTGCAGCATTAACTAGTGCTCCTTTCCCTACCCTGAGGGACATATCACCAGGTGCAACTTTCCTACTTTTTCTCAGTCCTTGCAATAAATTACAGATATGAGATCCTGATCCGGTATCAAGTACCCAGGAGGTAGGGCTCACCGAAAAGCAGCTCTCAATTACAAGAACACCTGAAGTAGATGCAAAACTATGCTTCTTCTTCAACTGGGTCTCCTTGGAATCCATACAATCCTCTTTCTCTTGCTCATACTTACGATTGCCATCATAAGTTAGAGCCAAACCGATGTTCCCCAGCCCCGAATAAGAATTCGGATCGGTCAACCGATACATTTTATTATCTTGATTAGGGTGTGAAATGGTTGCTACCTGGAGAGAGAGAAAAGAAACACTCAGCGTGCAATCTTGCAAGATCAGATTGGTTTATTAATTTATCTAACCAGGATGTCTCCCACTGTTTCCTCAAATTCTTCTTCAAACCCTAAATGTCACGACCCGAAATTGGCACGTGACGGCCCTAATACTACGCAACGTCAACAGGCATAACGCGGTAAAAGAAAGCCAAAACCCAGAAATCTAAACCATTAAAAGACAAGAAAAGATAAGAAACATTGTTTAACCTTTTAAAAATCTCAAGTATAAATTCTTTAAGTCTAATTTACTTTCTTAAAAATTTCAGCAGCACCTCTTTTGTAAAAACCAACCCCAAAAATGGATACAACATAAATATAAACTAAAGCATCCCCAACGGGAGCAAATCCACGCCCAATGGCGGAAAACAACCACCACAATAGATATACGACGCCGTAGCGAAGAAATAAAAGACGATAGAAGTAAAACTGCATAAAAGACATCCAAGTTACCAAATATACAATATCGTCCTCACATCAAGTCTCTAAGTCATACAAGATAATGGTAGATGGAGAGTACAGGATACAACGAATATACAATAAACAAGTTTGGATAACCGCAAAACCCACCTAAGCAAAACTGCACCCTGTGAGCTGAAGCGGTATCCACTGGAAAGATGATGTGATAGATGAATAACCTGTCTCGACTACTCTGGGGAACAGCCTGCAAACACTGTGGCACAACGGGGGTGAGTTGCCAACTCGTGAATAGTAAATAACATATGCAAGTAATCGCAAGTATGCACGTACATCGCGAATCAAACATATATATGCTAAAAGCAGTAAAAGGTCATATGAATGCGATAATCATAAAAGGTACACTAACAGGTACAACTAATACATGAAGCAATAATATGACAATCTGTATGCAACAATCATGTAAGGTACTAAATCAGGTACTACTAATACATGAAGTAATGATATGACAATGTATATATGCAACAGTCATGAAAGGTACACTAGCAGGTACAACTAACATATGAAGATATGCATATAAATAAAGGTATGTAAATGCAATAGTCATGAAAGCTACTCTAACAGGTACTACTAATACATGAAGCAGTGCATAAACAATAAATGTGGAGTATGGAATGAAATATGTCATTTCCACGGAATCCTAACATCGTGGTAGGATCACAATCCATTAAGACAAATCCAAATCCCAATTCCTCAAATCAGCCCCCAAATTGGCTCTCATATCATATAAGTCTCACAAATCCTGAATGTATAATATCGAATAAATCTCATATATCCTGAATGTACAAATCAGCAATCTCATAAATATCCTATATCCAATGTCAAATGAATCGCCTAAATCCCAAATCAAATTATCAAGTAAAAATCTAACATCTTAAATATATTTGCAAGAATAAATATGATGATGTATATAATTTAATGTCAATACACATATATTAGCGTCCCATTCCACTAATATTGGTGTAAGAGCATATATAACAGCGGCCTAAACCCCTGTTATATATACAAAGATGTAAAAATAAATATCATGAAACCAATGTGTCAAGCATCGACACAGAAATGCAGGTCTATCAGGTGCTATCACCACGACTGGCAACCTGATAGGTACGTATCATACGCTATCCCGAAAGCTCGAGTGCCTAGCTCTGACCCTCGCCTCTCGACGTATCTATACATACATGTCTCCCGTCGGTATCCACATGATAACCGCCGAGTCACTAGTAATGTCACCAGCTGGTATGGTTCCCCTGCAACTCATCGTCTAGCACCACGACCTCATTCTTGCCTCGGGGTACCTCCGGGCCCCACCATGTACCCGCACACGGACCCCTCCTTTTCTCGTATGGGGTATATATATATCTGAACCAATAAATCTCATGGAGGCTGCAGAAATATCATATAAGGGGAAACCGGGTTTTTCAAATAATGCATAATTTCATGAACTCCCACGATCCCCAAATCTAGAAAACATAATGAAAAAAATCCATATCACAATGCGAAAATCCATGAATATAATATATGCAACATAAAACTGTAACGAAAGCATATAAAGGAAAAGCCGCTAATTAACTGCAACAAGTTAATATAAATATCATGGGGTTCCTATTTCCCCCAATTCTAAATAACATTAAGTAAAGGTAAACATGTAGCTATAACCAGATATATGTGTAAACATAAAGGTATAGCAAGGTATATGTATCTACCTATAAGCAATGATGTAGTATACCCCCTGGGTATAAGTGAAATATGTGTGCAAGGTATACCTGTAGCTATGTCATAAAGTGCGTATGTATCTATTACTAATGGTACAATACTCTATAGGTATACAGGTATCTAACATGTAAGTATATGAAGGCATATGTGTAAGCATGTGGGTATACAGGTATGCTATATGTCATATGCGATAAGAAATATGAATCAATGTCTCAATGTCCCTAACCAAGCAATATCATATCTATAAGTGGGTTGTACGTGCCATGGCAATTATTGACGGTGTGTGTGGCATACAATCAGTGCTCGTGCAACATGAATCGTCAATAATATGTGCAGTATCCTAAGGCTACTAGTCCAAGCACAACAACATCTAAGTAATAGGGTAAATATGCAATTCTAAATATGATATAGAATATGCGACAAGTATTGACATCTCTAGCCCAGACGCATAACGCCATGCGGGCGATTCCCCTGTAGATGTTAAATCTACTCACCAACGCTCCTGCCTAAGTAAAGCCTACCACCTGTTTTCCCTTTGTCGTAGCGTCCGAAGTCCCCGCCTGTGAACCTAAAATTTCACAAACATATCACATAAGCTAAATATCCTATATCGACGAAAAGACAACGAAACACAAAGAAAACGGCCAGAAAATTACATTGCACACTTAGCGCATCTAACACGCACGACATCGGTCAAAAACCCTAACTAGGGTCGCTAAACTACGAAACACCAAGTCTAGACTATGATTGTCCCGATTGCGCAACACAACAAATTAAAATGCGAGGAATATAATAGATATAACCTCGCAACGACTAATTGAATCCACGTCGGAAAAAAACCCCGAAACCTAGAAAACAACTCATCGCAAAATTTCGCGTTAGTTTCAAGCTAACGCATATCTAGCGCTCACAAACACCTTATAATAGCTTAACTAAGCTATCAAAACCATTTCTATATTTTTAACACTTGTAAAATAAGTTTTAGCAAAAACCTAGTAAGCAAAAATCCTTAATTAAAAAAAGTATCCATTAACAATAATTATCATTTTCTACTAGGTTAAGCTTATCCTAATCACAAATTAACACTTCAATTAAAGATTAAACACTTAAATCAAGCTTTAACCTTAACTTGAATATCAAAAACCAAATCTAGAATTTTGGAACATGAAAATTAAAGCTTAAGTTAACATCTAATTAAAATAGCATAAAGTATTAAGAAACAAAAAGAGATTAGAGTTAAGGTTTTATATCTTCAAGAACACCACTTGAATCAAGAATAAAACCAAATTTTAGCCTCCAAAATCCTCACTAGAATGAAGATCCAAGCAATTTTTGTGAAGAAGAATGAAGGTTTTGGATTATATTTGATTTTCTATGAATTAATTTGGATTTTTCATGATTTATTTTGGCTTGAAATGATGAAAATTGAGTGAGGAAGCACAAGGGAAGCAAGGGGGAGAAAGGGGACGGCCAAAGCAAGGAGGGGGGGTGTTTTTATGAATTTTTTTGAAGAAAGTTCTAGTAAAAATACAATAAATGCTTCATTAAATGCATTTTGCCACCTTTCTTTCTTTTTTCTTTTTCTTTAAAAAAGAATTAAATCCTTTGACCAAAAAAATCTAGATATTTAAAAAGAAGGTTCTAAAATAATTGTAGTGATGATTTTCAAGAATTTTCATTTAGAAGAAATTTCCCGATTTACGTGCATATTTTACTGGCTAAAATAATATTTTATTTGGGAAAAATTCTATCTGAACCAAAACCTCCCAAATACTCCCAAAGTTTGCGCACAAGCTTTATTTTAGCTAAAATAGGTGCCGGCAAGTTTCTACGGACGTTTGATCGAAATCGGGTTAAAACGGAAAATACCGACAATTTTGGCCTAAAACGGAAAAATTTGCAAAACGATTTCTGAAACGTTACAATCTTCCCCCTTAAAGAAATTCGTCCCCGAATTTAAAATTTTCACTAAGCTTACCTTCAAAGAGAAGATTACAAAACTCCCAAATCTCGCTCGCAGCCTTCCAAGTGAGCGCCTCACTATACGGCTACGTCCAAGAAAACCCTTCACAGATGGCAAGACCATTGACCGAAGTTTCTCCACCTGCCGAGCCATTAACACAATTGGCTGCCGGTAAACGAAACGATCGCGTCCAAGCCAAATGGTCTGGTGATGAATCATGTGAGAAAGGTCATGAAGATAATTGCAATGTACCGACACAAGGAATACGGGGTGAACACTCAATAATCTGGGCGGAAGTGCCAAATTATAGGCAACGGAACCAACTCTCTTGAGGATCTTATAAGGACCCACAATCATGGGATACTTCCCAAAACTCAACACGTCATTCATCGGAAAAATCCGCAGGAATACATAAGCTCCCACTGCGTGTAAGTCCACGTTGCCCACCCCGCTTCTTACGGGGAGGCGGAAAACATAATAAAAATTGGATTTTTATCAACTATAGGCAACATGGACCAAGCATTAAGGATCTTTGCTAAACAAAAACAAGCTAACCCTAACTAGTAACTAGCTAAGTGATGGAAAGGTTATACCTTGAGCTCAAAGTCCTTCTCTCCTTGCTCCTTGGAATGGTAGAAAGAGGTCACCTTGCTTGTCTTCTCCCGTCAAAGAACGATCCACCCGAAAGCCTCGACCTTTAGCTTCAACTCCAAGCAAGGAGTAACTAGAGTGCAAGAAATGCTAAGACTTGAACCCTAGAAGAGAGTAGAGAAGATCAAGTGAAGGTTTTTCTCAAGTTTTTTGTTTCTCAACACATGAGAGGGAGAGAGCTTGAGGGAGAGGATGAGCAAGAGAGAGAAATGATATGAGAGAATGAATTATTAGTGAGCCATTCTCACTAATATGTGTGAATAATTTTAATTGAATAATTAGCTTGAAAATTGTCATGGTAAATCATGATATGACCATTATCATTTCAATTTTGCAAAGATCAAAGAGCATCTTCCAATTGAAATGATTATGGTCAAGTTGTCAACAAGGTCAACAAGTCAAAGAAGTCAAATTGTCAACAACAACAACCATGCACAATTATTAAGCTAATTGTCAATTAACTATAATACACACAAAAGCAATAGGGTTAATAAAATGACAAAAGCCATTAACTCTAAACAAGGTCCTCTCCCTCAATCTCAAGCAACTGTGCATACGCACCCGCATTCGTGATCCGAGGAACACGAATACTCTGAGAAAAACCAATCTCAAATCATATACCAGGATCCGGCTTAAACCAAAGCCCGCTAGTATAAACTGTCCGGACAGCAAACGTGCACAAGTGCGCGGATGCGAACGAACCCTGTCGCAAAACCATGCGACCTCTACTCATTTTGCCTAAAGGCGAATAGCTCTCTGTGTGGGACTCTAAAGACTCGACACTACGCTGGCAGTGGGTTTAACCACAGACCGCAAGAGGCACTAGCTGTACGTAACGGTCCCCATGTAGATGTCGATAAGAAGACTGACGAGGTGAACCCCATCTGCACTCCTACTGAGCCTGTATGTGACAGTCTCCGTACAGTCCGGTCTGTTCGTCTGATACATCGCATGGCGGGCCTAGGGGGGCGGTGAACGTCAGTCCCCTAATAGCGGTACAAGTCGTGTCGGAGTGTAGCCCAGAACACCCTGAGAATACACTGGAAACCTACCAGTATATCTCGCTTGCCCTGGCCAGGGACTACTCGTGTAATGGCTCTCCTGGACACAGCGCGATGTCAACCCCCAATACCGGGAGAGACGAATCCTGTCTAACCGTCACTGCCTCCAAGTGCTTCGGGACTGCACCCAAAAACTACCTGTTTGCATGACTCCTTTGATTCGTGGTAGGGTAGTAATCAAAGTGCAGTGGGAACACACTCGAGGCGAAGTGACAGTGTCAAGTCAGCGGACTAAGCTGTACTCATGTCACCTGGGAACTGATAACTGACGATAGGTATAATACCAACCAACAGTTCCCGACGAGTCCTGTCCAGTGTACTCGTAACCTAACGAGCACCCGTATACTATCTCAAGTACGACGTACTGACGGCTGTGGGACAGACCGTCTCCCTCACTGGGATGAGAAGCGCATACGCTAGTCTACTCCGGAGTATCGATGCCCTGTCTCGATAATCCAACGACCAGGGACCAGTAGAGTATCGATGCCCTGTCTCGATAGTCCAACGACCAGGGACCAGTATTAGGATGTGCTTATAGATTACCCAGCTCCCACGAGTGCGAGCGCCATCACAACGCTGGTAATCAAGCAAAGATCCTAAGGGCTCTACTAATATGTATACCAGCAATATGCTAAAAGAAACACATGCACATATTAAAGCAGAGACAAACCAAGTAGCATACTACCATTTCGAGCAAGATTGTATATACAACTGTGAATATCCCAAGCTTCCATTAAGTAATATACAAATTAGTATGATACAGTAATGGCCTCTAGGGCATATACACTAACAATCTCCCACTTGCACTAAGGCCATGTACTGGCGTATCGAAGACCTATCATCTCGATCAGCCGCTCGAACTGAGTCTGGGGCAAGGCCTTGGTGAACGGATCTGCTGTGTTATCCTCTGATGCAACTCTCCGGACCTCGATCTCCTGGCGATCCACGATCTCCCTGATCAGGTGATACCGCCTTAAGATGTGTCTGGATTTCTGATGGGATCTGGGTTCCTTCGCTAAAGCTATAGCCCCGTTGTTGTCGCAATACAGAGGTATTGGGTCAACAATGGACGGAACCACCTGAAGTTCTTTCAAGAACTTCCTCATCCAGACAGCTTCTTTTGCGGCATCAGATGCAGCGATGTATTCCGCTTCCATAGTCGAGTCAGCAACGGTTTCCTGTTTGGAGCTCTTCCAACACACCGCCCCTCCATTGAGGGTAAAGACAAAACCCGACATGGACTTGGAATCATCCTTGTCACTCTGGAAGCTGGAGTCAGCAAAGGCCTCAATCTGCAGGTCTTTTCCTCCATACACCAAGAACATCTCCTTAGTCCTTCTCAGGTACTTGAGAATGTTCTTTACTGCTATCCAATGTTTCTCCCCAGGGTTTGACTGATACCTGCTTACCACACTCAGTGCATAAGCCACATCCGGTCTGGTACACAACATCGCATACATTATAGAGCCTACCGCAGAAGCGTAGGGTATAATAGACATGCGATCCCTCTCCAAATCAGTCTTGGGAGACATCTCTTTGGAGAGGGTGATCCCGTGACAGGCCGGTAGATTACCGCGCTTGGAATCTTCCATACTGAATCTCTTCAGTATGGTGTCGATGTACCTGGACTGCGAGAGTCCTAATATCCTCTTGGATCTGTCACGGTAGATCCGGATACCCAGAATGTATGAGGCATCACCCAGGTCTTTCATGGAGAACCTGTGTGACAAGAACCCCTTGACAGATTGTAGCATAGGAATGTCATTTCCTATTAAGAGAATGTCATCCACGTATAAAACGAGGAATACCACAGTTCTCGCTACAAATCTACAATAGATGCATGGTTCATCTGGGTTTTTGATAAAGCCAAATTCCTTGACCGTCTCATCAAAACAGATGTTCCAACTCCGCGATGCCTGCTTTAGTCCATAAATGGACTTAAGCAACTTGCACACCTTTCCGCTGCTCCCACTCTGAATGAAACCTTCTGGCTGATCCATATAGACACACTCTTCTAAATGACCATTTAGAAAAGCTGTCTTTACGTCCATCTGCCAAATCTCATAATCGTGGAAGGCAGCAATGGCAAGAAGGATCCGAATGGATTTCAGCATAGCTACTGGAGAAAAGGTTTTGTCATAGTCCAAACCAGGTCGCTGACGAAAACCCTTTGCTACCAGTCTAGCTTTATAGGTCTCAACCTGTCCATCTACACCAATCTTCCTTTTGAAGATCCACTTGCATCCTACGGGTTTTACCCCGTCTGGAGCAATGTCCAACGTCCATACTTTGTTGGTGTACATGGACTCCATTTCGGTCCGCATTGCATCGAGCCATTTTACCGAGTCGACGCTCTAAATGGCTTGCTGGAAGCTAGTAGGCTCATCACAATCTATGATGCAGTCCTCTCTATCCCCGTCAATGAGAAAACCGTAGTACCTCTCGGGCGAATGAGACTGCCTACTACTCCTGCGGAGTGGCGTAGGAATGTCCTGTTCTTTTGAACCTTCTGGTTCCACTAAGCTTTCAGTAATAGTTTGTGGTTCTGGAATTTCTTCCAGTTCTATTGCGCTCCCACTTATTTCTTTTTCTAAAAACTGATGTTCCAGAAAATGGGCATTACGAGAAACAAGGACTTTTTGTTCCTCTGCGTAATAGAAAAGATACCCCCTGGAGTTCTTTGGGTATCCCACAAACTTGCTCAGTACTGAGCGTGCCTCGAGCTTGTCCGTGTGCTGCTTTTTGACATAAGCTGGACATCCCCAAATCTTCAAGTATTGAAGATAGGGTTTCTTCCCACTCCATAACTCATATGGTGTGGTAGGCACAGTCTTAGTGGGAACACGGTTCAAAAGATATGCAGCTGTTTCTAGCGCATATCCCCAGAACGATCGCGGTAACTCAGCGTTACTCATCATGGACCGTACCATATCCAATAGGGTTCGGTTCCGTCTCTCCGATACACCGTTATGTTGCGGAGTGTATGGAGGAGTAAGCTGAGAGAGAATTCCATTCTCTTTTAAGTAGTTCAGGAATTCGGCACTTAAGTACTCTCCACCTCGATCCGATCTTAGAATCTTGATACTTTTGCCGGTTTGTTTTTCTACTTCATTCTTATATTCCTGGAACTTATCAAAAGCTTCGGATTTATACTTCATTAAGAAGACATGTCCAAATCTTGAGAAATCATCCGTAAAAGTAATGAAGTAAGAGAAACCGCTTCGTGCATGTGTAGACATTGGACCGCACACGTCACTGTGTACGAGTCCCAAGAGCTCGCTCGCTCTTTCTCCGTGTCCAGAAAACGGAGTCTTTGTCATCTTTCCTTTGAGACAGGATTGACAAGTTGCATACGATTGATATTCGAACGGATCTAAATATCCTTCAGTATGTAACTTAGTCAATCTTCTCTCATTGATGTGACCCAGTCTACAATGCCATAAGAAAGTTTTATTAATTTCTGGAGACTTTCTTTTGTGTGTATTCTGGATATTGAAAACCTGTGGTTGGTTTAAAACGTATATACCGTTGTTCAATGTACCTGACCCAATCAAAACTTGATTAAGGTGAATGTTCACTACATTACTTACAAATGCAAATTCATAACCTTCTTTAGATAATAAAGATACAGAAATGATATTACAGGTTGCATTTGGTACATAATAACAACTACGCAAAACCAAAAAGTGTCCATCTGATAATCCCAGGTTATAGTCCCCCACGGCCTCAGCATCCATGCTAGCACCGTTCGCAACTCTGAGGGTCATGTCACCTGCCTTCAAAACTCTACGCTTTCTCAACGCCTGCAAAGAATTACAGATATGAGATCCTGATCCGGTATCCAATACCCAGGATGTAGAGTTTATTGATAGACAGTTTTCAATAACATACACACCTGAAGCTGAAGCTGCAACTCGCTTCAAATCCTGTGTTCTGGCTTTCCAAGCCTTGCAATCTTGTTTCCAGTGACCACTTTTGTGACAATAGAAGCATTCTTCCTTCCCCACCAGCTTCCCCGCTACCTTTGTTGCTTTACCCTTTCCCTTCGTATCCACTTTACCGACACCGCCTCTTGGTTTGGCGGGGGCTTTCTTCTTCTTGCCCTTGGCTTTCGCCCTGGACCTAAAAGAGGAAGATCCTCCTACAAACAAAGTGGATGTCTCCCTACCCTTCTGTAGGGTGCCCTCAGCAATCCTCAACATGTTCAGAAGTTCGGAAAGTTCAACCTCCTTTCCTTGCATGTTGAAGTTAAGAATGAACTGGGCATAAATGGAAGGAAGGGACTGGAGAATCAAATCAGTATAGAGTTCATTCTCCAACGTGGTCCCAAGGTCCGCGAGCTCCTCTATGTAGCCGATCATCTTAATGTGGTCCGCTACCGATGATCCGACGGCCAACCTTGCCGAAAAAAGCTTCTTCGACACTTCGTATCTGGCGATACGAGACTGCTCTCCATACAGTTCTTTTGTATGGAGAAATATGGACTCTAGGTCCATATTCTCATGCCTCCTCTGATGTTTGTTGTCCATCGAGGCTAGTACGAGGCATCTGGCCCTCGCGCAATCTATCTCCCATGTCTTACGGATTTCTACATCCGCGACGCTGGAGGTGGGACCTGGGACGGGGGGAGCTTTGGTGGTAAGTACATACCCCAACTTGTCATAAGTGATAGCCATCTTGACATTCCTGAGCCAATCTTTGTAGTTTGGCCCTGTCAGTTTATTTTTATCTAGTAATAACTTAAGTCCGGTCATCTTGAATGGTCGCTGCAATTAGGAGAGAGAAAAGAAACACTTTAGCATGATGCTCTTGCAAGTTTAGAGTGGTTTTTAGTTTGTCTAAACTGGATGGCTCCCACTGTCTCTCGAATCCCTTCTCAAACCGTAAAGAAAGGATTAGTCAGGATTACTCTCACCGTACAATACTTTCTTAACCGTTCAGCCAGGCCAGTGTCGGTACTTCGAGGGAGGTTTTCCAACGCTTTTGCGAAGTTCCTTAATTAAGTAACCTCTTTTCCCTGTGGGCGTATCCCCGCTAACACCTTTCTAGGCACCTACTAGGTTTATAGCATTGATCGTTAAGTGAGAGTTTTCCCGAGGAGTAGCATATACTCACAGTAGGATCGGGATCCAAATATCATCGCGTGATAAAACCGAAGGAATCCTACCAGAATCATCACACTCCAAATGGTATGCAACGCTAGCAAGTTTCAGTACTTATGAAACTCCCGATGTGGATTTTTGCCCCATGCTCTTATGACCTTGGCGTGAGGTCAAAATGTCATAAGTCACATGTCAAGTTCTTCCCATCATTAATTCGGTTAATTTGAACCCACGCGTACCTACCCTTGACGTAAGCCAAAACGGCAGTACGACTGTCTTAAATCAACGCATTCTATCTATGCAACGGATAAATATCCGGCAGCTACCAATCACTATGCCTTGGCGTGAGGTCAAAATACATAGCTTGAATACTACCGAATATTTAACCGAAATGATGGAGGGCTACGGATGGTTTTGGCGAAACCGTGAACGTAGTGAACTTGATATAATCGATGGAACGAGATAGCTTTTAAAAGGAGTGGTTCAAGCTCCGCGTTTAAAAGTTTAGTTTTGAAAAGAACCGAGTGGTTTTCAAAATGTTCCAATCGACTTTTACTTGGTTTATTTTCTTGCATTAGTTCTTTTAATGCATCCCATCAATTAATCCTACCATTGCAGAAAACAGCCAAAATATGACGTACGCTTATGCCATTCGCATTCGCCACGGGGCCCCGTCATCACCCGTTAGGTTACTTAACTAACGACAGAGCGGGGGCTGGGCTAGCGCGGCTGTTAAACATAAGCAACGCCTAAATAGTTATTATATTTAAATATATAGCAATGATAGACATTACAGATCACAGATGAATACATTGGATATACTAGGAATCCGCAATGCGTTCGAGCCTGCAACGTAAAGCGGATTACACGGTCGCGGTGAATAGCCAATACCCCACCCAAGACCCCTACGGGTGCGGCAAACTACCCGCCAAGCACCCGAAGCGAAGCAACCTCCCTCACCACCGTGAGTAGGCCACTCGGCACTTCGAGATACCCGGTAGTTTGTGCACCCCCTCCATGGGTCTATCCTAGGAGCAAAAACAGTAAAAAGAATTATACAATGACGGCTACAACCCCGACCCGGTTGTGCGGCCATACAAATAATATTATTACATCAATTTACATGATACAAATGAATGAAAGAAAAAAAAAACGCTCATCTCACATCCACCCCGGCTATTCACCCGCGACAATCCAATCCATTCATATCCACAAACCAATAACAATCACAGATCACAGAGATGTATAACCCCGACTAATCGACTTATAGCGATTAGCCGACGTTCAATACATGCAAGCATCACAGATATAACCGATATAGTTAAAGTGTAGTGAAGTTCCGAAAAATACGGATTTATAGGCCCCCAAAAGTAAATTTTAGTTCTGGAAAATCTGGGCACATATAACATATCCTAAAAATCCCAAAACCAACACAGAAACACACTGCACCAAAAACGATGCAGAGAGGGGACAAGACGGCCGCGCTTCCGCGGCAAGAGCTTCCTATTGCCGCGGATCCGCGGTCCTTTAGTCGCCTCTCTGGTTCGTCTTTGGTGGTGTTCTACACAAAACCCTGAGATAATTTTTGGTGTATAACAAATTTTATTTTGACCAGAAAAAAAATTAACAGAAACTTGGGGTTTTGCGAGTTTGGTTTTTCGATTTTCCGGTTTCGAAACTTCGTTACACTTTACTACTTAGCTAGTTTGTGTTTAGTTAGTCTCTGATACTACTGTAAGTCCACGTTGCCCACCCCGCTTCTTACGGGGAGGCGGAAAACATAATAAAAATTGGATTTTTATCAACTATAGGCAACATGGACCAAGCATTAAGGATCTTTGCTAAACAAAAACAAGCTAACCCTAACTAGTAACTAGCTAAGTGATGGAAAGGTTATACCTTGAGCTCAAAGTCCTTCTCTCCTTGCTCCTTGGAATGGTAGAAAGAGGTCACCTTGCTTGTCTTCTCCCGTCAAAGAACGATCCACCCGAAAGCCTCGACCTTTAGCTTCAACTCCAAGCAAGGAGTAACTAGAGTGCAAGAAATGCTAAGACTTGAACCCTAGAAGAGAGTAGAGAAGATCAAGTGAAGGTTTTTCTCAAGCTTTTTGTTTCTCAACACATGAGAGGGAGAGAGCTTGAGGGAGAGGATGAGCAAGAGAGAGAAATGATATGAGAGAATGAATTATTAGTGAGCCATTCTCACTAATATGTGTGAATAATTTTAATTGAATAATTAGCTTGAAAATTGTCATGGTAAATCATGATATGACCATTATCATTTCAATTTTGCAAAGATCAAAGAGCATCTTCCAATTGAAATGATTATGGTCAAGTTGTCAACAAGGTCAACAAGTCAAAGAAGTCAAATTGTCAACAACAACAACCATGCACAATTATTAAGCTAATTGTCAATTAACTATAATACACACAAAAGCAATAGGGTTAATAAAATGACAAAAGCCATTAACCCTAAACAAGGTCCTCTCCCTCAATCTCAAGCAACTGTGCATACGCACCCGCATTCGTGATCCGAGGAACATGAATACTCTGAGAAAAACCCATCTCAAATCATATACCAGGATCCGGCTTAAACCAAAGCCCGCTAGTATAAACTGTCCAGACAGCAAACGTGCACAAGTGCGCGGATGCGAACGAACCCTGTCGCAAAACAATGCGACCTCTACTCATTTTGCCTAAAGGCGAATAGCTCTCTGTGTGAGACTCTAAAGACTCGACACTACGCTGGCAGTGGGTTTAACCACAGACCGCAAGCGGCACTAACTGTACGTAACGGTCCCCAGGTAGATGTCGATAAGAAGACTGACGAGGTGAACCCCATCTGCACTCCTACTGAGCCTGTATGTGACAGTCTCCGTACAGTCCGGTCTGTTCGTCTGATACATCGTATGGCGGGCCTAGGGGGGCGGTGAACGTCAGTCCCTTAATAGCGGTACAAGTTGTGTCGGAGTGTAGCCCAGAACACCCTGAGATAACACTGGAAACCTACCAGTATATCTCGCTTGCCCTGGCCAGGGACTACTCGTGTAATGGCTCTTCTGGACACAGCGCGATGTCAACCCCCAATACCGGGAGAGACGAATCCTGTCTAACCGTCACTGCCTCCAAGTGCTTCGGGACTGCACCCAAAAACTACCTGTTTGCACGACTCCTTTGAGTCGTGGTAGGGTAGTAATCAAAGTGCAGTGGGAACACACTCGAGGCGAAGTGACAGTGTCAAGTCAGCGGACTAAGCTGTACTCATGTCACCTGGGAACTGATAACTGACGATAGGTATAATACCAACCAACAGTTCCCGACGAGTCCTGTCCAGTGTACTCGTAACCCAACGAGCACCTGTATACTATCTCAAGTACGACGTACTGACGGCTGTGGGACAGACCATCTCCCTCACTAGGATGAGAAGCGCATACGCTAGTCTACTCCGGAGTATCGATGCCCTGTCTCGATAGTCCAACGACCAGGGACCAGTAGAGTATCGATGCCCTATCTCGATAGTCCAACGACCAGGGACCAGTATAAGGATGTGCTTATAGATTACCCAGCTCCCATGAGTGCGAGCGCCATCACAACGCTGGTAATCAAGCAAAGATCCTAAGGGCTCTACTAATATGTATACCAGCAATATGCTAAAAGAAACACATGCACATATTAAAGCAGAGACAAATCAAGTAGCATACTACCATTTCGAGCAAGATTGTATATACAACTGTGAATATCCCAAGCTTCCATTAAGTAATATACAAACTAGTATGATACAGTAATGGCCTCTAGGGCATATACACTAACACTGCGAACTCAAGTCTGCGACCACAACGGTCAGCATTAGACCTCTGTCTTCACTGGGCTGTCATCATCCTGACCTAAACCAACTGGATCGTTTCCGAAGTCTCTAGACTAGCTGGGGTCCAAAAATCCTAATCTCGCAGAGTCAGAAAAACAGACTGGAGATCGACACCACCTAACAACAAAACTTAAAGGTTGCCAATTGGAGTGCCTCCTGATAACTGCTATCGAAGGAGAACCCTAACAATGGCAAGTGACGATCCCAACTGCCGACAACAATTAATAGGTACGCACAAGCATATCCTCCAGAGTCTGTATAGCCCGCTCTCACAAAACCATCATCCTGTGGATGGAAAACGGAGCTAAAGCTCAACCAGTACCTAAAGCTTCCTGAAGTTCCTGCCCAAGACGGCAAGCGAATAGGGTGCCCTATTTGGATATGACCCATGAAGGAACTCCGTGTAACGCACAAACTTAAACAAGGAAAACTGAGCTACCCGAGTATAACCGGACAACTAGCATCCGAATGGAGTCACACCCAGACTAAACCGGGGTAGACGCCACAACGAATATTCATGGAGACCTGCTCCCATTCTCACTCCGGAATGGTTAAAGGTTGCAACTCTCCATCCGGTCTCAGATGCTCAACCTTAGCACACAACAAGACAGACACCTTGAAACAAAACCCGAAACTTCTCTTTACATCCCTGCCCACCCGTAACTATCTCACAAGTCATGTCAAATGCTGGTGGAACTTGAATGAGTACAGAGAGTTGACAGATATGCATGCTCTAGGATTTCACGTCTCTACCCAATAGTATCAGGTACACAAACGTGTCCCTAAACTTAGCACACCTTGTCATAAATCAAGGACTCTGAATCATTACCCAGCCAAGTATGCTCAAGAATTTTTGACGAACGAGCATCGGCGGGCAGTGCCTCGCGAAAGCGATTAAGGAAAAGTGGTCGGGCGCGGACATGAGCAAGCTGTCCCCTCAGTAGAGGCGAACTTAATCTATACTCAACGATCGCAAAAGAACTGTAAATTTGCAGAAGACTATCTCAACAATCAAAACCCGCAGCAGGAAGATGTACATTAAGCTCTGATGGTCATTGAAAATCTGACACGACTCTCGAACGAGTAGTATCTCCAAATCTCTATCGCAAAACCACCACGGCCATCTCCAGATCATGAGTGGGATATCCTACTAGTACTTCCTCCAAGTGTAGGGAAGCAAAAGCGATAACTCTATAATGTCGCATCAGCGCAAAATCGAGCCCCACTCGCGAAACATCACAGTTTAAACAACGAAGTCGCCTGAACCAGAAAGCAAAGAAAGAACTGATGCAGTTGTTAACCGAGTCTTCAACTGCCGAAACTCCGTACACATGCCTCAGTCCAAAGAAAAGAAACCTCCTTTTCGGTCAGTTCAGTCAACGGTGCAGCATTACACTAGCAATCCTACACGAAACGGCGGTAAAAACCTGCTAAGCCCAAAAATCTGTGGACCTTCGTCCATACACAAGTCTGGGCCTAAGCTGTACGGCCTCGATCTTCCTCGGAACCATACAAAACCGTCTCCCGTAACTACAAGACCTAGGAGTCAACAAAAACAAGCCTGAAGTAACACTCCGAGAATCTAGCGAACCGCTGGGCTCTCCCAATGTCCGCAAAACAAATCCTCAAGTGCTATTCCTGTTCCTCAAAACACATTGCAATAAACCAGAATGTCGTCAATAACACATCAATAACTGGTCGAGGAACGGCCTGAAGAAATCTGGTTCACCATATCTACGAATGTTGCTAGGGCATTGGTGAGTCCAATGACACCACCAAAATACACAAGGCCCGTAGCACGCACAAGGTAGTCTTCGGAATGTAATCACTTCGAACCCGCAACAATGATGACCTGATCCCGAACAAACTTAGAAAATGTCTCACACTCTGGTGCCGATCAAAGAAATCGTCAATGCGAGGTAAAGGATACCTATCCGCACCGTAAGCTGGTTCAATTGACGATCCATCAATACACAACCTCAATCTATCGTCTTTCTCCTTGACGAACAGAAATAGGAGCTCCCTAATGCGAAACACTCAGATGCACAAGTCCTCCAACAACAACTCTGCAGCTGATCCTTAAGCTCCTTAAGCTTCGCTGGCTCATCTGGAACAACGTCGGATAACTCTCGCATGAAAGGAACCCGGTCCAACAAACCAACTGTGGCTCCAGTACTACGAATGAACACCAAGAATCCACGACATCCTCTCCTCAAAAGCCGACTAGCGAAAAAGGCTGAATTCGAGCTGTGAGAGGCGGCACAACTATCCACCTGCACAACAAGAACTGACTTGCCGGGGAAAACAACACCTGACTGTTTTCTCACGGTATTCCATAGACGCCTAGCACGTAGCTAACCAGTCCGTGCCCAGGAGAACGTCAAATCCAACATCTCTAGAAGGATCAAGTGATGGATGAATCTCCTACCCGATTGACACACAACTGAAATACGTGATGAGCAACAAAAGAATCACTGACAGAAAATAACATAACAAACGTCTGATCTAGCTAACACGACTCTACTCGTCCCAAGCCTCTGCTACTCCCGCGACGGTCACGAAATCTGTCTCGACGACTAGGCCTCTATCTCTGGGCTGGTACACCGGTACTAGTCCTCCATTGTTCCGGAACTCCCAAAGTCTCTGGAAGGCGTGCCTCGTCAACTAGGCCTGCATCTACTAGTGCTATGTAGGTGACGGAATGTTACATGCTGATTGCAAGGAACAATTGGGTAACAGGGGTGACAACCTCCTGTCGCTGCGCTCGAATGGCCTCAACAAATCAACTCATCGTCTGGCGCATGTCCTGCATCTCTGCCACAAGCCTAGCGATACTATCTGTCGAAGGAGAATCCATCAGCTCCTGTGCAACGAGCGTGCCATCTTGGTCAGTCCTCGTCCTACTCGAGTCAATCCTGACCTCGTCCCTCGCTGCATCACTCTGAGTCCCCATAGTCATCGGCGGCAAAGGCTATAAATAGAAATAAGATTCGATATGAACACGGAAATCGAATCAAAAGGATATGAATCATCAAGGAGGGAATTTCAAGCAATTTGTACTTTGGTCGCTTTAGGCGGAGTACCGCATCGTGAGTATGCCGTGGACATACACACACTACGTTACTCTGCTTAAGCTACCTACTCCATCATACCAAGGTCATCCTATACTCCGAAAGGTAAAACCCAGCGCTCTGATGCCAACTTTGTCACGACCCAAAATTGACACGTGACGGCCCTAATACTACGCAACGTCTACAGGCGTAACGCAGTAAAACAAAGCCAAAACCCAGAAATCTAAACCATTAAAAGACAAGAAAAGATAAGAAATATTGTTTAACCTTTTGAAAATCTTAAGTATAAATTCTTTAAGTCCAATTTACTTTCTTAGAAATTTCGGCAGCACCACCTTTGTAAAAACCAACCCAAAAAATGGGTACAACATAAATATAAACTAAAGCATCCCAACCGGGAGCAAATCCAGGCCCAAAGGCCGAAAACAACCACCACAACAGATATACGACACCGTAGCGAAGAAATAAAAGACGATAGAAGTAAAACAGCATAAAAAACATCCAAGTTACCAAATATACAATATCGTCCTCACATCAAGTCTCTAAGTCATACAAGATAATGGTAGATGGAGAGTAAAGGATACAATGAATATACAATAAACAAGTTTGGATAACCGCAAAACCCACCTAAGCAAAACTGCACCCTGTGAGCTAAAGCGGTATCCGCTGCAAAAGATGATGTGATAGATGAATAGCCTGTCTCGACTACTCTGGGGAACAGCCTGCAAACACTGTGGCACAACGGGGGTGAGTTGCCAACTCGTGAATAGTAAATAACATATGCAGGTAATCGCAAGTATGCACGTACAGCGCGAATCTAACATATGTAAGCTAAAGCAGTAAAAGGTCATATGAATGCGATAATCATGAAAGGTACACTAATAGGTACAACAAATACATGAAGCAATAATATGACAATCTGTATGCAACAATCATGTAAGGTACTAAATCAGGTACTACTAATACATGAAGTAATGATATGACAATGTATATATGCAACAGTCGTGAAAGGTACACTAGCAGGTACAACTAACACATGAAGAAATGCATATAAATAAAGGTATGTAAATGCAACAGTCATGAAAGGTACTCTAACAGGTACTACTAATACATGCAGCAGTGCATAAACAATAAATGTGGAGTATGGAATGAAATAAGTCATTTCCACGGAATCCTGACATCGTGGTAGGATCACAATCCATCAAGACAAATCCAAATCCCAATTCCTCAAATCAGCCCCTAAATTGGCTCTCATATCATATAAGTCTCACAAATCCTGAATGTCCAATATCGAATAAATCTCATATATCCTGAATGTACAAATCAGCAATCTCATAAATATCCTGTATCCAATATCAAATGAATCGCCTATATCCCAAATCAAATTATCAAGTAAAAATCTAACATCCTAAATATATTTGCAAGAATAAATATGATGATGTATATAATTTAATGTCAATACACATATATTAGCATCTCATTCCACTAATATTGGTGTAAGGGCATATATAACAGCGGCCTAAACCCCTTTTATTTATATAAAGGAGTAATAAGAAATATCATGAAACCAATGTGTCAAGCATCGACAAAGAAATGCAGGTCTATCAGGTGCTGTCACCACGACTGGCACCCTGATAGGTACGTATCATACGCTATCCCGAAAGCTCGAGTGCCTAACTCTGACCCTCGCCTCTCGACGTATCTATACGTACATGACTCCCGTCGGTATCTCCATGATAACCGCCGAGTCACTGGTAATGTCACCGGATGGTATGGTTCCTCTGCAACTCATCGTCTAGCACCACGACCTCATTCTTGCCTCGGGGTACCTCCGGGCCCCACCATGTACCCGCACACGGACCCCTACTTTCCTCGCGTGGGGTATATATATATCCGAACCGATAAATCTCATGGTGGTTGCAGAAATATCATATCAAGGGAAACAGGGTTTTTCAAATAATGCATAATTTCATAAACTCCCACAGTCCTCAAATCTAGAAAACATCATGAAAAAATCCATATCACAATGCGAAAATCCATGATTATAATATTTGCAACATAAAACTGTAATGAAAGCATATAAAGGAAAAGCCGCTAATTAACTGCAACAAGTTAATATAAATATCATACGGTTCCTATTTTCTCCAATTCTAAATAACATCAAGTAAAGGTAAACATGTAGCTATAACAGATATATGTGTAAATATAATGGTATAGCAAGGTATATGTATCTACCTATAAGTAATGATGTAGTATACCCCTTAGGTATAAGTGAAATATGTGTGCAAGGTATACCTGTAGCTATGTCATAAAGTGTGTATGTATCTATCTCTAATGGTATAATACTCTATAGGTATACAGGTATCTAACATGTAAGTATATGAAGGCATATGTGTAAGCATGTGGGTATACAGGTATGCTATATGTCATATGCGATAAGAAATATGAATCAATGTCTCAATGTCCCTAACCAAGTAATATCATATCTATAAGTGGGTTGTGCGTGACATGGCAATTATTGACGGTGTGTGTGGCATACAATCAGTGCTCGTGCAACATGAATCGTCAATAATATGTGCAGTGTCCTAAGGCTACTGGTCCAAGCACAACAACATCTAAGTAATAAGGTAAATGCGCAATTCTAAATATGACATAGAATATGCGACAAGTATTAACATCTCTAGCCCAGACGCATAATGCCATGCGGGCGATTCCCCTGTAAATGTTAAAACTACTCACCAACGCTCCTGGCTAAGTAAAGCCTACCACATGTTTTCCCTTTATCGTAGCGTCCGAAGTCCCCACCTGCGAACCTAAAATTTCACAAACATATCACATAAGCTAAATATCCTATATCGACGAAAAGACAATGAAACGCAAAGAAAACGGCCAGAAAATTACACTGCGCACTTAGCGCATCTAACGCGCACGACATCCGTCAAAAACCCTAATTAGGGTCGCTACGAAAAACCAAGTCTAGACTCTGATCGTCCCGATTGCGCAACACAACAAATTAAAATGCGAGGAATATAATGATATAACCTCGCAACGACTAATTGAATCCACGTCGGAAAAAAACCCCGAAACCTAGAAAACAACTCATCGCAAAATTTCGCACTAGTTTCAAGCTAACGCATATCTAGCGCTCACAAACACCTTATAATAGCTTAACTAAGCTATCAAAACCATTTCTATATTTATAACACTTGAAAAATAAGTTTTAGCAAAAACCTAGTAAGCAAAAATCCTTAATTAAACAAAGTATTCATTAACAATAATTATCATTTTCTACTAGGTTAAGCTTTTCCTAATCACAAATTAACACTTCAATTAAACGTTAAACATTTAAATCAAAATTTATCCTTAACTTGAATATCAAAAATCAAATCTAGAATTTTGAAACTTGAAAATTAAAGCTTAAGTTAACATCTAATTAAGCTAGCATAAAATATTAAGCTACAAAAAGATATTAGAGTTAAGGTTTTATACCTTCAAGAACACCACTTGAATCAAGAATAAAACCAAACTTTGGCCTCCAAAATCCTCACTAGAATGAAGATCCAACCAACTTTTGTGAAGAAGAATGAAGGTTTTGGATTATATTTGGTTTTCTATGAATTAATTTGGATTTTTCATGATTTATTTTGGCTTGAAATGATGAAAGTTGAGTGAGGAAGCACAAGGGAAGCAAGGGAGAGGAGCCGGCCAAAGCAAGGAGGGGGGTGTTTTTATGAATTTTTGTGAAGAAAGTTCTAGTGAAAATACAATAAATGCTTCATTAAATGCATTTTGCCACCTTTCTTTCTTTTTTCTTTTTCTTAAAAAAAAAATTAAATCCTTTGACCAAAAAAATCTAGATATTTAAAAAGAAGGTTCTAAAATAATTGTAGTCGTGATTTCCAAGAATTTTCATTTAGAAGAAATTTCCCGATTTACATGCATATTTTACCGGCTAAAATAATATTTTATTTGGGAAAAATTCTATCTGAACCAAAACCTCCCAAATACCCCCAAAGTTCGCGCACAAGATTTATTTTAGCTAAAATAGGTGCCGGAAAGTTTTTACGGACGTTTGAGCGAAATCGGGTTAAAACGGAAAATACCGACAATTTTGGCCTAAAACGGAAAAATTCGCAAAACGATTTCTGAAACGTTACACTAAAAGAAGAATTAGTCAGGATTAATCGCACGTCACAATACTTGTTTAACCTTTCAGCCAGGCTAGTGTTGGTACTTCGAGGGAGCTTTTCCAACGCTTTCGCGAAATTCCTTAATTATATAACCTCTTTTCCCTGGACGCGTAGCCCCGCTAACACCGTTCTAGACACCTACTTGGTTTATAGTATTGATTGTTAAGTGAAATAATCTCCCGAGAGTAATCGAACTCATCAGTGGGATCGCGATCCAACTATCATTGTGTGATGACCTAGATGGAATCCACTCTAGTCACCACACTCCGGAAGGTATGCTGAATCTGCAAGTTTCCTGTATGTTTGAAACTTCCGATGTGGTTTTTGCCCCTAGGACCCAAGTGACCTTGACACAGTCAACAAATCAAAGAGTCCTAGTCAAGTTCAACCCGTCATTATCTTGATTGCATTAAACCCACCCACATAACACTTGACACAGTTAACAAGGTCACACGACTGTCCTAACCAATCACATTGTATGCTACAAATAAGCAATACTCAGCTACCGTTCACTGCGCCTTGACACAGTCAACAAACGCAACACGAATACTAAGTATAACTTATAAGAAATGACGGAGGGCCAAGGCTGGGTTTTTGGCGAAAAACCCGTTAACGTAATGAACTTGATATCGTTGAAGGAACTTGATAACCCTTTTAAAAATATAGTGGCGAAAACGTTTGCTAAAGAGCTCACTCCCTGTGAAGGGAACTCAGCTCTTTCCTCGTAGAATGAGGTGCAGGATATTCCAAACTGAATACCTCGATGCAAAGCAAGAAAAATCGACTATAGTGAAGTTGTTACCCTGACGCAAACTTCTGTCCAAGGGGTCACTCCCGATGAAGGGATCTCGGCCCTTGCCTCGTCGAATGAGGTGCTGGGTATTCATAACCGAATACCTCTATGCAAAACAAAAGAGAACGTCCTTGTAAAAACAGCTTTTTGAAAATTTGTTCCAACAACAGCTTTTAGGTTTTTTTTTTTTTGCATTAATATAATGCGTCTCATCAGTTAATCCTACCATTGCAGAAAACAACGAAAATATAACGTACGCTTATGCCATCCGCATTCGCCACTGGGCCCCGTCATCACCCGTTAGGTTACTTAACTAACGACAGAGCGGGGGCTGGACTAGCGCGGATGCAAAACATAAGCAACGACTACTAGATATCATATATAGATATATACATTCGTCAGATGCAATGATAGCCATTCCAGATCACAGATGAACACATTGGATATGCTAGGAATCCGCGTTTCGTTCGAGCTTGCAACGAAAAACGGTTTACACGGTCGTGATGAATAGCCAAACCCCACCCTAGACCCCTACGGGTGCGGCAAACTACCCGCCAAGTACCCGAAGTGAAGCAACCTCCCTCAACAACGTGAGTAGGCCACTCGGCACTTCAAAGTACCCGGTAGTTTGTGCACCCCTCCTTGGGTCTATCCAAGGAGCAAAAAGAGTAAAAGAAATAATATACAATGGCGGCTACAACCTCAACCCGGATGTGCGGCCATAAAAATAATATTACATCAATTTACAATTTACATCAAATGAAAGATAAATAAACTCTCATCTCACAAACCCCGGCTATTCATCCGCGACAATCCAACAAATTCATATACACAATCCAACATCACAGATCACAGATATGTACAACCCCCACTAATCGACGTATAGCGATTAGTCGACGTTCAGTACATATATCACATTACAGCTATAATCAATCAGCTAAAGTTTATAGAACTTTGATCAAAATTTCAATTTGAAACTACCCCAAACACAACACTGTTCTCAGAAGAATCTGGGCAGAAACAAAGCATCTTAAAAATCACAAAACCAATACAGAGAACCCCAGAAGAAATTTGGTGCGCAGCCGAGTTGACTCGGCCGCGGATCCACGGCGGATCGCTTGGATCGGCCGCGGATCCGCGGTCTTCTGAGCGACTCAGGTGCCCAAATTTCTTCAGTTTTCTCGAAAAAGCCTGCTTGTATTTTTCAGGTCTCTGGAAATATTTTTAGACCAGTTTTTAAAAACGGCAGAAAACACTAAAATTTGATGTATTTTGCGATTTTTTCCGGGTCGAAGTTCTAAACACTTTGCCAACTTGTTAGTTTTTGTTTAGCCTGGCTCTGATACCACTGAAAGGTCTATGTTACCCATCCCGATACTTCCGGGGAGGCAGTATAGATAAAAATAAAATTTTTCTCACATGGAAACATAGACCAACCATGAAGGATCTTTGCTAAACAAAAACTAACAAACAAGCTACAAGTTTTAGCTACTAGGTTAGATGGTTATACCTAGTTCTTGAACTCCTTCTCTTCTTGTTGTGGTCCTCCTTGTTGCTAGCTCCTTGGAGTGGTGTAGACGGCTCCTCCTCGTCGTCTTCTCTTTGCCGAAGAAAGATCCACCCGAAGGCCTCTACCTTGAGCTCCTACCTCAACCAAGAGGTAACTAGAGTGCTTGGCTTGCTAAACTAAGAACCCTAGAATGAGTAGATAGATGTCTTGATGGTTTTATCTCACAAAGCTCATGGTTTAAAACACATGAAAGAAGAGAGCTTTGAGAGAGGAAGAGGGAGAGCTTTGCATGAGAGAGAAAGAGCAAGAGAGAATGAGAAAGAATAAACACAACCATGCTCTCATATGAGAATAATAATAATAACTAAAGAAAATTATGATGGTTAGTTGAAATGACCATTATCATTTCACATTTAATGCAATTTGCAAGAATCAAGAAGTATCTTGCAAAAGAAATGATCATGGTCAAATGGTCAACAAAAGTCAAATGGTCAACCAAAGTCAAATGGTCAACCTAACCAAGGCACAATTATCCTTAATTAATATTATTAATCATATTTCTCATTCTCATTAGGGTTTAGAAAAAGTCAACTGTCAAAAACCCTAATGAGATTCCTCTGCCTCTGTCAACTGTGCATAGACACCCGCATCCGTATTCCGAAGAACACAAATACAATGAGACAAAACCAATCCCAAAACAAATACTAGGATCCGGCTTAAACCAAAGCCCGCTAGTAATAACTGCCCGGACACCAAACATGCACAAGTGCGCGGATGTGAACGAACCCCGTCGCAAAACCATGAGACCTCTACTCTGTTTTGCCCAAAGGCGAACAACCCTCTGTGTGGGACTTTAAAGACTCGACACTACGCTGGCAGTGGGTTTAACCACAGCTGCAAGCGGTACTAGCTGTAAGTAACGGTCCCCAGGTAGATGCCGATAAGAAGACCGATGAGGTGAACCCATCCGAACTCCTACTGAGCCTGAATGTGACAATCTCCGTAAAGTCCGGTCTGTTCGTCTTAGAGTATCGCGTGTCGGGCCTAGGGGGTGGTAAACGTCAGACCCCTAAAAGCGGTACAAGTCGTGTCGGAGTGTAGCCCAGAACACCCTGAGAAACTACTGGAAAACACTACCAGTAAATCTCGCTTGCCCTGGCCAGGGACGACTATATGTAATGGCTCTCCTAGACACAGCGCGATATCAACTCCCAATACCGGGAGAGACGAATCCTGTCTAACCGTCACTACCTCCAAGTGCTTCGGGACTGCACCCAACTACTACCTGTTTGCACGACTCAATAGAGCCGTGGTAGGGTAGTAATCTAAGAACAGTGGGAACACACTCGAGGCGAAGTGTCAGTGTCAAGTCAACGGACTAAGCTGTACTCATGTCACCTGGGAACTGTTAACTGACGATAGGTATAATACCAACCAACATTTCCCGATGAGTCCTGTCCAGTGTACCCGAAACCCAACGAGCACCTGCATACTATCTCCAGTACGACGTACTGATGGCTGTGAGACAGACCATCTTCCCTGCTGGGATGAGGAGCGTATGCACCAGTCTACTCTGGAGTATTGATGCCCTGTCTTGATAATCCTACGACTAGGGACCTGTATAAGGATGTGCTTATAGACTACCCAGCCCCCACTAGTGTGATTGCCATCACAACGCCGGTAGTCAAGCAAAAATCCTAGGGGCTCCATCAATATGTATTAGCGATATGTTAAAATAAACATATACACATATTAGGATAGATACAAACCAAGTAACATACTACTATATCGAGCAAGACTGTCGGAAATCCGTGTATATATCCCAAGCTTCTAAAATATATTATACAAACTAGTACTATACAATAATGGCCTCTAGGGCATACATATCCAACACTAAATCCTAGGTTATATCTATGAGATAGATCTAATTGGATGTTAGGATTCTCACTAGGTGTAGTGAGATGGTATCAATTGAACCTGAGGAGAATAACTGGAAAGCTTCCAGGATGGTAAGGTCGACTGAATGTCAGTCACAGGCATTGTCTTTATCCTCAGTGGAAGGACGGTATCTTGGAAAAGTTCCAAGCAAGATACGTGGCAAACTAGACGATAAAGGCAGGATAAATCACTACCAAGGATGCTACCAAAGAAATAGTCTGGATGTACACTAGTTCATTATCACGACCCGAAAGTACGGAACATGACCGGCACTTAAACTATGAACGTCTCGAGGCGCACGTAATCTAAGTAAGCCGACAACCCAGAAATCCAAACCAAGAGAAGTTGTGGAATGTAGGAAAACCAAAGTAAATCAAATAGTTTGCAACATATGCCGAAATATGCATTTTAAAATAATAAGTCTTTTCTAAAAATTTCGGCAGAGTTTCCTTTGTAAAAACTGACCCCAAACGGGTACAAAACCTGATAAGGCATACATATAATGAAAAATGCACCCCCAAGCGGGATTTAGCTCTTGGTCAATCGATGGTCACAACCACGCAAGCAATATAATATACAATGCCTAAAGGCGAGGATCACAATAAAAAAGGAAACTCAAAACAGCATGAAATCCATAGAATACAACGCGCGACTCTAAGGTCGAAAGAATAAACAACACTGATCTCTATCTCTGAAATAATACATGTTTGGTTGATGGAACTTCTAGATACAACTGAATAATAATTTACAAGATATAATGATGGGAACGATACAAATAAACCCACCTACTAGAAAATCACCAGAAAAGATGCAGTGCCAGTAAAGCCGTAATGAAATCTGTACGGCAAAACCTGCAAGATGTTAGTTATATGTATGCCCTAGAGGCCATTACTGTACATTGGATGTATATTGTAGTGGATGCTGGGACATATATATGGAGGACTTTCTTGCTCGACATGATAGTATGCTATCTGGTTGCTCTTTACCTTAACGTGTATACTGATTGTCTCTCTGTTACATGTTGGTAAAGCCCTTAGGATGTGTGCTTGACTACCTGGACTATGATGCGGATCATACTAGTGGGGACATGGTAGTCCATAAGTACATCCTTCAAAGTCCCTAGTCGTGGGTGTATCGAGACGGGGCATCGATATACCAGAGTAGACTAGCGTGTACCTTCTCGACCCATACAGATGGGCGATGGATGATCCCATATCCATTGGTGTTTGACATCAGAGATGATATACGGGTGCTCAGTAGAGACTGGGTACACTGGACGGACTCGCCGAGAACTCCCAGATAGTATTATACCTCACGTCAGATGGCAGTTCTTTGGTGACACTGGTACAGAGTAGTCTGTTGACCCGAGATCGTCATAGAGTCTTGTGTGGTTCCCACTGTGCTTTGATTTCCATCTTACCACGTCCAAGAGGGCGTGCAAAACGGTGGTTTTTAGGTACAGTCCCGAGTCACATGGAGGCAATGAGCGATAGGAGGGGATTCGTATCTCCCGGTATAGGGGGTTGATGTTGCGCTGTGTTCGATTGGCTATAACAGGAAATCCCTGGCCTGGGTTGCTGAGATTTACTGGTAAGTGTTACCAGTAGTTTCTCAAACAGTTATAGACCTCATATCGACATGACTTATCGAGCTATTGGGGTCTGACGTTTACCACCCCTAGGCGAGATATGCGACAGATCAGACGATCAGACCGGACTGTACGGTAGTGTTACTGGTCGGATTCACTGGAGTGTAAGCAGGCTTGCTCGTCGATCTTCAGATCGCTCGATACCCGGGTGGCCGTTACGTTTAGCAGACCGCTTGCGGCTTGTGGGTGTTTGATATGATCATCATCTGCTGCCGGCGTATTGACGAGTCTTTAGAGTCCTACACAGAGGTTTCCTGGCTCAAGCGAAACGAAATAGGAGCGCATATGAGATATGTGCGGGACCGAGAATAATGTGTGTATGTGATACCGTATTCCATTCTCGCGATGAATGTATCGAATGGTTGTATGCGATATAACCTAGTTATCGATTCAAGCGTTGATTCGATAAGCCGATACATTGTATACTAGTCGGTTGTGTGCGACATGACCGGATCGTTAAATCAAGTGTTGATTTAATGATTTAATGCATGATTATATATTTGATATATTACTTTGCATTAACTAGTACTGGTTCACTTTAAATGGATTTTCTCACTCGGTTTGTGCACATTGTATATGTGATATACTTTTGTACACATGATTGTATCATGTTTGATGATGCATGTTTACTTGGTTAAGTATAAAGAATTAAACCATGGTTAAACATATAATTAGGGTTTTATTTTCCATTACTTATTTATTCATTTATTTATTTGTTTATATATTTTGGAAAATAAATGGAAAAGAGAAAAGAATGGTGGCTTAATTTGTAGTTTAGTTGAAGCTTCATGAAGCTTTGACCTTGACCACCATTCTTATCTCATCCTTAACCCTAACCAATGATTTAACCATGGTCAATTCTCTACACATAACCATAGTTAGGATTATGATAAGTTTGGATATTCTTTTCATTTTTAATTAACTCATCATAATTTCTTTCTTCTTCTTCTTCTTCATCTTCTTCAAAGAAGAAAGCTTACCTCATCAATGGTGATTGATGAATTAGAGTGAGAAATCCAATTCTAAAGTTAACCCACTTTCTATTTCTTCATCCTCTACCTCTTGCCAAGTAGTAGAGTGTGTTTCCTTCACAAGTTTTAGGGCTTGGTGAAGGTGGAGCTTGATTTAGCGATGCCTCGACGTAGATCATCTTCGGCATGGACATCGACGACCTAGCTCGCTTTTTCTCCGACGAAGCCGACTCTAGAGCCCGGATTTGATTTGGACAGCGGAGAGGACCTCGTTGCGGAGTTATGGAGGTGGAGCACCGGATCTACAAAGGTTGTATTTCCGATATCCCATTAGTTAAGTTGTTAATTAGTTCTTTTTCGCCTAGACATCTAGCAAACGATCCGTAGTTTAGGGTTTCTCGGCACGTTAAAATTTTAATTTGGCATGATCGATGCCTTGTGAGACCTCACTAGTGTGGCTAGGAACCCTACAGTGGTATCAGAGCCTAGCTAGAGTCTTAGGCGAAGTCCAGAAAGAATTTGAAGTCCGAACGAACCCGGAACCCCAAAACAAATATGCTCTCTGTACTTTTTCCGAAAATGCGGATTTTTGTGTATTAAAAATGCCTAAAAAATTCAATAAATAATTATAAGAATTACTGTGCAAACTCAGGTGAATAATTCATCAAACAGAGCGCGGAACCGCGGCGGTTCCGCGGCTAGATGATGACGTCACCTCCCAATTGCTGCACAGTAATTCCTATTTTAATTTGATGGGTTTTCTGGGAATTTTTAATAATTTTTCAAGAGTTGAATTTTCTGCAGTTGATTTGGGGATTCGGTGTTCCGATCGGAGTATCAAATTTTGTCTGTGTGTCTTTACGGATAAATTTTAGAATATGTTAAAAAGTTCGACCGGATATAAATACCCAATTTTTCCCCTGTCGGGAAATTTCCAAGTGTTGGATTTTTCCGTAGTTTAACGACGTTCTAAGTAGTGCAAGTAACGCGATGGTCCCTCTAGAAGACAACAAACCTTAACTCGATTATGTGACCGTCTTGAACTGCCCTTTGAACCTTCGGGTTTGGGGCAGTACGGCGTGCCACATGTGAGGCGTTGGCTTGACCCTTCTACGGCTGGACCGTTGGTACTGAGGCACGAACGGAATGTTGTTAGACTTGTTTCATGTGTTGATCTGTATCGGGAAAACTTGGGTGTTCGAATGTTCAATCGGAAAGTTTAACATTTTCTAATTATCTGGAATGAGATACAATAATTGGAATTCACAAATACTTATGAGATAACTAAATGAATGTTATAAACGTAGCAATTTAGTTTCACATGATCGGTTGCCACGGAATTTTGATGTGATCAAAAGTCCATCGCAATCACGTAGCGTACGCGGATATTCGTCGGGTAAACTTAATAGACAGCCTCACTCCATAGCCCCGACCAAGTGACTTTAGGAGAACCCCGTCGCCGAAAGCATCCGTTCGGGTGCTCGCGGCAGCGGTGTTCCGCCTTGGTGCACTTCGTCGACGGTATCGGGGGTGCGGCCGCCTACTGAAGTTTGCGACGAGTATTCGATCAGGATGTCGGGAATCTTGTTGAATTGCCCGACTTGATATTGAAAAGTGTTTTCGATTTTGAGACTAAAATGCGGGGTTTATAATTGTTAGGCATGCGATGTCTAAGTAATTCATTTGGTCAGGCATTCGATGTCTGAGGTGGTTGCGGATTCCAACTGTTGTAGTTTTACACTTTCTTTTCTGTGACCGTAAGTGTAATATGTGATATCGCCGGTTTCGTTGCTATATGTCAACGACAATTGGGATGCGCATATTTACTTACGTTGATGACATGTGATGTTATGTGTTGCTGGATATGTTATATTGGATCGTCGTGTTTGAATAGCCGGGGGTTTTTATGTGAGATGAGTGTTTTTCTTTTTCATTCATGTAAAAACTTGTATGTAATATTCTTTTATTGGGACGCTTCCAGGTTGCGGAAGTTGTCACCGTTTGTATATTATTTACTTTTCCGCACTAGGATAGACCCAAGGAGGAGGGCACAAGTAACCGGGTTCTGGAGTCCAGTGGGAGACCAACTCGAGGAGTCGAGTCCGGGTCTCCTAACTCCAGAATTGGTAGGGTTGCTTGCCGCTCTCGTAGGGGTCTAGGGGTGTGGGTTTGGCTATTCATCACGACCGTGGAATCTGTGTTTTATACTGGCTCGTATTGAAAACACGGACGTCCTAGTATATCCAATATTTCATATGTTTCTTCTGCTGCGATATCTGTGATGTGATCATGTGATGTTCTGTGATATATACATATATAGTATATATGATATATTATATAGACGTTACTTATGTTTTACACCTGTGCTAGCCCTGCCCTGCTCTGCCGTTAGTTACCTAACCTAACGGTGCACGAGGGGACATCGAGGCGAATGCGGATGGCATAAGTGTACGTCGTATTTATCTGTGATGTTTAGGTATTTAAATGATGGGACTTCATTAATGAGATTAATGAAATAAAAGATACCTAAGATGTTGTAGAATCGAATTTCAAAATAAAACAGGTAGCTACAGTTCTTGCTTTGCACAGCGGTATATATGATATATCCTGCACCTTATTCGATAAGGAAAGGACCGAGATCCCTTCACCGGGAGTGACTCCTTTAGCAATAACTGGCTGATGCTACACATTCGGTTTGTCTTTTGATTGCTTTTAAGTGTTTTTGCTTTGCACAGTGATATATGTGATATATCCCGCACCTCATTCGACGAGGAAAGGACCGACGATCCCTTCACCGGGAGTGACTCCTTTAGCAAAACTAGAAAAGCCTCAAAAGCACTCCATTTCAAAATTCATTCGATCCTACAACGATATCAAGTTCATTACGCAATAGGTTTTCAGAAAAACCTGTCGTAGCCCTCCGTCATTTCAGATAAGTAGTAGTTAGTATTCGTGCTGCGTTTGTTGGCCTTTGTCAAGGCGCAGTGTGCGGTAGCTAACTGGTGCTTATCTGCTTATGCATATGATGCAGATTGAGTTAGGGTAGTCGTGCGACCTTGTTGGCCTTTGTCAAGGGCCGTGCGGGTGGGTTTAATTCAATCAGGAAATGACGGGTTGAACTTGACTAGCATCCTATGGTTTGTTGGCCTTTGTCAAGGTCATAGGAGGTTAGGGGCAAAATATTATCGGGAATTTCAACTGTTGAAATTTGCAATGAGATTGCATACCTTCTATGAGATAGTTGGATCCCGATACCCGCTGCGAGTAAGAGTTACTCCTGGGAGAGTTTTATACATTACAATTAGCCGATCAAGTAGGTGTCTAGAAAGGTGTTAACGAGGTTACGCCTCTGGGAAAACGAGGTTTACATTAATTAGGTTCGTGCGAAAGCACGGGGGACCTCCCTCAAAGTACCTACACTGGCCTGGCTGAAAGATTGGCGAACTTGTAGTGTGTAATTAATCCCGGCTAGTCTTTCCTTTTAGGGTTTGAAGGAAGATTTGATAAAAAGCAGTGGGAGCCATCCTGATTAGATAAAATAATAACCAATCTATTCTTGACAGAGCGCACGCTGAGTGTTTTCTTCTTTCTCTCTCCTGATAGCGACCATATCACGCCTTAATCAAGATAATAATACGGATTATTGACCGAACCCGCTTGTTATACTGAGCTGGGGAACGTTGGTCCCGCTCCAACTTATAATTGTTATAAGACAGAGCAGGAAATTGGGGATTACCAGAATTCCCGTGCCGCCCAAACGAAGAGAGTGCATGATGATGCATCATCTTCGGGTGTGTTCATTACAGAGAACTGTTTCTCAGTATCCTTTACGTCCTGGGTATGTGATACCAGATCAGGATCCCAGATATGTAATCTGTTACATAGGGCTACAGATAGGTAGAGAACTGAGAACGGGTGATAAGTTTCATGAGGCAGAAAACGGGGCAAGAGTTGCAGCCAAGTCTGTCGGTCACTGTCACCCTGTATTCCAAATACATTGATTCTGAACGAATGTTATTAGATACCGAACCTGATATACAAAATCATATCAGTCTCTTTATTAGTAAAGAAATGATAAAATTTTGTATTGTTGGATAATGTTTTGAACATTTCCTATATCAAAAGTTGATCGGTTCAGGCACGTTATCTAAAAGCGTTGATGTTCTAAATCAAACTACAGTTCTTAGTATATGGAACACACATAAGAGGAAGAGTTCAGAAATGAACGGATCCTTCTTGAGGTATTGTAGACTAGGTCATATCAATGCGACCCGACTGGCTGAGTTACATTTAGATGCATATTTAAATCAGTTTGAATTTACATCTTGTGAAACTCGCCAGTCATGTCGCGAAGATAAGATGACCTCAGCTCTGTTTATTGGAAACAGAGAAAGAGTTAGTGAACTCTTGGGATGATACATGTTGATGTATATAGGTCCCCTGTTTACACATGCCAGGACTGGTTCTTTATACTTCATTACATTCTCTGATAATCTCTTTAGATTCAGACATATGTTCCTGTTGAAACACAAGTCCGAACCTTTTGAGATATTCACAGAATATAAGTTAGAAATAGAGAACCAAAACGGATAAAAGTATAATGTCCTTTGATGTGATCAAGGAGGAGAATACTTGTGCACGGAAATCCTGGACTATTCTAAAGGAGAATGAGATTCTCTCTCAGCATTACTCCTCCGAATACACCATAGCACGATGGTATATCGGGGCGGAGCAGATACACCCTATTTGATATGGTGTGCTCTATGATGAGTACTGCTGAGTTACCTATTTCCTTTTAGGGGTTATGCACTTGAGAAGATGCATACCTATTGAATAGGTTCGAAACAAATCAGTTGCCTACCGCTTCATATGTGATATGGAAAGGGAAGAGCCCATATCTTAAGTTGGTTAAGATTTGGGGTTGTCCGGGCTATGTCTAAAAGAAAAATCCGGACAAGCTCGAGGCAAGGACTGTTATGTAGAACTGGAAATGTTCCAGCTATACAAGCTACAGCAGATGATTTGGTACAACCAAAGGATTCAGTAGATTCCAACGAACCTCAGCCTCTCCGCCGATCTAGTAGGGTTCCTCACCCACCTGAGAGTTACTTCGGTTTCTCTATGACAGTGGGAGCGAGGATTGCATCATGAGATGATGACCCAACTAGTTTCGAGCTGGCCATCAGGAGTAAGACTCTGTAAGAATGGCTGGATGTTTATCGATCTGAGATGGAATCCTTATACACCAACAAAGTATGGACTTTGGTTGCTATATCTAAAGGGTTAAATCCCCATCAGGAGCAAGTATATCTTGAGAAGATTACTTGGTGTACATGGAAGAGTTGAGACTTTCAAAGCTAGACTTGTTAAAGGTCTACATCATTGACCAAGTGTGGATCATGATGAAACTTTTTCTAAGAATCTATGCTTAAGTCCATCCAGATCCTACTTGCCGCGGCTACATACCATGACTACGATATCTGGTGGTTGGGTGTCATGACAGCTTTTCTAAATGATGTTTTAGAAGAGGGAGTCTATAAGTACACAGCCAGAGGGCTTCGTAGACAGTGGGAGCAGCGAAAACGTGTGCAAGATGCTTTATTTGATAAAGCAGGCATCGCGGAGTTGGAACATCTGTTTTGATAAATTAGTCAAAGAGTTTGACATCATCAAAATGGTAGATGAACCTTGTATGAACAAAAAGGTAATAGGGACTATGGTGACGATCCTCGTAGAGTACGTGGATGACATACTCTTGATAAGAAAGGAGTTTCTTATGCTACGCTCGATCAATCTCCGCTTATCACAAAGATTCTCCATATAGGATTAAAGTGATACCTACTAAATCCTGGATTTTGGATCTATGAGATAGATCTAAATGGATGTTAGGAAACTCACTAGATGTAGTGAGGTGGTGTCAATCGATCCTGAGGAGAATCACTGGAAGGGTTCCAGGGTGATAAAGACGACTGAATGTCAGTCATAGGCATTGTCTTTACCCTCAGTAAAGGGACGGTATGGTGGAAGAGTTCCAAGCTAGATACCGTGACATACTAGACGATAAAGGCAGGATACATCGCTACTTAAGATGCTACCAAAGAGGCTGTTTGGGTGTATATTGGTTCATGAGATGAACTACGTTCCTACCATTGTGTGACAATGGAGTTGTGGCTTATGCCAAGGAACGTCCGTCCCATCAGTGATCCAGACATATTCTAAGGCAGTATCACCTGATCATGGAGATGGTTGATCTCCAAGGGATCGAGGTTAGGAGAGTAGACTCAGAGGACAAACACAGCGGATCCACTCACGAAAAGCCTTTTCCCGGAGAGAGACTTTTTATGGGATGGTTGAGTATGAGATACAACAACCACTGCTACAGATGGCCGTAGTGCAAGTGGGAGATTGTTAGTTATATGTATGCCCTAGAGGCCATTACTGTACATTGGATGTATATTGTAGTGGATGCTGGGACATATATAGGGAGGACTTTCTTGCTCGACATGATAGTATGCTATCTGGTTGCTCTTTACCTTAACGTGTATACTGATTGTCTCTCTGTTACATGTTGGTAAAGCCCTTAGGATGTGTGCTTGACTACCTGGACTATGATACGGATCATACTAGTGGGGAGATGGTAGTCCATAATACATCCTTCAAAGTCCCTAGTCGTGGGTGTATCGAGACGGGGCATCGATATACCAGAGTAGACTAGCGTGTACCTTCTCGACCCATACAGATGGGCGATGGATGATCCCATATCCATTAGTGTTTGACATCAGAGATGATATACGGGTGCTCAGTAGAGACTGGGTACACTGGACGGACTCGCCGAGAACTCCCAGATGGTATTATACCTCACGTCAGATGGCAGTTCTCTGGTGACACTGGTACAGAGTAGTCTGTTGACCCGAGATCGTCATAGAGTCTTGTGTGGTTCCCACTGTGCTTTGATTTCCATCTTACCACGTCCAAGAGGGCGTGCAAAACGGTGGTTTTTAGGTACAGTCCCGAGTCACATGGAGGCAATGAGCGATAGGAGGGGATTCGTCTCTCCCGGTATAGGGAGTTGATGTTGCGCTGTGTTCGATTGGCTATAACAGGAAATCCCTGGCCAGGGTTGCTGAGATTTACTGGTAAGTGTTACCAGTAGTTTCTCGAACAGTTATAGACCTCATATCGACACGACTTATCGAGCTATTGGGGTCTGACGTTTACCACCCCTAGGCGCGATATGCGACAGATCAGACGATCAGACCGGACTGTACGGTAGTGTTACTGGTCGGATTCACTGGAGTGTGAGCAGGCTTGCTCGTCGATCTTCAGATCGCTCGATACCCGGGTGGCCGTTACGTTTAGCAGACCGCTTGCGGCTTGTGGGTGTTTGATATGATCATCATCTGCTGCCGGCGTATTGACGAGTCTTTAGAGTCCTACACAGAGGTTTCCTGGCTCAAGCGAAACGAAATAGGAGCGCATATGAGATATGTGCGGGACCGAGAATAATGTGTGTATGTGATACCGTATTCCATTCTCGCGATGAATGTATCGAATGGTTGTATGCGATATAACCTAGTTATCGATTCAAGCGTTGATTCGATAAGCCGATACATTGTATACTAGTCGGTTGTGTGCGACATGACCGGATCGTTAAATCAAGTGTTGATTTAATGATTTAATGCATGATTATATATTTGATATATTACTTTGAATTAACTAGTACTGGTTCACTTTAAATGGATTTTCTCACTCGGTTTGTGCACATTGTATATGTGATATACTTTTGTACACATGATTGTATCATGTTTGATGATGCATGTTTACTTGGTTAAGTATAAAGAATTAAACCATGGTTAAACATATAATTAGGGTTTTATTTTCCATTACTTATTTATTCATTTATTTATTTGTTTATATATTTTGGAAAATAAATGGAAAAGAGAAAAGAATGGTGGCTTAATTTGTAGTTTAGTTGAAGCTTCATGAAGCTTTGACCTTGACCACCATTCTTATCTCATCCTTAACCCTAACCAATGATTTAACCATGGTCAATTCTCTACACATAACCATAGTTAGGATTATGACAAGTTTGGATATTCTTTTCATTTTTAATTAACTCATCATAATTTCTTTCTTCTTCTTCTTCTTCATCTTCTTCAAAGAAGAAAGCTTACCTCATCAATGGTGATTGATGAATTAGAGTGAGAAATCCAATTCTAAAGTTAACCCACTTTCTATTTCTTCATCCTCTACCTCTTGCCAAGTAGTAGAGTGTGTTTCCTTCACAATTTTTAGGGCTTGGTGAAGGTGGAGCTTGATTTAGCGATGCCTCGACGTAGATCATCTTCGGCATGGACATCGACGACCTAGCTCGCTTTTTCTCCGACGAAGCCGACTCTAGAGCCCGGATTTGATTTGGACAGCGGAGAGGACCTCGTTGCGGAGCTATGGAGGTGGAGCACCGGATCTACAAAGGTTGTATTTCCGATATCCCATTAGTTAAGTTGTTAACTAGTTCTTTTTCGCCTAGACATCTAGCAAACGATCCGTAGTTTAGGGTTTCTCGGCACGTTAAAATTTTAATTTGGCATGATCGATACCTTGTGAGACCTCACTAGTGTGCCTAGGAACCCTACACAAGAAACTGTGGCACAACGGGGGTGAGTTGCCAACTCGTGAGTAGAATACATCTACGAACAGGAATCGTATGTATGACGCAATCCTAGGTCATACGATCATAATATATCCTCAAATATATAACCAGCAGCCTATAACAATGGCTAGGGTAAATTTCTAACCCAAGTGTAATCCCATATGCCCGTGTCAGTGTCTCAGGTAGCAATATATCATATGAATGATGTATGAATGCATGAAAATAGAATACATGTACTAAAGAGACTGCTTTCATAATGGTGAGATTTCCTTTGTATTTTTAAAATGAGGTATCATAAATGAAATCAGCATAAACAGTGTCTAGTATCGACACAAAACATAAATCTCAATGTCTCAAAATCTCATGCTCCGGCCATCCGGACTGGCCTGTATCATCAAATCTCAGTACCTCAATATCTCGAAATCACAATGTCTCAATCTCAATATCTAGGACGCCGTCAGTCCAGACCGGCCCCTACCATCCATCTCAAGACCACGGCGGTATTCTCTGGATATCCGACACGTCGGGTAAAATCACCGGTCGGTAGTGCTCCCGTGCCAGGCTCAACGCCATCATCTACGATCCTCTTGCCCCGGGTTACCGCACCGGGTCCACCATGAACCCAAAAAGGTTCCTCCACTCTTCGAACTCGGGTTTCGAAATCCATCAGCAAACTCTTGGTGGACGACTCATACATCATGGGAAAACCGCACTTTTTATTTTAAAGAGAGAAAAGAAGTTTATATAAGTTTTGCGGTTTTCCCCTAAATCCAGAAAATCTCATGGAAATCCGAATTCAAATCCTCAATAGCATGTAAATAGTGAATATAGGCATAAAAATCCATGAATGCGGCATAACAATGAATAATAACATGCATGAAGTGACAAGTAATAACTACAATGTCTAAACTGGCATATAAGGCAAGTACACTAATATCATGTCAAACTACTAACAAACAAGCTAAGTCAAGAAATAATATTTTCTAAGGTGTACTGACATGGCAATTACCGATGAAGATGTGTGTGAGCCGGCAAGTAAGTGTTCGTGGTACATACGCGTCATCGGTAATGGTGTGGGTGTCCTAACAGCATGATATCAACAATAGAATATGAAACATAATATAAGCATGCGATGCGGAGCGAACAACAATAATGAGCGGGAACTGAATACTAGACACAATGATAACTAATCTGCATTACCCTAATATAAGTCCTACAATAGTGCCTTTTGAAATAACATGAATCGCGGTGTTTTGAAAATAAGGGCTATGGTGTTTTTAAGAAAAGATACGTCTTTTGAAATATTCGTAGAATCCCTTGACCCGGCTTTTAAAATACCTATGATCCGTTAGTTTTGAAATAGGTAGGAGTCTAATCTAGTCTAACAACTACACTAATTATACGGCTGAACTAAGAAGCTGAACTACAGGTAAGGAACCCGCCTAACATCTGAGTCGATACATATACATACATGTATATATATTAGTCGGTGATCCCGCCTCAATAATATCATATCCGATACCATATCTATAATCAGACATCCCAGGTCAAGAGTGCGGATCAATCATCAATGTATAGCTCGTACGTAAATCCGTCGTACGGCATCCCCAAATCTGGGTACGGGTCGATATCACATTCATCATATCATTCACCTAGTATCCTCTTTACCAAGATCATAATCCGGGTACTGACCTACGTCTAGTACAATACTGATATCATCAATATAAACATGATCTGATCACTGATCTACAGCCTCATACAAACTGATATCATCATCACATATCATCATAGAGAGGTATACATCGCCCAATGCGACCTATTATGGATATCTTAACATATTATATCCAATCTCATATCACGATCACATGTCAACCATTTTATATATATATATCACAATTCACATGGCATCGTCATCCAAAGATCCGCTATAACATCAGGACGTATCTCAAGTACGAATCCTGCCATATCACCGATCTCACGGCCTCAACTCAAATCTCATCGACTCATCTCAATCCTAAGCATCATCCTCAATCCGTATGTGAACACATAGTCCCATACCCATGTGAACACATAACAATATAGAATCCCATATAAGCACATATGAAAGGAGAATGAATGCAAGTATGGGTGTGTGTGTGCATGTGTGGTGCGACCACTACTCTAGGGTTTCGCGACACTAAATCATCCAAGCGCACCAAATATCCACATTTATCATCAATATATGTGTGTATACGTATTATTATACATCACCACGAACTACGGGGGTGCTATGCGCCATCCGCCCGACTTCTCCCCGTAGATATAAATCTACTCACCTTGCTTTCTTGTGTGCCGATGTCGCCATCCTTATCTTCAACGCCTCGATGTCACGTGGGGTACCTACAAGGATATCACAACGCAAAGTCACATAAAAATCACATCGAAAACCAAAACGGCACACGCTACGCCTATAGGTAAAAACCTATAGCCTCGCATTCAAACACGACCAATAACCCTTTGCCGTTGACGTACAAACGCCACCCGACAGAAATGAATCATCAAATACCAAAATCCATGCTAAAGCAAGTCGTAAATCATGCGCCAACTCAAGAAAATCAACCCAGATTTTACCCTAACTGGAATCAGAGAAAATTGCACATACCAAAGGTCAAATCTACTGAAAATAGGGCCCTGAACCAAGAACGAGCACCAGAACCCCTGCTCTGGCCGCAAATTGCGGCCAAGGGGATTAAATCTGCAGCCAGAAGAATGAGGTAGGGGTTAGGGTTTTGTGTGGTGGTCCTAGGATGCCTGCACATCTCACTGTCCAACCAAAATTATTTAGGATGTCTCGAGTGATAGCAGATTCTCAAAAACAGTGACAGATTTTCAGTTTTCCCTGATATCGATTCCATAAATCCGTATTCTGGGTTAGATTCTCTGGTTTTTTCCAATACAACATCACAACAGGGGTTCCAAGGTCACTACAAGCCTCAATTTCACCTTTGATTTCAGATCAAACCATAAACCTTAACTTGAATTTTCAAAAGTCCTCAAAACAAAATAATATCGACATGAAACAAGTATGGATGCAATAAGAATTGAAATACTGTGCTAGTGGTGCAGAAATTACCTCCTTTGGCAACTCAAGAAAATTCTTGAGTTGCACAAAGTCCTCCAAATCCATTCCTTCTAGGTCCAATATGTAGCTAATGAGCTCGGGAACATTTTTTGTCAAATGGGAATAGGGTTTTCGGGTGGATTTCATGGTGGATCTAGGGTTTTTTTGAAGGGGGAGAGAGAGAGAGAGAGAGAGAGAGGGGCAGCAGCTGCTCAACCATGGATAAGGAGAGAGAAAATGAGATGGGAAATGATGGGGTCATGGTTCAAAAGAGGGGTTGACCCAGTCTTCATCATTCTTTCACTTTTTCTTTTTCTTTTCTTTTCTTTTCTTTTCCTTTTCTTCTCCCACCATGGTGAACCCTAAGCAACCATGCACCCAAAACATGTAACAAGTGTAACAAGTGTGAAAAAAAGATATGTGCACATTTTTGCACAAAAATGCTAAAAACCCGATTAGCGATTTTTAATTGCGATTAGCACTAAATTAGCATATAACTAACCATAAAAACTTAAAAATAGTAAAATTCCACAAAATACCTTATTTTAGAATTTTCCAAAATTTTTCCAAAATTTTCCCTATTTATCGGTATTTAATTATGCCGAAATATTAAAATATTCATTAAAATAATATTAAATTATAAAAATTCCCAAAAAAATATAATTTTTTTTGAAATGTTACAATCTTCCCCCCTTAAAGAAATTCGGTCCCCGAATTTTAAATTTAAACCCCCAAATCCTAAAACATTTCAATAAAATGTCCAAGTCAACGAGGCTCCGAAATCATCAATACGTAAAATGCATCATAGCGCAATGCATGCGCATGAGTAATGAGCCGATAAGTCAAAATCAAAACTCCGTCAAGCGTCCCGCAATCATCGGAGTCAAGGTAGAGACACGAATGCCAAATCCAAAGCAAAGCCAATATGATATAAATCAGAACTATACATGTAAATATCTGGAGGAAATGCATGCCAAATCTTTTAAAATCGCTGTGCAATACGCATAACACTGCACAGTGGCGGACGTCTCTATAAGAAAATAGCCATATACGTATATATCTTTTGTTTAATATGTACGTTCCGCCGTTTTGAAAACAATTTAGAAGGGTTTCCTTATTTTAAACGTTTCGTGTCATATCGGACACGTAGGTAAATACTGAGACTATAGCTCACTTTTCGGAAATCCCTTTGAAATCTATCAATGCATGCAAAACACACTTAGGTACTGTCATCTGACTAGTCCTGCTCAGTACGAAATAAATCGCAAATATCATAAAAATGTACTGCTCCATAAGAATCTATCCCAAAAATGCATATGAATACTACGTGCGTCTGGTGCGCACGGAAATCAAAATCCATAAATGTGCCATACATGTGCACAGAGACAACATATAGGTGCAACAGGTGTGCACAAAGCATCTGTCATAGGCAACTTGTGTGCCTGACAGCAAAATCAGGTGCATCTAACATGCACGAAGAATCTCGATTTAGTGCATCTGATGTGCACCAAAATCGCATCTCATAATATGCGCCCAACATGTGCGAAACCCAAATCAGGTGCATCCATCATGCACGAAATCATGAAATCCAATATCAAGCGCCGAACATGCGCAAATCCAATCAGGTGCACAAAACAAATATCGAGTATCACCATCGAAATCGAAGTCCAGTGCATCTAAGTGCACAAAAAGCGAATCATTGCACTGCAAGCATATATGAACTATACCGAGTGCAAAACCAAATCATGTGCATACATATGCACAGAATCTACTCAACTGTATGAAACCCATAAAATCATAAACATGTAAGACCAAGGCACGAAAACGATATCAAGTGCAACAACTGTGCAAAATTGTAAATACTCAATAGGTGCCACCATGGTGCATGAAAAAAAATATCATGAAACCCAATCATCAAAATCATTCATGCGAATAGATCGCCCAAAACATCGAAATCATGTATGGCGGAATAGTCCCGCTCAAGCACATCCTCCAAGAATCTCTGGCCAACTGTCGTGGTCACTCATAACATGTCTCGTCGACGATCCTGAAATCTGGCCTGCTGGTGTGCGTAACATGACCACTCCTGGGTCCAAGAATTCTCGTAATTTATTCCAAAAAGGCCCTGCCGAGGTCTCTCCCAAATCTCGTCTCTGAAGAACTGTCCGGAATTCATCGTCCTTTACTATACTTATTTCTTGTTCCGGAACGGCTGCATACTCATCGTGACTTCTTCTGGAAGGTATATCCAAGTACAATGCCTCGGCATGCGTACCGCATCACTGATGTCGGCAGAGTGGAACGTCATCTTATCCAGATCTTGCACGAACCTCTTACTCCACTTTTCTCTAATATCGACTGCTTCGGACTCGTCTCGTCGTGGCTGCATGGACTGAGCTCCAACGGCTATCCTCGTATCTGGAGTCTCCCAAGAAGTGTATGTCACCACCAAGCATCCGAAGAAAGTCGAACCATCCGATCGATTCGTCAAAACCTCATAATCCCCCAAGAGCTCAACATCTTGGGTACAGTTTAATAGTATCGAGTACATACAATAGCATCGATGGTCCAGCCGTAGAAGGGCAAACCCAAGCCTCACTAATGGCGCCGCGGAACTGCCGTAAACCCTAAGGTTCAAAGGCTTTCACACGGTTATTATGTCGAGTTAGGGTTTCATTCTTCTAGAGGGTCCATAGAATTGCCTGCATGTCTTTCTGAATACTTTAAACTTGGAATAATAGGTTTCTGACATTCGATCATCTCTGTCGACTCTCAACGTCTCCGCGTGAAGTCGTCTCTAGCTGGAATCAATCTATCTGCTGACCTCGCATCGGGGTAGGCAAACGATCCACATGTCCTAGTCATTCATCCTCGGGTGACTAGCGACCTTTTATCATCTCTTAGTACAACTTGTAGTGCAATAGTTCTAACATCTGGGCAATATCTCGTCGTTCGCAGCAGCAACTGGCTTACTCGTCTGCACGGTGAACAGTGCCTCAATCATCATGAATAAGCCATACATCAACGGTCATCAAAATCTAGCTGGCCTCTATCAGTGGCTCAATCCTCTGGTGCTGATCGGCACGTCCGAGTAATCTCATACAGCGATCCTTCAAACTCTCGTGGCGCGAAAACCTCATAAAAAGACACGTCTCTGCAGTCGTGTGTCGCCAGAATTACGCCCTGGTCAGTCCTCGTTCGTGACGAGCTCGTGCTGACCGCAACTCTAGCCGTAGCTCTCCCTGCCCGTAATCGTGGCAGCAAATCCATAACTGGTACCGATGAGGCTAGTTCAGGAATGAATATAATACTGAACAAAGAAATGTACATCCTAAGGCTTCTTAAGTGGAGTAGCATATCGTAAGTATGCCGCGGAACATACGTACGGTACGTCACTTTACTCAAGCTACCTACTCCATCGACCAAGGGTCATCCTACACTCGGAAGGTAAAACCTAACGCTCTGATACCAACTTTGTCACGACCCGAAAGTACGGAACATGACCGGCACTTAAACTATGAACCTCTCGAGGCGCACGTAATCTAAGTAAGCCGACAACCTAGAAATCCAAACCAAGAGAAGTAGTGGAATGTAGGAAAACCAAAGTTAATCAAATAGTTTGCAACATATGCCGAAATATGCATTTTAAAATCATAAGTCTTTTCTAAAAATTTCGGCAGAGTTTCCTTTCTAAAAACTGACCCCAAACGGGTACAAAACCTTATAAGGCATATATATATAATGAAAAATGCATCCCCAAGCGGGAGCTAGCTCTTCGTCAATCGACGGTCACAACCACGCAAGCAATATAATATACAATGCCTAAAGGCGAGGATCACAATAAAAAAGGAAACTCAAAACAGCATGAAATCAATAGAATACAACGCGCGACTCTAAGGTCGAAAGAATAAACAACACTGATCTTTATCTCTGAAATAATACATGTTTGGTTGATGGAACTTCGAGATACAACTGAATAATAATTTACAAGATATAATGATGGGTACGATACAAATAAACCCACCTACTATCAAATCACCCGAAAAGATGCAGTGCCAGCAAAGCCGTAATGAAACCAGCACGGCAAAACCTGCAAGAAACTGTGGCACAACGGGGGTGAGTTGCCAACTCGTGAGTAGAATACATCTACGAACAGGAATTGCATGTATGACGCAATCCTAGGTCATACGATCATAATATATTCTCAAATATATAACCAGTAGCCTATAGCAATGGCTAGGGTAAATGTTTAACCCAAGTGTAATCCCATATGCCCGTGTCAGTGTCTCAGGTAGCAATATATCATATGGATGATGTATGAATGCATGAAAACAGAATACATGTACTAAAGAGACTGCTTTCATAAGGGTGAGATTTCCTTTGTATTTTTAAAATGAGATATCATAAATGAAATCAGCATAAACAGTGTCTAGCATCGACACAAAACATAAATCTCAATGTCTCAAAATCTCAGACTCCGGCCATCCGGACTGGCCTGTATCATCAAATCTCAGTACCTCAATATCTCGAAATCTCAATGTCTCAATCTCAATATCAAGGGCGCCGTCAGTCCAGACCGGCCCCTACCATCCATCTCAAGACTACGGCGGTATCCTCCGGATATCCGACGCGTCGGGTAAAATCACCGGTCGGTAGTGCTCCCCTGCCAGGCTCAACGCCATCATCTGCGATCCTCTTGCCCCGGGGTACCGCACCGGGTCCACCAAGTACCTAAAACGGTTCCTCCACTCCTCGAACTCGGGTCTCGAAATCCATCAGCAAACTCATGATGGATGACTCATACATCATGGGAAAACAGCACTTTTTATTTTAAAGAGAGAAAAGAAGTTTATATAAGTTTTGCGGTTTTCCCCCAAATCCAGAAAATCTCATGGAAATCCGAATCCAAATCCTCAATAGCATGTAAACAGTGAATATAGGCATAAAAATCCATAAATGCGACATAACAATGAATAATAACATGCATGAAGTGACAAGTAATAACTACAATGTCTAAACTGGCATATAAGGCAAGTACACTAATATCATGTCAAACTACTAGCTAAGAAGCTAATTCAAGCAATAATATTTTCTAAGGTGTACGTGACATGGAAATTACCGATAAAGATGTGTGTGAGCCGACAAGTAAATGTACGTGGTACATACGCGTCATCGGTAATGGTGCGGGTGTCCTAACAGCAAGATATCAACAATAGAATATGAAACAAAATATAAGCATGCGATGCGGAGCGAACAACAATAATGAGCGGGAGCTGAATACTAGACACAATGATAACTAATCTGCATTACCCTAATATAAGTCTTACAATAGTGCCTTTTGAAATAACACGAATCGCGGTGTTTTGAAAATAAGGGCTACGGTGTTTTTAAGAAAAGATACATCTTTTGAAATATCCGTAGAATCCCTTGACCCGTTATTTAAAATATCCACGATCCGTTAGTTTTGAAATAGGTAGGAGTCTAATCTAGTCTAACAACTACACTAACTATATGGCTGAACTAAGAAGCTGAACTACAGGTAAGGAACCCGCCTAACATCTGAGTCGATACATATACATACCTGTATATATATTAGTCGGTGATCCCGCCTCAATAATATCATATCCGATACCATATTTATAATCAGACATCCCAGGTCAAGAGTGCGGATCAATCATCAATATATAGCTCGTACGTAAATCCGTCGTAAGGCATCCCCAAATCTGGGTACGGGTCGATAGCAAATTCATCATATCATTCACCTAGTATCCTCTTTACCAAGATCATAATCCGGGTACTGACCTACGTCTAGTACAATACTGATATCATCAATATAAACATGATCTGATCACTGATCTACAGCCTCATACAAACTGATATCATCATCACATATCATCATAGAGAGGTATACATCGCCCAATGCGACCTATTATGGATATCTTAACATATTATATCCTATCTCATATCACGATCACATGTCAACCATTTTATATATATATCACTATTCACATGGCATCGTCATCCAAAGATCCGCTATAACACCAGGACGTATCTCAAGTACGAATCCTGCCATATCACCAATCTCACGGCCTCAACTCAAATCTCATCGACTCATCTCAATCCCAAGCATCATCCTCAATCCGTATGTGAACACATAGTCCCATACCCATGTGAACACATAACAATATAGAATCCCATATAAGCACATATGAAAGGAGAATGAATGCAAGTATGGGTGTGTGTGCATGTGTGGTGCGACCACTACTCTAGGGTTTCGCGACACTAAATCATCCAAGCGCGCCAAATATCCACATTTATCATCAATATATGTGTGTATACATATTCGTATACATCACCACGAACTGCGGGGGTGCTATACGCCATCCACCCGACTTCTCCCCGTAGATATAAATCTACTCACCTTGCTTTCTTGTGTGCCGATGTCACTATCCTTATCTTCAATACCTCGATGTCACGTGGGGTACCTACAAGGATATCACAACGCTAAAGCACATAAAAAACACATCGGAAACCAAAATGGCACACGCTACGCCTATAGGTAAAAACCTATAGCCTCGCGTGCAAACACGACCAATAACCCTTTGCCGTTGACGTACAAACGCCACCCGACAGAAATGAATCATCAAATACCAAAATCCATGCTAAAGTAAGTCGCAAATCATGCGCCAACTCAAGAAAATCAACCCAGATTTTACCCTAACTGGAATCAGATAAAATTGCACATACCAAAGGTCAAATCTACTGAAAATAGGGCCCTGAACCAAAAACGAGCACCAGAACCCCTGCTCTGGCCGCAAATTGTGGCCAGGGGGATTAAATCTGCGGCCAGAAGAATGAGGTGGGGGTTAGGGTTTTGTGTGGTGGTCCTAGGGTGCCTGCACATCTCACTGTCCAACCAAAATTATTTTAGGATGTCTCGGAAGATAGCAGATTCTCAAAAGCAGTGACGGATTTTCAGTTTTCCCCGATATCGATTCCATAAATCCGTATTCTGGGTTAGATTCTCTGGTTTTGTCTAATACAACATCACAACAGGGGTTCTAAGGTCACTACAAGCCTCAATTTCACCTTTGATTTCAGATCAAACCCTAAACCCTAACTTGAATTTTCAAAAGCCCTCAAAACGACATAATATCGACATGAAACAAGTATGGATGCAATAAGAATTGAAATACTATGCTAGGGGTGCAGAAATTACCTCCTTTGGCAACTCAAGAAAATTCTTGAGTTGCACAAAGTCCTCCAAATCCTTTCCTTCTAGGTCCAATGTGTAGCTAATGAGCTCGGGAACATTTTTTGTGAAATGGGAATAGGGTTTTGGGGGTGTATTTCATGGTGGATCTAGGGTTTTTGTGAAGGGGGAGAGAGAGAGAGAGAGGGGCAGCAGCAGCTCAACCATGGAGAATGAGAGAGAAAATGAGATTGGAAATGATGGGTTCATGGTTCAAAAGTGGGGTTGACCTAGTCTTCATCATTCTTTCACTTTTTCTTTTTCTTTTCTTTTCTTTTCTTTTCTTTTCCTTTTCTTCTCCCACCATGGTGAACCCTAAGCAACCATGCACCCAAAACATGTAACAAGTGTAACAAGTGTGAAAAAAAGATATGTGCACATTTTTGCACAAAAATGCTAAAAACCCGATTAGCGATTTTTAATCGCGATTAGCACTAAATTAGCATATAACTAACCATAAAAACTTTAAAATGGCAAAATTCCACAAAATACCTTATTTTAGAATTTTCCATAATTTTTCCAAAATTTTCCCCATTTATCGGTATTTAATTATGCCGAAATATTAAAATATTCATTAAAATAATATTAAATTATAAAAATTCCCAAAAAATAATATATTTTTTTTGAAATGTTACATTCATGAGATGAACTTCGTTCCTACCATTGTGTGATAATGGAGTTTTGGCTTTTGCCAAGGAAACCCCGTCCCATCTGTGATCCAGACATATTCTAAGGCAGTATCACCTGATCATGGAGATGGTTGATCTCCAGGGAGATCGAGGTTAGGAGAGTAGAAACAGATGACAACAGTGCGGATCCACTCACAAAGGCCTATTTCCCAATAGAGACTTTTAGAGGATGGTTGAGTATGAGATACTTCAACCACAGCTGATTATTGGGTTTTCGATACCTCAACAGATGGCCCTAGTGCAAGTGGGAGATTGTTAGTGATATGTATGCCCTAGAGGCTATTACTGTACATGCGATGTATATTGTAGTGGATGCTTGGACATATATATGGAGGACTTTCTTGCTCGACATGATGATATGCTATCTGGTTTCTCTTTATCTTAACATGTACTCTGATAGTCTCTATGGTTATATGTTGATAAAGCCCTTAGGATGAGTACTTGACTACCAGGACTATGATGCAGATCATTCTGGTGGGGACAGTGTAGTCGCTAAGTACATCCTTCAAATGTTCCTAGTCGTGGGTGTATCGAGACAAGGCATCGATATACCAGAGTAGACTAGCGTATGCTTCTTGACCCATGTAGATGGGCGATGGATGATCCCATATCCATTGATGTTTGACATCAGAGATAGTATACGGGTGCTCAGTGGAGACTGGGTACACTGGACGGACTCGCCGAGAACTCCCAGATGGTATTATACCTCACGTCAGATGGCAGTTCTCTGGTGACACTGGTACAGGTTAGTCTGTAGACCCGAGATCGTCATAGAGTCTTGTGTGATTCCCACTGTGATTTGATTTCCATCATACAACGTCCAAGAGGGCATGCAAAACGGTGGCTTTTGGGTACAGTCCCGAATCACATAGAGGCAATGAACGATAGGATGGGTTTCGTCTCTCCCGGTATAGGGAGTTGATGTTGCGCTGTGTTAGATTGTCTATAACTGGAAATCCCTGTCCAGGTTTGCTGAGATTTATTGGTAAGTGTTATCAGTAGTTTCTCAAACTGTTATGGACCTCATATCGACACGACTTATCGGTTACTGGGGTATGACGTTTACCACCCCTAGACTAGATATGTGACATATCAGACGAAGAGACCGGACTGTACTGGAGTGTTACTGATTGGATTCGCAGGAGAATATACAGGCTTGCTTGTTGATCCTCTGATCGCTCAATACCTGGGTGGATGTTACGTTTAGCTGACTGCTTGCAGCTTGTGAGTGTTTGATATGATCATCACCTACTGCCGGCGTATTGACGATTCTTTAGAATCCTACATAGAGGTTTCCTGGCTCAGGCAAAACGGAGTAGGAGCACATATGTGATATGTGCGGGACCGAGAACAATACGTGTATGTGATACCGTATTAGATTCTCGTGATATGTGATATCGGCCGGGTATATGTGATATAGCCGGGTCATCGGATCAAGTATTGATTCGATGAACTGATACAGATTATATTAGTCGGTTATTTGTGAAATAGCCGGATTATCGGATCAAGTGTTGATTCGATAATTTAATGTATAATTATATATTTGATATATTATATTACATTAACTAATATTAGCTCACTTAAAGATTCTTTTTCTCACTTGGATAATACATTGATATATATGTGATATATGTTAATTGTATTATTTTATTTTGTTACAATAAATATTGTATATGTGATATATAATATTGTAACATGTTAGGCTTACAAATGCAACATGTTTTGTGGAGTTTAAACATGGTTATGGTTTGGATTAGGGTTACGCTTGGATGAAGCTTTCATGAACCTTCTTGAAGCCTTGACTTTGACCTTTGATATTTTGTGTTGATATTTATTAACCCAACCCAAACCTTAGCTTCTAGTTAATTCTCTACAAGGGCTAACTCTATCTTTCTTAACCCATGGTTGATTTGTAACCACAACAATGATTTTCATTATTCATCACAAAAGGTTTTGCTTCATCTTCTTCTTTCCATTTTGATGAAAACCTTCACTAGGTTTTTGACAAGTGATGATAATGAGTGAGTAATTAAAAACAAAAGAGAGCTAAATTCCTACTTCATCATCCCCATCTATTCTAGCCACTTATATTAGGGTGTTTGTGTAAGTCCATGCTACCTCTCCCGGTACTTTCGGGCATGCGGAATTTGGTGAAAAACAATTTTCTTAGAGGTGGTAACATGGACTCAAAACCGGATCTTTGTTAAACATCTAACTAACAACCTAACTACGAGTTGCTAACTACTCGGTTAGGGGGTTATACATTTCTTTTTCTCGAACTCCTTCGTCTTCAAGCTTCGATGGTCGTCCGAACAGGCATCTCCCCGTCGTCTCCTTGCGCCGAAGATAGATCCACCTGAAAGCTTCAACCTTTGGCTCCTTCTTCGAACTTTGAAGAAACTAGTTCACTCGGTTTGCTAAACCTTGTGAACTAGAGTGAGTAGAGAAGAGTTTGTATGGGATTTTATCTATGGTTCTTGGTTCTCAACTCATGAGACAAGTGAACCATAGAATCAAGAGAGGGAGAGCAAGAGGAGGAAGATGAGAGCTCAAGAACAAGAGAGAGAATGAGCATGAAAGAATGAGAGAAGTCTTTTCTCTCTTGGCTCTCATAATCCAAAACTATCATCACAAAAATAATAATCAAGTATTGTGTAAAATGGTTCAAGTCAAAATGGCTAAATCATTTCATGCACTCATTTCTCACAAAAGAAACAAGTAAGTAAAAAGTCTTTGCCATGAAATGATAGCCATTGTCATCATGATGGTCAACTAGTCCAACCTAGTCAACCGGTCAACAAAGTCAACAAGTCAACAAAGTCAACCCCTCAACAACCATGTCACCATAATACTTAATTAATATAATTGTTAATCACATATCATATTCTCATTAGGGTTGAGCAAAAAGTCAATAGTCAACTGTCAATGGTCAACAACCCTAATGAGAATCCTCTGCCTCTGTCTCTCCGTCAACTGTGCATACACACCCGCATCCGCGTTCCGAGGAACACGAATGCATACTGGATAAATCCAATCCCAAAAGGTACACTAGGATTTGGCTTAAACCAAAGCCCGCTAGTGTAAACTGTCCGGACACTGTACGTGCACAAGTGCACGGATGTGACCGAACCCTGTCGCAAAACCATGCGACCTCTACTCTTTTGCCTAAAGGAGAATAGCTTTCTGTGTAGGACTCTAAAGACTCGACACTACGCTGGCAGTGGGTTTAACCACAGACCGCAAGCGGCACTAGCTGTGCGTAACGGTCCCCAGGTAGATGCCGACAAGAAGACTGACGAGGCGAAACCCATCTGAACTCCTACTGAGCCTGAATATGACATTCTCCGTACAGTCCGGTCTGTTCGTCTGATACATCGCATGGCGGGCATAGGGGCGGTAAACGTCAGTCCCCCAATAGCGGTACAAGTCGTGTCGGAGTGAAGCCCAAAACACCCTGAGATAACACTGGAAGCCTACCAGTATATCTCGTTTGCCCTGGCCAGGGACTACTCGTGTAATGGCTCTCCTAGACACAGCGCGATGTCAACCCTCAATACCGGGAGAGACGAATCCTGTCTAACCGTCACTGCCTCCAAGTGCTTCGAGGCTGCACCCAACTACCACCTGTTTGCACGACTCCTTTGAGCCGTGGTAGGGTAGTAATCAAAGTACAGTGGGAACACACTCGAGGCGAAGTGACAGTGTCAAGTCAGCGGACTAAGCTGTACTCATGTCACCTGGGAACTGATAACTGACGATAGGCATAATACCAACTAGTCAGTTCCCGACGAGTCCTGTCCAGTGTACTCGTAACCCAACGAGCACCCGCATACTCTCTCAAGTACGACGTACCGACGGCTGTGGGACAGACCGTCTCCCACACTGGGATGAGAAGCGCATGCGCTAGTCTACTCCGGAGTATCGATGCCCTGTCTCGATAGTCCTGCGACCAGGGACCTGCATAAGGATATGCTTATAGATTACCCAGCCCCACTAGTGTGACTGCCATCACAACGCTGGTAATCAAGCAAAGATCCTAAGGGCTCCGCTAATGTGTATAGGCGATATACTAAAATAAACACATGTACACATTGAAGTAGAAACAAACCAAGTAGCATACTACTATTTTGAGCAAGATTGTATATACAAGGTGAATATCCCAAGCTTCCATTAAGTAATATACAAACTAGTATGATACAGTAATGGCCTCTAGGGCATATACACTAACAATCTCCCACTTGCACTAAGGCCATGTACTGGCGTATCGAAGACCTATCATCTCGATCAGCCGCTCGAACTGAGTCTGGAGCAAAGCCTTGGTGAATGGATCTGCAGTGTTATCTTCTGAAGCGACTCTCCGAACCTCGATCTCCCGGCGATCCACGATCTCCCTGATCAGGTGATACCGCCTCAAGATGTGTCTGGATATCTGATGGGACCTGGGTTCCTTCGCTAAAGCTATAGCCCCGCTGTTGTCGCAATACAGAGGTATTGGATCAACAATGGACGGAACCACCTGAAGCTCTTTCAAGAACTTCCTCATCCAGACAGCTTCTTTTGCGGCATCAGATGCAGCGATGTATTCCGCTTCCATCGTCGAGTATGCAACGGTTTCCTGTTTGGAACTCTTCCAACACACCGCCCCTCCATTGAGGGTAAAGACAAAACCCAACATGGACTTGGAATCATCCTTGTCACTCTGGAAGCTGGAGTCAGCAAAGGCCTCGATCTGGAGGTCATTTCCGCCATACACCAAGAACATCTCCTTAGTCCTTCTCAGGTACTTGAGAATGTTCTTTACTGCTATCCAGTGTTTCTCCCCAGGGTTTGACTGATTCCGGCTTACCACACTCAGTGCATAAGCTACATCCGGTCTGGTACACAACATCGCATACATTATAGAGCCCACCGTAGAAGCGTAGGGTATAATAGACATGCGATCCCTCTCTAAATCAGTCTTGGGAGACATCTCTTTAGAGAGGGTGATCCCGTGACAAGCCGGTAGGTTAACGCGCTCGGAATCTTCCATACTGAATCTCTTCAGTATGGTGTCGATGTACCTGGACTGTGAAAGTCCTAATATCCTCTTGGATCTATCACGATGGATCCGGATCCCTAGGATGTATGAGGCATCACCCAGGTCTTTCATGGAGAACCTGTGTGACAAGAACCCCTTGACAGATTGTAGCATAGGAATGTCATTTCCTATTAAGAGAATGTCATCTACGTACAAAACGAGGAATACTACAGTTCTCGCTACAAATCTACTATAGATGCATGGTTCATCTGGATTTTTGATAAAGCCAAATTCCTTGACCGTCTCATCAAAACAGATGTTCCAACTCCGCGATGCCTGCTTTAGTCCATAGTTGGACTTAAGCAACTTGCACACCTTTCCGCTGCTCCCACTCTGAATGAAGCCCTCTGGTTAGTCCATATAGACACACTCCTCTAAATTTCCATTTAGAAAAGCGGTCTTTACGTCCATCTGCCAGATCTCATAATCGTGGAAGGCAGCAATGGCAAGAAGGATCCGAATGGATTTCAGCATAGCCACTGGAGAAAAGGTTTCGTCATAGTCCAAGCCAGGTCTTTGACGGAAACCCTTTGCAACAAGTCTAGCTTTATAGGTCTCAACCTGTCCATCTACACCAATCTTCCTTTAGAACATCCACTTGCATCCTACGGGTTTTACCCCGTCTGGAGCAATGTCCAACGTCCATACTTTGTTGGTGTACATGGACTCCATTTCGGTCCGCATTGCATCCAGCCATTTTACTGAGTCAACGCTCTGAACGGCCTGCTGGAAGCTAGTAGGCTCATCATAATCTATGATGCAATCCTCTCTATCCCCGTCTATGAGAAAACCGTAGTATCTCTCGGGCGGATGAGACTGCCTACTACTCCTGCGGAGCGGCGTAGGAATGTCCTGTTCTCTTGAACCCTCTGGTTCCACTAAGCTTTCAGTAATAGCTCGTGGTTCTGGAATTTCTTCCAGTTCTACTGCGCTCCCACTAATTTCCTTTTCTAAGAACTGATGTTCTAGAAAGTGGGCATGACGAGAAACAATAACTTTTTGTTCCTCTTCGCAGTAGAAGAAATATCCCTTGGAGTTCTTTGGATATCCCACAAACTTACACTGTACTGAGCGTGCCTCGAGCTTGTCCGCATGTTGCTTTTTGATAAAAGCTGGACTTCCCCATGTCTTAATGTGATTAAGATGGGGCCTCTTCCCACACCACATCTCATATGGTGTGGTAGGCACAGTCTTAGTGGGAACTCGGTTCAAAAGGTACGCAGCTGATTCTAGCGCATACCCCCAGAATGATCGCGGTAACTCAGCGTTACTCATCATGGACCGTACCATATCCAATAGGGTTCGGTTCCGTCTCTCCGATACACCGTTATGTTGCGGAGTGTATGGAGGAGTAAGCTGAGAGAGAATTCCGTTCTCTTTTAAATAGTCCAGGAACTCGGCACTCAAGTATTCACCACCTCGATCCGATCTTAGGATCTTGATACTTTTGCCGGTCTGTTTTTCTACTTCATTCTTATATTCCTGGAACTTTCCAAAGGCTTCGGACTTATGTTTCATTAAGAAGACATAACCGTACCTTGAAAAGTCATCCGTAAAAGTAATGAAGTAAGAATAACCGCTTCGCGCATGTGTAGACATTGGACCGCACACGTCGCTGTGTACGAGTCCCAAGAGCTCGCTCGCTCTTACTCCGTGTCCAGTGAACGGAGTCTTTGTCATCTTTCCTTTGAGACAGGATTGACAAGTGGCATACGATTGATATTCGAACGCATTCAAATATCCTTCTGTATGTAACATCGTCAACCTTCTCTCATTGATGTGACCCAGTCTACAATGCCACAAGAAAGTCTGATTTACTTCCGGAGACTTTCTTTTGTGTGTATTCTGGACATTGAAAATCTGTGGTTAGTTTAATACGTATATACCATTGCTCAATGTACCTGACCCAATCAGAACTTGATTAAGGTGAATGTTTACAACATTGCTTACAAACGCAAATTCATAACCTTCTTTAGAAACTAAAGATACAGAAATGATATTACAAGTTGCGTTGGGTACCAAAAAGCAATTACGCAAAACCAAAACATGTCCATCTGACATTCCCAGGTGATAGTCCCCCACGGCTTTAGCATCCATGCTAGCTCCGTTCGCAACTCTGAGGGTCATGTCACCTGCTTTCAAAACACTACGGTTTCTCAACGCCTGCAAAGAATTACAGATATGAGATCCTGATCCGGTATCCAATACCCAGGAAGTAGAGTTTATTGAAAGACAGTTTTCAATAACATACACACCTGAAGCTGAAGCTGCAACCTGCTTCAATTCCTGTGTTCTGGCCTTCCAGGCCCTGCAATCATTCTTCCAGTGTCCTTTTTTATGATAATAGAAGCATTCTTCCTTATCCAGAAGCTTCCACGCTTTATTTGTTGCTTTAGCTTTTCCCTTCGTATCCACTTTACTAACACCGCCTCTTGGTTTGGCGGGGGCTTTCTTCTTCTTTCCCGTGGCTTTCGCCTTGGACCTAGAAGAAGATGATCCTCCTACAAACAAAGTGGATGTTTCCCTACCTTTCTGTAGGGTGCCCTCTGCGCTCCTCAGCATGTTGAGGAGCTCTGAAAGTTCAACTTCTTTTTCTTGTAAGTTGAAGTTCAGTATAAACTGGGCGTAAGTGGAAGGAAGGGACTGGAGAACTAAGTCCGTATAGAGCTCACTCTCCAATGTGTTCCCCAGGTCCGCGAGCTCCTTAATGTAGCCAATCATCTTAAGCACGTGTTCTGCTACTGATGATCCGACGGCCATCCTTGCCGAAAATAACTTTTTCGACGCTTCGTATCTTGCGATACGAGATTGCTCTCCATACAGTACTTTTGTATGAAGAAATATGGATTCCAAGTCCATATTCTTGTGCCTCCTCTGATGTTCATTGTCCATAGAGGCAAGTACGAGGCACTTGGCCTTCGCGCTATCAATCTCCCAAGTCTTACGGATTTCCTTATCCACGATGCTGGAAGTGGGACCAGGGGCAGGGGGAGCTTTCGTGGTAAGAAGATACCCCAGCTTGTCGTAAGTGATTGTCATCTTGACATTCCTGAGCCAATCTTTGTAGTTTGGCCCTGTCAATATGTTTTTATCTAGAAGTAACTTAAGTCCAGTCATGTCGATTGGTCGCTGCAATTAAGAGAGAGAAGAAGAAACACTCAGCATGATGCTCTTGCAAGTTTAGAGTGGTTTTTAGTTTGTCTAAACAGGATGGCTCCCACTGTTTCTCGAATCCCTCCTCAAACCAAAAAGGAAGAATTAGTCAGGATCAATCTCACCGTACAATACTTGCTTAACCGTTCGGCCAGGCTGGTGTCGGTACTTCGAGGGAGGTTTTCCAACGCTTTCGCGAAGTTCCTTAATTAAATAACCTCTTTTCCCTGGGGGCGTAGCCCCGCTAACACCTTTCTAGGCACCTACTAGGTTTATAGCATTGATCGTTTAGTGAGAAATTTCCCGAGGAGTAGCATATACTCACAGTAGGATCGGGATCCAAATATCATCGCGTGACGAAACTGAAGGAATCCTACCAGAATCATCACACTCCAAGTGGTATGCAAATCTAGCAAGTTTCAGTACTTATGAAACTCCCGATGTGGATTTTTGCCCCATGCTCTTATGACCTTGACTTTGGCCAAAATATCATAAGTCACATGTCAAGTTCTACCCGTCATTCTCCAGGTTAATTTGGATCCATTCGTACCTACCCTTGACTTTGGCCAAAATGGCAGTACGACTGTTCCAAACCAACGCATCTATCTATGCTACACATGAATACCCAATAGCTACCAATCACTATGCCTTGACTTTGGCCAACATACACAGCTTGAATACTATTGACTATTCATGTGAAACGACGGAGGGCTACGAATGGTTTTGGCAAAACCGTGAACGTAGTGAACTTGATATAATCGATGGAACGAGATAGCTTTTAAAAGGACTGGCTCAAACTCCGCATTTAAAAGTTAGTTTTGAAAAGAACCGAGTGGTTTTCCGAAAGTGTTCCAACGATTTTAACTTGGTTTATTTTCTTGCATTAGTTCTTTTAATGCGTGATATTCTTGCATTAGTTCTTTTAATGCGTCCCATCATTTAATCCTACCATTGCAGAAAACAACCAAAATATGACGTACGCTTATGCCATTCGCATTCGCCACGGGGCCCCGTCATTACCCGTTAGGTTACTTAACTAACGACAGAGCGGGGGCTGGGCTAGCGCGGCTGTAAAACATAAGCAACGCCTAAATAATATCATATATAGATATATTGCAATGATAGCCATTTCAGATCACAGATGAACACATTGGATATACTAGGAATCCGCAATTCGTACGAGCCTGTAACGAAAAGCAGATTGCACGGTCGCGGTGAATAGCCAATACCCCACCCAAGACCCCTACGGGTGCGGCAAACTACCCGCTAAGTACCCGAAGCGAAGCAACCTCCCTCAACTCCGTGAGTAGGCCACTCGGCACTTTGGCATACCCGGTAGTTTGTGCACCCCCTCCATGGGTCTATCCTAGGAGCAAAAACTGTAAAAAGAAATTATACAATGACGGCTACAACCCCGACCCAGTTGTGCGGCCATACAAATAATTATTACATCAATTTACAAATTTACATGAATTGAAAGAAAAGAAAACTCTCGTCTCACAACCCCCGGCTATTCACCCGCAACAATCCAGTGAATTCATATACACATTCCAATAACATTACAGATCACAGATTTGTATAACCCCCACTAATCGACATATAGCGATTAGCAGACGTTCAATACAAATATCACATCATAGAAAAACCCGTCAGCTTAAGTCTTTTAGAAGTTCGATCAAAAATACGGATTTTCAGGACCCAAAAAATAAAATTTTCGTTCTGGAAAATCTGGGCAGAAAATATATATTCCAAAAATCCCAAAATACCCCTATGAGCAAACTGCAAAGAAGAAACCCCATGACCGAGTCAACTAGGCCGCGGTTCCGCGGCGGGAGCAAGCTCCCGCTGCGGAACCGCGGCGCTTTGATCGAGTTAGGGGGTCAAATTTTTGCAGTTTCTTCAGAAAACCCTGAGTCGATTTTTGGTGCATTTCAAAAAAAATTTCCAGCACTTTTAAAATCGACAGAAAGTTTAAAAAACGGGGTTCGTTTTGCGACTTTTTCTTTGATCGATCTTCTAGCTACTTTGCTAACATGTTAGATAGAGTTTAACTAGGCTCTGATACCACTGTAAGTCCATGCTACCTCTCCCGGTACTTTCGGGCATGCGGAATTTGGTGAAAAACAATTTTCTTAGAGGTGGTAACATGGACTCAAAACCGGATCTTTGTTAAACATCTAACTAACAACCTAACTACGAGTTGCTAACTACTCGGTTAGGGGGTTATACCTTTCTTTTTCTCGAACTCCTTCGTCTTCAAGCTTCGATGGTCGTCCGAACAGGCTTCTCCCCGTCGTCTCCTTGCGCCGAAGATAGATCCACCGGAAAGCTTCAACCTTTGGGTCCTTCTTCGAACTTTGAAGAAACTAGTTCACTCGGTTTGCTAAACCTTGTGAACTAGAGTGAGTAGAGAAGAGTTTGTATGGGATTTTATCTATGGTTCTTGGTTCTCAACTCATGAGACAAGTGAACCATAGAATCAAGAGAGGGAGAGCAAGAGGAGGAAGATGAGAGCTCAAGAACAAGAGAGAGAATGAGCATGAAAGAATGAGAGAAGACTTTTCTCTCTTGGCTCTCATAATCCAAAACCATCATCACAAAAATAATAATCAAGTATTGTGTAAAATGGTTCAAGTCAAAATGGCTAAATCATTTCATGCACTCATTTCTCACAAAAGAAATAAGCAAGTAAAAAGTCTTTGCCATGAAATGATAGCCATTGTCATCATGATGGTCAACTAGTCCAACCTAGTCAACCGGTCAACAGAGTCAACAAGTCAACAAAGTCAACCCCTCAACAACCATGTCACCATAATACTTAATTAATATAATTGTTAATCACATATCATATTCTTATTAGGGTTGAGCAAAAAGTCAATAGTCAACTGTCAACGGTCAATAACCCTAATGAGAATCCTCTGCCTCTGTCTCTCCGTCAACTGTGCATACACACCCGCATCCGCGTTCCGAGGAACACGAATGCATACTGGATAAATCCAATCCCAAAGGGTACACTAGGATCTGGCTTAAACCAAAGCCCGCTAGTGTAAACTGTCCGGACACTGTACGTGCACAAGTGCACGGATGTGACCGAACCCTGTCGCAAAACCAAGCGACCTGTCGCAAAACCATGCGACCTCTACTCTTTTGCCTAAAGGAGAATAGCTTTCTGTGTAGGACTCTAAAGACTCGACACTACGCTGGCAGTGGGTTTAACCACAGACCGCAAGCGGCACTAGCTGTGCGTAAAGGTCCCCAGGTAGATGCCGACAAGAAGACTGACGAGGCGAAACCCATCTGAACTTCTACTGAGCCTGAATGTGACATTCTCCGTACAGTCCGGTCTGTTCGTCTGATACATCGCATGGCGGGCCAAGGGGGCGGTAAACGTCAGTCCCTAATAGCGGTACAAGTCGTGTCGGAGTGAAGCCCAAAACACCCTGAGATAACACTGGAAGCCTACCAGTATATCTCGTTTGCCCTGGCCAGGGACTACTCGTGTAATGGCTCTCCTAGACACAGCGCGATGTCAACCCCCAATACCGGGAGAGACGAATCCTGTCTAACCGTCACTGCCTCCAAGTGCTTCGGGACTGCACCCAACTACCACCTGTTTGCACGACTCCTTTGAGCCGTAGTAGGGTAGTAATCAAAGTACAGTGGGAACACACTCGAGGCGAAGTGACAGTATCAAGTCAACAGACTAAGCTGTACTCATGTCACCTGGGAACTGATAACTGACGATAGGCATAATACCAACTAGTCAGTTCCCAACGAGTCCTGTCCAGTGTACTCGTAACCCAACGAGCACCCGCATACTCTCTCAAGTATGACGTACCGACGGCTGTGGGACAGACCGTCTCCCACACTGGGATGAGAAGCCCATGCACTAGTCTACTCCGGAGTATCGATGCCCTGTCTCGATAGTTCTGCGACCAGGGACCTGCATAAGGATGTGCTTATAGATTACCCAGCCCCACTAGTGTGACTGCCATCACAACGCTGGTAATCAAGCAAAGATCCTAAAGGCTCCACTAATGTGTATAGGCGATATACTAAAATAAACACATGTACACATTGAAGTAGAAACAAACCAAGTAGCATACTACTATTTTGAGCAAGATTGTATATACAAGGTGAATATCCCAAGCTTCCATTAAGTAATATACAAACTAGTATGATACAGTAATGGCCTCTAGGGCATATACACTAACAGTTTGCTTTACCAATACTCGATTAGTGAAGCAAGAGCTTGGGCTTGAGTTTCTTCAAGGTAGATCATCTTAGTTGTTGAAGATTGGAAGCAAGCTTGCATCATTCTCTTCATGAAGCCTCTCTAGAGTCCGAATACTTGATGATCGCAGTGAAGGGACCTCAACACGGAGCTTATGAAGCGAAGGAACGGACTACAAAGGTTGTAATCCCTAATTCTTAGAAGTAAAGTTGTTTACTTGTATAGTTTACCCTAATTCTCTAGTTAAGATCTTGGTTAGGGTTACATAGCACCTCAAATTTTTATAAAATGGCATGTGTGATGCCTTGCTAAACCTTGTTGCGTGCTATATTACCCTACAACATGTCGGCTAGGCGCAGCTAAAGAGTTCGAATGAGTGTCAGAAACCCATTTTCCCAAGTTTAAAGTGTTCGGAGGAACATGCAAGTGATTCTGTGGACCCTCTAGAAGAATGAAACCCTAACTCGACATGATGACCATAGAACCGCTTTTGAACCTTAGGGTTTGTGGCAGTTTAGCGGTGCCATAAGTGAGGCTTGGGTTTGCCCTTCTACGGCTGGTCCAGAGGTACTGCGGTATGTACCAGATATTTTTAGACTGTGCTCAGGTGTTGAGCCTTCGGGAAATTGTGGGACCTCGATGACTCGATCGAAAATTTTGACGTCGTTCGGATATCATGTGACAGGAGACCAGTAAGCTGACCATCTTTGGATAGAGGACCTCACCCAGATGCGTTGTGAGTTGATCGAGGACGGGCGAGTATTAAGTATTTCTCCTATGGTTGGGACGAGTCCCCGAGGACGTGTTCGGCTAGAAATCTTCTACAGAGTGACGAAGATACCGAGTTCATGATTTCGAGTCCGTGTGAGAGATTCCGGATTGATAGTAGCCGAGAACATTTGCAATACGCAGATAGCGTGACGTGACGTCGAAGTGGATAAGGATACAGACGAGTGGGACCAGAGGTTCGTGCGAGATGCTGATGAGCTGTTGTTACTCCCTGTTGAGATTAGAGATCTGATCTGTATACAGAGGTGTTGGGATACAGCCAGTTCCCGAGGAGATGCAGTGCTGAGAACGCAGATGTCCAGAAAAACGAGAAAAGATTATGCAAGAGTACCAGCCTCCGTAAAGTTCGGCATAGGCGAGATTGGAAGATACCCTGAGCAGGTACCTTCCAGGACACCGCTGCGATGAGATTTGCACCGAGGACCAGTTGTGTCACGAGTATTCAGAGGGCTAGAGGACGATGCCAGTGACGTGCTGCTTTACGTGTGGTCATGATAATTGGCCGAGGCACGACCAGAGAAGTGCCAGAGCGGAATTGTTTCTGTTGGCATACTTGACCGGGCCGACGAGCCGATGGATTGCGAGTTTGGGTAAATCCACAGAGAAGATAAAGACCGAGAGATAGAAGACGCCAGACCGTGATCAGGAGGCAAACGGATATTCTTGTTCTGCCGGTTTTAGGCGCACCGATATTTTTCGACATTGTAGGAGGTGTACCTCAATGTCATTTGTTGCAATTTGCGTTGTAATCCGAGTATCACGTTTGTTTCGCTTGGATTTGAGTTTTGATGATTGAGCTTTATGATATTGGTTTTCGTGCACCATGGCTGCACATACTGGGTATTTACATTTTTGTGCCTAGTTATTACACTTGATATATATTTATTACACCATTGTGTTGATTCGCGATTTGTGCGTATCAATTGCACTTGAGATTCGGTTTGTGCCTTGACTGCACGTATTTATGATTTCGTGGATTTCATAGGGTTGATTTGATTTTGGGCGTGTGGTACGCACTCGATTTGATTTTTGCACTCGGTATTGAAGGGATTTCTATAGCACCACTACTAGGGTTTGGTAGAAACACACATGCCATATTAAAAATTATAGGGTGCTAAAGAAAACATCCTATGGATCATACTAGAAAAGCTAGGGTAACAAAACTATTAACATCAACACAAGTAGCAAAAGGCTAGGGTTTTAGAATACAACCTTTGTAGCTCCCTACGCTAGACTACTTGGCCACTTGAGGGTTGAAAGAAGCTTGCTTGAGATCCTCCAAGTCCACGACGATCCACCCAGAGTCCTCTTTGTCCAAGCTTGAAGCTCCACTAGATCAAGAGAAGAAGTAGAAGCTAACACTCTAAACTAATGGGCAAGTGTCACGCCCCACTTCCCAGAGTACGCTAAGATGGGCACGTGACATAGCCAACCATACTACCTGTGGATAGGAAAAATCCCTCCACAGTCACATTACGGCTGTAGAGATATCAAGAACAGGAAAGTAAACCAACTATCTAGTACATGTCCATAAGCCAGAGTAAAAGAGTCAAGAAATAACAATGTGCGGAAGCCAAAAGGTACAATAATGAAACCTGGAAGTAAGACTGCATACCGAGAGGAACTTCACCGCTCAGTCTAACAGCGGCAATACACCTTATCAGTCTGCAACAAGGTAGAAGAATCTGGGTCATGCAAAACCCAGACGTCAGCGCGTCATGTCATCAGGTAATAAAGTAAAAACAGGGTAACAGGCAATACAATCATGAATGAAAGCAGGTGTAACAGTAATGTAAATCAGGGCAGTGAAGGGTAATGTGCAGTGAATAAACTAAACTGTTCTATTGGGTTTTCTACTCTCAAGTCTTTGAAATCAATTTGATGAATTATCGATGTAACTCAATAGTATCCCGTGCATGCCCGGGACCACGGTCTACAGACTCTCGGGCTGAAACCGAGACGTGCCGCTAGGCAGTAAAAGGTAGCAGGTACAGACGAGTGATGTCAACAACATCACTCCGGGGCTGGCCTAGCCAGTAAGACTAATCAGAACAGGTATCGAACTGTTGAGTTACAAGTCAGCTTTCACCATTGATTTCCCCATGCCCCCAAGTTATATGTGTCAAGTCAGATATTCCGTAATCAAGAACTAATGCCAACACAGGATCAGGTAAGAGCAGGTTTGTCTGGATAGACAACAGGAACGGTCCGTAAGGACTACATGTCAGGTTTGTTGGCATTAGACACAAGATCAGGTAACAGGTCAAGCCATGGTACATCAGGTCAAGTCAAGTAATGTATAAAGGTGTCATGCCATGTCAAGAGTTGTACGGTACCATGTCGTGTAAAGTAATAGTTGTAGCAAGTCATGTCAGGGTGTACAAGATATCATGTGGGTGCTCATAATCAAACTAGCATAATCATGGCATACAGCACAAGCATGTGTAGTAATAGAATCAACAAGCTGGAACTTGTAACGTGAAATGCGATCAGGTACAGATTAAGGTATGTAGATGCACAGTTATCAGTTTGTATTTAATAGATGGTTATGACATTACATGAATACAGTAAAACACATATGGATGTTAAAATCATGTTAATACGTGCTAAATACTCTAGAGATGCAATGATATATAAAAATACGTTCAGTGGATGCAACTGGGTATTCGGGTAGAAATTATTTAAAAGTGCTATGAGTTGTGCAGTTAATTAGTAAGCAATTTAAACACGGATATTGGTATACGATAAGGTGCTCTAACGTGCAACAAATTATAATTTAAGATCCGAGTCTATCATGATATAATCTAACATCAAAATGCAATAATGAAATACGGAAAGCCTTAGATTCCATTTATAGTTTTAAACATGAAATAATTATGTATAGATGTTATAGTAGCATGTAGCAAGATTAACTTGCCTCGGGATCCACAGATGCACGGCATGCAGCAAGAATGCGATAAAATGACGGAAAATCTCCATTGGGGCATTTCGTCGAACACCTTGCACGCACAAATACGGAACAGAACCAAGCAATGCAAGAATGTAACCGTGTAGGTAAGGAACGTCTACTGGGTTGCTCGGATCGTCGGCGACGGTCACGGCTCTGGCTAGACGGCCGGAAAGCAAGAAATAATGAAAAGAGAAAGAAAGAAATGAGCAGAAGGAGAAGAATAGGAATGAGGGGTGTTTGGCTGTTGGTGATCAAGCTCTGGTTCTGGGGACAGAGGGAAGAGTGACGGCGATGATGGTTTGCCGTCGACGATGGATAACGGTGAAGGCAATGGGATTCTAGGGTTGCTTGTTTGGGTCGTCGGGGATTATGGTTTATGGTGTCGGGAGTTGGAGAAGGAGGTGAGGAGGTGACCGCGAAGATGACGGCGAGGTGAGGGCGATCAACAGTGATGGTTTCTCGGTTGCTCGGGGTCAAGGATTTAGTGAAGAGTTCTTGGGTTCGTCGGGTTTGGGTTGCAGGGAGTTCGGCTTGTGCGTTCTTAGGGAGGAGGAGGATAGAGAGACGGTGCAGGTGACAAGGAAAGGCCGACGAGGATGGTCGGCGATGAGGATGACGACGACAGCGAAGGTGCAGGCATGGTGACGAAGTTGGGTTCGGCCGGGTTCTTCGTCGGGAAAGGGGAGTGGAGGAAGGAGATGAGAAGATGGAGGCGGTGACGAGGGTGTGGTGGTCGACGGCGACGATGAGGTCGGAACACCGGCGGTGAAAGTCCTGGCAAGGGTTGCAGCTTCGGTTTCTTGGGTCGTCCTGATCGTCAGGGGTTGTGATGGAGAGATGTGAAGATGACGAGGGCAAAGGTGGTGAGAGGATGAAGGCGAAGGTGGCGGCGGCGACGGCGATGGCGATGGCGAGGGTGAGCGTGGGTTAGGGTTCACGCGAAGCGGTGATGAAGGAAGAAAGGAGAGGAGAGAGAGAGAAACGTGAAAGGTGAGTTTTAAATAGGGTTAATAAAAAATTAAGTATATGCATAATATAAACAGAGAGAGAGAGACAGAGAGAGAGGAGAGAGATAGAGAGGAAGAGGTTGGGATTTAGATTATAATATATAAATTAGTTATATAAGATTTACTTATAATCGTATAAATATATATTTTGAACAGTAAATCTTAAACAAATATTTTAGTTAATCAATGTATATAATAGTTTATAAGGAATATAATATTAGTCCGTTTTGAAATTTTGGCAAATACAAACTTATTCCAAAACATGCCCGGGTCGGGTCTAAAAATCCGGTTTTAAAATATGAAAAATATATGCGACTTCCAAATTTCAAAATGAATGCTCAGCTAACGAAAATGCATACCCCGAAGAACGGATGCACACACGTGCGCATAGCCATCCAAACACGTCCGTTTCACTGAACGGGACGAAAACAAGGTGCGCGGATGCTGCCACGGGGTTAGGAGTATCAAGCAGGCCTTGTTATGTAATTTTAAAATATATTACGTGACTTAAAATGTTATATGATAAAAGATGCAATGCCAGATAAAATGTCAGTATACAGTATACGTGAGATGCACGTAACAAAGCAACGAGTCAGGATCAACTATAAATCAAACAAGTTCAAGCAAGCAGGTCGGGTCGACCGTGATGTACCAAGTAACTACCATCCGACCCAAATACGCTAAATCAAGAAAAGACTATGGATAGGTAATTACGGAAACTGGAATTGGTATAAGTGAACTCGGGTGTTACATTATACCCAACTACAAAAGAATTTCGTCCTCGAAATTCCAGGAATAAGAAAGGATAATCAATCAAGAAACTATAAGGATAGGTGATAAATCTTCTGTCGGACTTCATCTTCGTTCCCAAGTTGGTTTTCCAGGCGAGCGATTTCCCCAAGAAACAAGTACAAGAGGGATAATCTTGTTCTTAAGAATCTCTTCCGTTTGATCCACAATCGACATCGGTCGCTCCTCAAAGGCTAACACTTCACGTACAGTCATCTCCGAAAGATCCATTACATGTATTTCATCTCGTGCATAACTATGGGGTTGATACACGAAACACGTCATGAACATTCACCAAGGATTGCGGTAACGCCAAACAATACGCCACTTCTCCAACACGCTCCAAAATCTCAAAGGGTCCAATGAATCGAGGAGTAAGCTTTTCTCGACTTCCGAAACGAATCACCCCTCTAGTCGGTGATTTCCTCAAGAATACCAAATCACCAACGGCGAACTCTAGAGGTCTTCTCGACGTATCTGCCAACTCTTTTGTCGGTCTTGTGCTGCTTTCATATAATTCCGGATAGTGCTAACCTTCTCAACTGTTTGCACGATCAAATCTGGTCCCAAAATATTCGTTCTCCAACATCATCCCAACAAACAGGTGAATGACACTTGCGACCACATAAAGCTTCGAATGGAGTCATCTGAATAGTCGTCTGGAAACTGTTATTGCAAGAAAACTCCACCAAGTGTAGATGATCCTCCCATGAACCCTTGAAGTCTAACATGCAAGCTCTCAACATGTCTTCAAGAGTTTGGATCGTCCCCTTCGATTAGCCATCCGTCTGAGAGTGATAAGTTATACCAAACTTCAAACTAGTCCCCAAACCTTCCTGTAACTTCCTCCAAAGTGCGATGAGAATCGGGTGTCACGATCGGACACGATGCTCACCGACACTCCACGAAATCTTACAATTCCCCCGCTCATACCGTGCTGCCAAACTTCTGTTGATTGACCAACTCGAAAAGGATGAATGAGCTGCCTTGGTCAAACCGTCAACGATCACCCAAACTACACTGTTGCCATTCGGGCTCCTTGGTAGAGCCGTCACAAAATTCATGGTTATATATTCCCACTTCCATTGAGGGATCAGAAGTGGTTGTAATAAACCAGCAACCTGCTGATATTCAGCCTAACTTGCTGACACACCCAGCACTTTGCTACAAAGCGGTAATCTCCCGTTACAAGCCTTTCCCCCAGAATTGCTGTCGTAAAACTCGGTACATCCTCGTGCCTCCTGGTTGTACGGACTACACGGGACTGTGGGCCTCCTTCATAATTCCTTCATGGATATCTCCCCTTGGCCCACACAAGCGGTTACCACAAACACCTTCATGAATCAATAAGTCCGTTCAAATGCCAGCTTCAACCTGTTCTCGAAACCTTTGCAATCTTGAGTCCTCCAATTGCACTGCCTTAATATCCTCGATCAACAACAACTGTACTTGCAGTTGTTGGATATATGTATGCCCTAGAGGCCATTATGTGATAGTGGATGTATCTGTACATGTATATATATATTCAGTTTGCATTCTTGCTCGACATGATAGTATGCTATCTGGTTATTCTTTATCTGACATGTTGATTTGATCATGCTTTTATTTCATTCATACATGCTGATAAAGCCCCAAGGATATCTGCTTGACTACTCTGATTATGATGGAGATCATACTAGTGGGACATCTGTAGTCTATAAGCATATCCTGAAATGTCCCTAGTCGGGGGTGTATCGAGACGGGGCATCGATATACCAGAGTAGACTAGCGTATATGATACTAGACCCATGTGATGGGCGATGGATGTTCCCACATTCATCGATGTTTGACATCAAGATCATATACGGGTGCTCAGTGCTGACTGGGTACACTAGACGGACTCGCCGAGAACTCCTATATGGAATTATATCTATCGTCGGATAGCAGTTCTCAGGTGACACTGGTACAGGTTAGTCTGTAGACCCGAGATCGTCATGGAGTCTTGTGTGTTCTCCCACTGTACTTTGATTGCCACCCTACCACAGCTCTACTGAGTCGTGCAAACAGGTGGCCGTTGGGTACAGTCCCGAGACACACGAAGGCAATGAGCGATAGGAGGGATTTCGTCTCTCCCGGTATTAGGAGTTGATGCTGTGCTGTGCTCGACTGGTTATAACAGCAAGTCCCTGGCCAGGGCTGCTGAGATTTGCTGATAAGTGTTATCAGTAGTTCCTCGATCTGTTATAGACCATTCACCGACACGACCTATTGAGTTATTGGGGTCGACGTGACCATCCCTAGGCTCGATATGCAGCATATCTGACGAAGAGACCGGACTGTACGGTAGTGTTGCCGGATGGCTCGACGGGAGTTGTAACAGGTTCGCTTGTTTTCTTCTTATCGCTCAATACCCGGGTGGCCGTTACGTTTGGCTGACCGCTTGCGGCTTGGGGGTGCTTGATATGATCATCACCCACTGCCGGCCTATTGACGAGTCTTAGAGTCCCACATAGGAGTTACCTAGTCCAGGCGAAACGTTGTAGTGCGCGTATGCGATATGCGCTTGGACCCGATTAAAATACGTGTATGGGATACCGTATATTAATTGGGCGGCTTGCTAATGGTCGGGTCATATGTGATATGACCGGATTGGTGAATCAAGTGTTGATTCATTATTATTTTCTCACTACAAATCCTATGTTGCTTATTTTGGATGTATGCATGCATGTATGCATTCATTCTTGTTCATGCACATGTTGATGTGCAAGCACATATGCATACATACATCAAATTCTATCATGGTTGTTTATACAATGGAAATGGTGGATGTATAAAAATTACACCATGGTTGTATTTGGATAATTATTGGATTTAAATTAAAGCAAAAGTAAATGAAAAATGGGTTAAATCACTTTAGAATTTCTACACTCTTCTAACTCAACCATGCTCACCTAACTTTTAACCCATAGTTTATTTTCTTATCATGCTTTTAATTTAAAATAAAATGATATCTAAATACTTAACCATGGTTGGTTAAGAGAAAGAAAAATATATATAGCTATTTTTCTTTTCTCTTTGTGAAGATAATCCATTCTCTTCTTCACAAAGTCCATCATCTTCATCAACCTCCATGCTTAAGCTCTCTAGTTCTTACAAGAGAGTGAATCATTCATAAAAATAGGATTTTGAAGTGAGATCCATAGCCACAACTTCATTCTAATCAAGCCTAGCTCACTTGATTAGAGTGTTCTCCTTGTTTTACCAAACTTGCTAGCTTGGACGGGAAGCTCCGGGTGGATCGTCGTGGACGCAAGAGGAGGAAGAGTGGACCTTCTTACAACACCCCAAAGTCAAAGGAGCAAAACAAAAACGGGAGCTACAAAGGTTGTAGCCTTCTAACCCTAAGCTTTTCTAGTTAAAAGTTTGTTAAACCTAATTTTCTAGGATCGATTCCTTTGCTTGTTAGTTTAGCACCATAAAAAAGACAACTTTAGGTCATGTGATGCTTGTAATCTCTTCATAGGGTGCTAATCTAACCTAACATTGGTATCAGAGCCGACCTAGAACGTTAGGCGACCTTTTTGCGAAGTAAAAAGTCCGATCGAAACAAAAATACGACTTTAAAGGATGCTCTCTGGAAATTTTTTTAAAACTGACTTTTTTCAGAATTAAAAATTCTCAAAAAATAGAGCAGGTAAAAATTAGTCGATCTGGAAAATCGGTACCCATGAACAGTTACTTTCGCCGCGGAAGCGCGGCATAAGCATGCTTAGGCCGCGCATCCGCGGCAATTTGAGGGGCTCTTTGACAATTTTCTGCACAGTAATTTTCTTTACCTGCTACAGTATATTTTGAGTATATTTAATCTGAATCTGCTGTTGAAAAATTCTGGAGATGTTTTGCGACTCGTGGTTTCGATCGGAATTTTCATTTCGCTTTCTTTTCCGGGTAAACTAGAAAGTATTGAAGTGTTTGAACGAATATCATTTACTCAATATTCACGGGGTTTAAATAGTTTGGAGATGCGTGCGAGTCTTTTTGCGGTGGTCCCTCTAGAAGACAACAAACCTTAACTCGATTATGTGACCGTCTCGAACTGCCCTTTGAACCCTAGGGTTTGGGGCAGTACGGCGTGCCACATGTGAGGCGTTGGCTTGACCCTTCTACGGCTGGACCGCCGCTACTGTGCCACACTCCGGATCTTTTGAACCCTGCTCAAGTGTTGAGCTTTAGTGAATCTTGGGTGCTTGATAGTTCGTTCGAAAACTTTAATACTGTCTGTTTGTCTGGAATGTGATACAATATGTGGAATTCATATGGTTTAGGCATGAAATACGAGATATGTGATATTTCGCATTTATGATGTCTAAAGAGAATCTGGATTCCAAATATTGTAGTTTTACACTTTCTTTTCTGTGACCGTAAGTGTAGTATGCTAGATATCGCCGGTTTCGTTGCTATACATCAACGACAATCGGGGTACGCATACTTGCTTACGTTGATGATATTATGTGTTGCTGAGATATGATGTGCAGGATTGTCACGATCGAATAGCCGGGGGGTTTTTGTGAGATGAGAGTTTTATACTTTCATTCATGTAAATTCAAATGTAATGTAATATTCTTTTTTTTGGGGCACTTCCAGGTTGCGGTTGTGTCACCAGTGTTGTATATTATTTACTTTTCCGCATTAGGATGGACCCAAGGAGGGGAGCACAGGTGACCGGGTTCTGGGGTTCAGTGGGAGGCCATCTCGAGGAGTCGAGACCGGGTCTCCTAAACTCCAGGATTGGTAGGGTCACTTGCTGCTCTCGTAGGGGTCTAGGGTGTGGGCTTGGCTATTCATCGCGACTGTGGAATCCGTATTTTCTATTCTGGCTAAATACTAAATACGGACGTCCTAGTATATCCCACGTTATATCTATATTTCTGCTGCCTGTGTTCTGTGATATCTGAGACGAATGACTTATTATATATATGATATATAGTAGACGTTGCTTATGTTTTACACCCGCGCTAGTCCCGTCCCGGTATGCCGTTAGTTAAGTAACCTAACGGTGCATAACGGAACATTGCGGCGAATGCGGATGGCATAAGCGTACGTGTTATTTTCGTTTCTTTTCTGTGATTGGCTTTAGGACTTAAATGATGGGATTACATTAATGTGATTAATGTAAAGAAAATAAACCTAAAAAGATGTTGTAGAATCGAATTTGAAAAATACTCGGCTATTTATGAAAAAGCTACATTTCAAAAACTGCGGAGCTTAAGCCACTCCTTTTGAAAAACTGTTTGATTCTACAACGATATCAAGTTCAAAGAGTTAAAGATTTTCTTAAAAATCATTCGCAACCCTCCGTCATTTTAGGAAGTAGAGTACTTAGTATTCGTGCTACGTTTGTTGACTTTAGTTAAGGCGTAGTGTACGGTAGCTAAGTGATGTCTTCCTACACTGCATATGATGCAGATTAATTAGGACATTCATGCGACTTTGTTGACCATAGTTAAGGGTCATATGGGTGGGTCTAATTAATCAAGAAATGACGGGTAGAACTTGACTGGTACTTATGATTTGTTGACCATAGTTAAGGTCATAAGTACTAGGGGTAAAAATTATATCGGGAATTTCAAGTGTTGAAATTTGCAATGAGATTGCATACCTTCCATGTGATGGTTGGATCCCGATCCCACTGTGGGCAATAGTTGCTCCTAGGAGAGTTTTACAGTTTACAATTAGCTAACTCATTAGGTGTCTAGAAAGGTGTTAACGGGGCTCCGCCTCTGGGAAAACGAGGTTTACTCTAATTAGGTCCGTGCGAAAGCACGGGGAACCTCCCTCAAAGTACCGACACTGGCCTGGCTGAACGGTTAGCGAAGTTGTAGACTGTAATTAATCCTGGCCAGTTTTTCTTTTTAAGGTTTGAAAGAGAAACTTGATAAAAAGAAGTGGGAAACATCGATTAGACAAGATAATAAACCAATCTAATCTATGCAAGAGCTTTCGCTGAGTGTATTCTTTTCTCTCTCTTAATGGCAGATACCAATGACTGGACTTAAGCTTCTACTAGATAAAAACAAACTGAATGGGACCAACTATAAAGAATGGCTAAGGAATCTAAAGATCGCCTTGACTTATGATAAAGTATCATATGTCCTCACGGCTTCAGCCCCGTCCGTCCCAGGCCCAAAATCCTCAGTTGCGGACATAGAAGTCCGCAAGACATGGGACGCTGACTGTGCCACGGCCACATGCCTCGCGCTTGCATCGATGGATAACACACATCAAAAGCAGCACGAGGACATGGATATTCACGGGATACTGCTCCATACAAAGGAGTTGTATGGGGAGCAATCCCGCGTATTACGATACGAAGCATCAAAGAAACTGTTTCAGATGCGAATAGCCCCTGGCACACTAGTAGGAGACCATGTGTTGAAGATGATAGCGCTTATAGAAGAGCTTGGGGACCTTGGATGGACAATGGAAAATGAACAATATATAGATATTATTCTGCAGTCCCTCCCCTCCACCTTTGCTCAGTTCATAGTAAACTTCAACATGCATGGCATGGAGAAGGACCTCCCTGAACTCCTTAATATGTTAAGGAGTGCAGAGAGCACTATGAAGTCAGCAAAGACTCCCGTTATGACCATTGGACAGTCTTCTTCTTCTCGCCCAAAAGCTAAAGCCAAGGGAAAGAAAAAGAAGAAACCCAATAATCCTAAGGGCGGAGTCAAAAAGGTGAAGGGAAAGGGAAAGTCCACGGCTGGAGACCCAGGGAAAGAATGGTGATGCTTCTGCTTCAGGTGCGTTTGTGACTGAAAACTGTTTTTCTATAAACTCTGCTTCCTGGGTATTGGATACCGGTTCAGGTTCTCACATTTGCAATTCCATGCAGGGGCTGAGAAATAGCAAGGTTTTGAGGACAGGTGACCATACTCTCCGCGTTGGAAATGGTTCCAATGTACATACAGTCGCAGTGGGAGAGTATCACTTGGGGTTGCCATCTGGATGTATTTTGATTTTGAATCCATGTTATTTTGTACCGACTATGCTATGTAATATAATATCCGTTTCTTTGTTGGACAATGAAGGGTATAATTTTGTGTTGCAGAACAATGTTATGAACATTCACCTAAATCAAATGTTGGTTGGGTATGGTACACTTAATAACGGAATATATGTCCTAAATCAACACACAGTTTTCAGTGTACAACACACTAATAAAAGAAAACTTTCAGAATTAAATGAAGCTTTTCTTTGGCACTGTAGACTTGGTCATATTAACGAAACAAGACTAAACAAGTTACACAAAGATGGATATTTAAATTCTTTTGAATATAAATCTTATGCGACTTGCCAGTCTTGTATCAAGGGTAAAATGACCAAAACTCCGTTTATCGGACACGGAGAAAGAACTTCTCAGCTCCTGGGCCTCATACATAGTGATGTATGTGGGCTTATGTCTACACAGGCTAGAGGCGGTTTTTCATATTTCATTACATTCACCGACGATTTCTCAAGATTCGGTCATGTATTTTTATTAAAGCACAAGTCCGACGCTTTCGAGAAATACATTGAATATAAACAAGAAGTAGAAAAACAAACCGGCTTGAGTATTAAGATGCTTCGATCAGATCGAGGCGGAGAGTATCTCAGTACAGAATTTGCAAACTTCCTAAAAGAGAATGGGATTCTCTCTCAGCTCACTCCTCCTTACACACCACAGCACAACGGTGTGTCAAAACGACGAAATAGGACCCTATTAGATATGGTCCGGTCCATGATGAGTGACGCTGAGTTACCAGTCTCGTTTTGGGGGCATGCATTGGAGACTGCAGCGTTTCTGCTAAACAGGGTTCCAACCAAAGCCATGTCTACCACTCCATATGAGATATGGCATGGGAAGAGACCATCTCTTAAGAGAATTAAGATTTGGGGTTGCCCGGCCTATGTCAAAAAGCAGAACCCGGACAAACTCGAGACACGGTCAGTCATGTGTAACTTTGTAGGATATCCAAAGAATTCCTATGGATATCTATTCTACCACAAAGAGGAACAAAAAGTGTTTGTTTCTCAGTATGCCACATTCTTGGAAAAAGAGTTTTTCATGGATAGAGATGATGGCAAGGTGGTAGATCTAGAAGAGGTTCTAGAGACACAAACTACAAATGACGATTTGGTTGAACCGGCTGTTGCAATAGAAACTGAAGAACCTCGGCCACTCCGTAGGTCTGGTAGGACTTCTCGCCCACCGGAGAGGTACTACGTTTCCTCATTGATGGTGACAGAGAAGACTGTATCATGGAAGATGATGATCCTACCAGTTTTCAGCAAGCTATCACGAGTGGTGACTCTGTGAAGTGGCTGGATGCCATGAGATCCGAAATGGAGTCTATGTACACCAACAAAGTATGGACTTTGGACGTTGTACCCCCTGGGGTAAAACCTGTGGGGTGCAAATGGATCTTTAAAAGAAAGATTGGTGTGGATGGGCAGGTAGAGACCTATAAGGCAAGACCTGTGGCGAAAGGTTTTCGTCAAAGACCAGGTCTGGACTATGACGAAACTTTTTTGCCCGTAGCCATGCTTAAATCCATTCGGATCCTACTTGCTATTGCTGCTTACTACGACTATGAAATCTGGCAGATGGACGTTAAAACAGCATTTCTAAATGGAGATTTAGAAGAATGCGTTTATATGGATCAGCCAGAGGGCTTCATTGACAGTGGGAGCAGCGAGAAAGCATGTAGATTGCTTAAATCCATATATGGGTTAAAGCAGGCATCTCGGAGTTGGAACATCTGTTTCGATGATGTTATCAAAGAGTTTGATTTCATCAAAAATCCAGATGAACCTTGTGTTTATAGGAAGGCTGTAGGAAGAGCTGTTACATTCCTCGTATTGTACGTGGATGACATTCTTCTGATAGGAAATGATATTCCTATGCTACAGTCGGTCAAATCATTCATATCACTGAGGTTCTCCATGAAGGACCTGGGTGATGCCACATACATCCTGGGCATTAGGATCTATAGGGATAGATCCAAAAAGATATTGGGATTGTCCCAAACCAAGTACATCAACACCATCCTAAAGAGGTTTAGTATGGAAGACTCCAAGCGGGTTGCCTTACCCGCTTGCCATGGAGTCACTCTCTCCAAGGATTCTTGTCCAAAGACCGATGAAGAGAGAGCTCGCATGAGCATTATACCTTATGCTTCGGCAGTAGGGTCTATAATGTATGCGATGTTATGTACACGCCCAGATGTAGCTTATGCACTTAGTGTAGTAAGCAGGTATCAATCCAACCCAGGGGAGAACCACTGGACAGCTGTGAAGAACATTCTTAAGTACTTACGAAGGATTAAAGAACTGTTCTTGGTGTATGGTAATAAAGATCTCCAAATGGAGGCCTTTACCGATTCGAGCTTCCAGAGTGATAAGGATGACAGCAAATCTATCTCAGGGTTTGTGTTTACCCTCAATGGAGGGGCGGTGAGTTGGAAGAGTTCCAAACAGGATACCGTTGCAGACTCTACGATGGAAGCTGAGTACATTGCTGCAAATGATGCCGCCAAGGAAGCCGTCTGGATGAAGAAGTTTGTCTCGGAGCTAGGAGTAGTTCCAACCATTATTGATCCAATACCTTTGTATTGTGACAATAATGGGGCGATGGCGTTAGCCAAGGAGCCCAGATCCCATCAGCGGTCCAGACACATCCTGAGGCGCTTTCATTTGATCCGGGAGATTGTGAATCGCCGCGAGATCGAGATTAAGAGAGTTGACACAAAGAACAACGCCGCGGATCCATTCACCAAGGCCCTCCCTCAGCCGCAGCATGAGCGACTTTTTGAGATGTTGGGTATGAGATACGCCAATAACTGGCCTTAGTGCAAGTGGGAGATTGTTGGATATATGTATGCCCTAGAGGCCATTATGTGATAGTGGATGTATCTGTACATGTATATTTATATATTCAGTTTGCATTCTTGCTCGACATGATAGTATGCTATCTGGTTATTCTTTATCTGACATGTTGATTTGATCATGCTTTTATTTCATTCATACATGCTGATAAAGCCCCAAGGATATCTGCTTGACTACTCTGATTATGATGGAGATCATACTAGTGGGACATCTGTAGTCTATAAGCATATCCTGAAATGTCCCTAGTCGGGGGTGTATCGAGACGGGGCATCGATATACCAGAGTAGACTAGCGTATATGATACTAGACCCATGTGATGGGCAATGGATGTTCCCACATTCATCGATGTTTGACATCAAGATCATATACGGGTGCTCAGTGCTGACTGGATACACTGGACGGACTCGCCGAGAACTCCTATATGGAATTATATCTATCGTCGGATAGCAGTTCTCAGGTGACACTGGTACAGGTTAGTCTGTAGACCCGAGATCGTCATGGAGTCTTGTGTGTTCTCCCACTGTACTTTGATTGCCACCCTACCACGGCTCTACTGAGTCGTGCAAACAGGTGGCCGTTGGGTACAGTCCCAAGACACACGAAGGCAATGAGCGATAGGAGGGGTTTCGTCTCTCCCGGTATTGGGAGTTGATGCTGTGCTGTGCTCGACTGGTTATAACAGCAAGTCCCTGGCCAGGGCTGCTGAGATTTGCTGATAATTGTTATCAGTAGTTCCTCGATCTGTTATAGACCATTCACCGACACGACCTATTGAGTTATTGGGTCGACGTGACCATCCCTAGGCTCGATATGCAGCATATCTGACGAAGAGACCGGACTGTACGGTAGTGTTGCAAGATGGCTCGACGGGTGTTGTAACAGGTTCGCTTGTTTTCTTCTTATCGCTCAATACCCGGGTGGCCGTTACGTTTGGCTGACCGCTTGCGGCTTGGGGGTGCTTGATATGATCATCACCCACTGCCGGCGTATTGACGAGTCTTAGAGTCCCACATAGGAGTTACCTAGTCCAGGCGAAACGTTGTGGTGCGCGTATGCGATATGCGCTTGGACCCGATTAAAATACGTGTATGGGATACCGTATATTAATTGGGCGGCTTGCTAATGGTCGGGTCATATGTGATATGACCGGATTGGTGAATCAAGTGTTGATTCATTATTATTTTCTCACTACAAATCCTATGTTGCTTATTTTGGATGTATGCATGCATGTATGCATTCATTCTTGTTCATGCACATGTTGATGTGCAAGCACACATGCATACATACATCAAATTCTATCATGGTTGTTTATACAATGGAAATGGTGGATGTATAAGAATTACACCATGGTTGTATTTGGATAATTATTGGATTTAAATTAAAGCAAAAGAAAATGAAAAATGGGTTAAATCACTTTAGAATTTCTACACTCTTCTAACTCAACCATGCTCACCTAACTTTTAACCCAAAGTTTATTTTCTTATCATGCTTTTAATTTAAAATAAAATGATATCTAAATACTTAACCATGGTTTGTTAAGAGAAAGAAAAATATATATAGCTATTTTTCTTTTCTCTTTGTGAAGATAATTCATTCTCTTCTTCACAAAGTCCATCATCTTCATCAACCTCCATGCTTAAGCTCTCTAGTTCTTACAAGAGAGTGAATCATTCATAAAAATAGGATTTTGAAGTGAGATCCATAGCCACAACTTCATTCTAATCAAGTCTAGCTCACTTGATTAGAGTGTTCTCCTTGTTTTACCAAACTTGCTAGCTTGGACGGGAAGCTCCGGGTGGATCGTCGTGGACGCAAGAGGAGGAAGAGTGGACCTTCTTACAACACCCCAAAGTCAAAGGAGCAAAACAAAAACGGGAGCTACAAAGGTTGTAGCCTTCTAACCCTAAGCTTTTCTAGTTTAAAGTTTGTTAAACCTAATTTTCTAGGATCGATTCCTTTGCTTGTTTGTTTAGCACCATAAAAAAGAAAACTTTAGGTCATGTGATGCTTGTAATCTCTTCATAGGGTGCTAATCTAACCTAACAGCAGCTGCATCAACTGTCCTGAAGAATGCGGTAGCACGACTTCCAAATCGAATCTCCGAAAGTCTTCACTAAGTTTCTTCTGTGTAGTCAACATCTGAATTGCTGGCAACCAACTAAATGCATCCGGTACAACACTAACTTTTCCCAGATGGTACTTAAGATCGAAATCGTAGTTAGCCGTCAGCATCCACCATCTTCGCTGCCTCACAAATAGCTCCTTCTGGACGAACACGTACTTTAGGATTTTATGATCGGTGAATATTTCGACCCCTTTCGCCTAATAAGTAGTGTCTCAAAATTTCAAGCGAAAATCCCAGCCGCAAGCTCCAAGTCAAGAGTTGAGTAATTCTTCTCATGGGTCTTCAACTGTCTCAACGCGTAAGCTACAACCTCCTCATGTTGTATCAAAACACAACCCAAACCTTTCCCAGATGCGTCGCTGTGGATCACCAATCCTCCGGAATTGTCTGGCACGGTTAAAACAAGAGTGGTTAACAACCTTTGCTTCAACGCCTCAAAAACTGACGCACACATATTTGTCCACACAAAAGGTACATCCTTACGCGTAAGCTTGGTCAGAGGCTCTGTCAAACGAGCAAAACTCTTCACGAACCCTCTATAGTCCCCTGCCAGTCCAAGAAACTTCTGATCTTTGCAATGTTTTTCGGAATTGACCGGTCTTGAACTGCTACAATCTTCCCTGGGTAAACGGTGATTCCATCTCCAGCTACGATATGTCCCAAAACCTTACTTCTTTAAGCCAAAACTTGCACTTGCTCATCTCTACATATAATCTTTCTTGACGCAATGTGTGTAGTACGATCTTCAAGTGTGCCGCATGCTCTTCAATACTCCCTGAGTAGACCAGAATATCTTTAATGAACACCACCATAAACTGGTTCAAGAATGGCGAAAAGATTCGGTTCAACAAGTCCATAAATATTGCCGGTGTATTCGTTACTCCGAAGGGCATCACTAATACTCGTAATGTCCATACTGAGTTCGGAACGCAGTCTTGCAAATATCCTCTGATTTAACTCGGACCTGATGATATCCGAACCGCAAATCCAGCTGCGAGAATACCCTCGCGCCACTAAGCTGCTCAAACATTTCACCAATGCGAGGGACCGGGTACTAGTTCATAATAATCACTCGGTTTAATTCTCGATAATCAATGCACGCCTTCCCTGCGTCTTCCTTCTTCTTTACTAGAAGATCTGGAGCATCCCCAGTTAAGTTACTGCGGCGAACCAACCCTTCTCAAATAATTCAGCAACCTACTTCCTGACTTCTTTCAACTCAACTGGTGCCATTGGGTAATATGCCCTTGAGATTGGCGCTGCACCAGGAACAAGTTTAATCGCAAACTCCACGTCTCGCCTCTGCGGTAAACCTGATATGTCTTCACACTTCCATGAAACTCTCAAATATAGCTGGCGCTTCTTCCTTATCCACTGCCATTGACGAAAGAACCTTGTTTGTCGGCCTAGCCCTAACTCGACTGGCCCGACAGAACTTCTTCCTCCAGCAAAACAACTTCCGAATGTCCGGAAAACTGGAGAATCACCTTCCCTCCCTTACAATCAATATGAGCGTGAAAAGTGCCGTGAAATCCCATTCCCAAGACAACAACAAACAAAGAAATGCACCAGGATTGAATAATCCTAACGCGGGGAAAAACTAGAACGAGTAAGATACCAAGATGACTTCATCCGAAGTCAAGATACTGAAGAGAGTTAACCACGGTAAACATGATTCAAGCTGGCGATGAAACAATAACTGGTAAGCAATGAAACCGAGAGGGACAAGGTAGTACAACGATCATGGAACATAGAAGTGAATTAAGACCAGGACTCCAAGTTACTTAGATAGAGTACCGCATTGTAACCATGCTGCAGTTCATAGGCACAATTACATAACTCCATCCAAGTCGCCCAAATCCTAGTATCAGAATCAAGAAACAGGGAGAAACAATAGAGAACCAAAAAGGTTTCAGGTCGAAATGCAAAGTGGTTTGCATATCGCCCAAACAAAAGATCAAGAGAAGGATATGATTCAACAATCACGATAATCAAGGTGGTAGGACATGTTCCTAATCACGAGTATTCTGATTCGTGTATTGGGTCTAATACCCAACTACAAAGAATCAACCCGATTAACCTATATCCCATGGCTCTGATACCAAAAGAACCATATCACGCCCCGCTTCCCAGAGTACGCTAAGATGGGCACGTGACATAGCCAACCATGCTACCTATAGATAGGAAAAATCCTTCCACAGTCACATTACGGCTGTAGAGATATCAAGAACAGGAAAGTAAACCAACTATCTAGTACATGTCCATAAGCCAGAGTAAAAGAGTCAAGAAATAACAATGTGCGGAAGCCAAAAGGTACAATAATGAAACCTGGAAGTAAGACTGCATACCGAGAGGAACTTCACCGCTCAGTCTAACAGCGGCAATACTCCTGATCAGTCTGCAACAAGGTAGAAGAATCTAGGCCATGCAAAACCCAGACGTCAGCGCGTCATGTCATCAGGTAATAAAGTACAAACAGGGTAACAGGTAATACAATCATGAATGAAAGCAGGTGTAACAGTAATGTAAATCAGGGCAGTGAAGGGTAATGTGCAGTGAATAAACTAAACTGTTCTATTGGGTTTTCTACTCTCAAGTCTTTGAAATCAATTTGATGAATCATCGATGTAACTCAATAGTATCCCGTGCATGCCCGGGACCACGGTCTACAGACTCTCGGGCTGAAACCGATATGTGCCGCTAGGCAGTAAAAGGTAGCAGGTACAGACGAGTGATGTCAGCATCATCACTCTGGGGCTGGCCTAGCCCGTAAGACTGATCAGAACAGGTATCGAACTATTGAGTTACAAGTCAGGTTTCACCATTGATTTCCCCATGCCCCTAAGTTATATGTGTCAAGTCAGATATTCCGTAATCAAAAACTAATGCCAACACAGGATCAGGTAAGAGCAGGTTTGTCTGGATAGACAACAGGAACGGTCCGTAAGGACTACATGTCAGGTTTGTTGGCATTAGACACAAGATCAGGTAACAGGTCAAGCCATGGTATATCAGGTCAAGTAATGTATAAAGGTGTCATGCCATGTCAAGAGCTGTACGGTACCATGCCGTGTCAAGTAATAGTTGTAGCAAGTCATGTCAGGGTGTACAAGATATCATGTGGGTGCTCATAATCAAACTAGCATAATCATGGCATACAGCACAAGCATGTGTAGTAATAGAATCAACAAGCTGGAACTTGTAACGTGAAATGCGATCAGGTACAGATTAAGATATGTAGATGCACAGTTAGCAGTTTGTATCTAATAGATGGTTTCGACATTACATGAATACAGTAAAACACATATGGATGTTAAAATCATGTTAATACGTGCTAAATACTCTAGAGATGCAATGATATATAAAAAAACGTTCAGTGGATGCAACTGGGTATTCGGGTAGAAACTATTTAAAAGTGCTATAAGTTGTGCAGTTAATTAGTAAGCAATTTAAACACATATATTGGTATACGATAAGGTGCTCTAACGTGCAACAAATTATAATTTAAGATCCGAGTCTACCATGATATAATCTAACATTGAAATGCAATAATGAAATACGGAAAGCCTTAGATTCCATTTACAGTTTTAAACATGAAATAATTATGTATAGATGTTATAGTAGCATGTAGCAAGATTAACTTGCCTCGGGGATCCACAGATGCGCGGCATGCAGCAAGAATGCGATAAAATGACGGAAAATCTCCATTGGGGCATTTCGTCGAACACCCTGCGCACACAAATACGGAACAGAACCAGGCAAGGCAAGAATGTAACCGCGTAGGTAGGGAACGTCCACTGGGTTGCTCGGATCGTCAGCGACGGTCACGGCTCTTGCGAGACGGCCGGAAAGCAAGAAAGAAAGAAAAGAGAAAGAAAGAAATGAGCAGAAGGAGAAGAAGAGGAATGAGGGGTGTTTGGCTGTTGGTGATCAAGATCTGGTTCTGGGGACAGAGGGAAGGGTGACAGCGATGATGGTTTGCCGTCGACGATGGGTAACGGTGAAGGCAATGGGATTCTCGGGTTGCTTGTTTGGGTCGTCGGGGATTATGGTTTATGGTGTCGGGAGTTGGAGAAGGAGGTGACCGCGAAGATGACGGTGAGGTGAGGGCGATCAACAGTGATGGTTTCTCGGTTGCTCGGGGTCAAGGATTTAGTGCAGAGTTCTTGGGTTCGTCGGGTTTGGGTTGCAGGGAGTTCGGCTTGTGCGTTCTTAGGGAGGAGGAGGATAGAGAGGCGGTGTAGGTGACAAGGGAAGGCCGACGAGGATGGTCGGCGATGAGGGTGACGACGACAGCGAAGGTGCAGGCATGGTGACGAAGTTGGGTTCGGCCGGGTTCGTCGTCGGGAAAGGGGAGTGGAGGAAGGAGATGAGAAGATGGAGGCGGTGACGAGGGTATGGAAATCGACGGCGACGATGAGGTCGGAACTCCGGCGGCGAAGGTGCTGGCGAGGGTTGCAGCGTCGGTTTCTTGGGTCGTCGTGATCGTCAGGGGTTGTGATGGAGAGAGGTGATGATGATGAGGGCGTAGGTGGTGAGGGGATGAAGGCGATGGTGGCGGCGGCGACGGCGACGGCGAGGGTGAGCGTGGGTTAGGGTTCACACGAAGCGGTGACGAAGGAAGAAAGGAGAGGAGAGAGAGAGAAACGTGAAAGGTGAGTTTTAAATAGGGTTAATAAAAAATTAAGTATATGCATAATATAAACAGAGAGAGAGAGAAGAAAGAGACAGAGAGAGAGGAGAGAGATAGAGAGGAATAGGTTAGGATTTAGATTATAATATATAAATTAGTTATATAAGATTTACTTATAATGGTATAAATATATATTTTGAACAGTAAATCTTAAACAAATATTTTAGTTAATCAATGTATATAATAGTTTATAAGGAATATAATATTAGTCCGTTTTGAAATTTTGGCAAATACAAACATACTCCGAAATATGCCCGGGTCGGGTCTAAAAATCCGGTTTTAAAATATGAAAAATATATGCGACTTCCAAATTTCAAAATGAATGCTCAGCTAACGAAAATGCATACCCCGAAGAACGGATGCATACACGTGCGCGTAGCCATCCAAACACGTCCGTTTCACGGAACGGGACGAGAACAAGGTGCGCGGATGCTGCCACGGGGTTAGGGGTATCAAGCAGGCCTTGTTATGTAATTTTAAAATATATTACGTTACTTAAAATGTTATATGATAAAAGATGCAATGCCAGATAAAATGCCAGTATGCAGTATACGTGAGATGCACGTGACAAAGCAACGAGTCAGGATCAACTATAAATCAAACAAGTTCAAGCAAGCGGGTCGGGTCGACCGTGATGTACCAAGTAACTACCATCCGACCCAAATACGCTAAATCAAGAAAAGACCATGGATAGGTAATTACGGAAACTGGAATTGGTATAAGCGAACTCGGGTGTTACAGCAGGAGTAGTGTAGAATGGTGATGTGGTTTGTTTTCTCACTTCAAAACCCTAACTTGGTCACTCTTTTGCTCACTAATGAAAACTAGAGAGCAAGAGAGAGGAGGAAGAAGATGATGGCAAGTGAAGAGCTCAAGATAAGATAAGAATGAGAAAAGAGTATATATATATATTCTTCTTCTCACTCTTAACCCAAGTTAATAAATATCTAGATATTTTCTTTTGGATGCATAATGGCCTTGGAAATTAACTCAAGGTTAATGCAAAGGTCAAAGGGTGAATATAATAATTAACCATGAGTAATTATCCATTCCATTTATCTTTTCCAAAAAAATAAATATAAACATATTTATTAAAGTGTGAGTCTTATATTGCCACCATCCAATATATCAACAACCATGATAGAATTGTGTATGCATGTATGAGTGCATGCACATCCATATGTGCATCAAAGAGAATAAATGCATGCATGCATGCTTACAACAAAAGACAAGAAGGGTTTAAAGTGAAAAAGCTAATGGTTAATGATAAATCAACACTTGATTTAGCAAACCGGTCATATCACATACGACCTGACCAATAGCAAACCGCCCGATTAATATACGATATCATATACACGCATTTAATCGGGTCCCCGCGCATATCACATATGCACACCACATCGATTCGCCTGGACTAGGTAACTCCATTGTGGGACTCTAAGACTCGTCAATACGCCGGCAGTGGGTGATGATCATATCAAGCACCCCCAAGCCGCAAGAGGTCGGCTAAACGTAACGGCCACCCGGGTATTGAGCGATCAGAAGAAAACAAGTGAACCTGTCACAACTCCCGTCGAGCCAACCGGCAACACTACCGTACAGTCCGGTCTCTTCATCAGATATGTTGCATATCGAGTCTAGGGATGGTAACGTCGACCCCAATAACTCAATAAGTCGTGCCGATGAATGGTCTATAACAGATCGAGAAACTACTGATAACACTTATCAGTAAATCTCAAAAGCCCTGGCTAGGGACTTACTGATATAGCCAATCAAGCACAGCACAGCATCAACTCCCAATACCGGGAGAGACGAAACCCCTCCTATCGCTCACTGTCTCCATGTATCTCGGGACTGTACCCAAAAGCCACCTATTTGCACGACTCAGGAGAGTTGTGGTAGGGTGGTAATCAAAGTACAGTGGGAGAACACACAAGACTCTATGACGATCTCGGGTCTACAGACTAACCTGTACCAGTGTCACCTGAGAACTGCTATCTGACGATAGATATAATACCATATAGGAGTTCTCAACGAGTCCGTCCAGTGTACCCAGCCTCCTCTGAGCACCCGTATATGATCTCAATGTCAAACATCAATGGATGTGGGAACATCAATCGCCCATCATATGGGTCTAGTATCATATACGCTAGTCTACTCTGGTATATCGACGCCCCATCTTGATACACCTACGACTAGGGACATTTCAGGATATGCTTATAAACTACAGACGTACCACTAGTATGATGTCCATCATAATCACAGTAGTCAAGCAAATATCCTCAGGGCTTTATCAACATGTGTAAATGAATAAAAGCATGATCAAGTCAACATGTCAGATAAAGAAGAACCAGATAGCATACTATCATGTCGAGTAAGAATGTACACTGAATATATATATACATGTATAAATACATCCAATATCATATAAGGGCCTCTAGGGCATATATATATCCAACAATCTCCCACTTGCACTAAGGCCAGTTATTGGCGTATCTCATACCCAACATCTCAAAAAATTCGCTCATGCTGCGGCTGAGGGAGGGCCTTGGTAAGTGGATCTGCAGTGTTATTCTTTGTGTCTACTCTCCTAATCACGATCTCGGGGCGATCTACAATCTCCCGGATCAAATGAAAACACCTCAGGATGTATCCGGACCGCTGATAGGATCTGGGCTCCTTTGCTAACGCCATAGCCGCATTATTGTCACAATACAATGGTATTGGATCAATAATGGTTGGAACTACTCCTAGTTCCGAGACGAACTTCTTCATCCAGAAGGCTTCCTTGGCGGCATCATTTGCAGCAATGTACTCAGCTTCCATCGTAGAGTCTGCAACGGTATCCTGTTTGGAACTCTTCCAACTTACCTCCCCTCCATTGAGGGTAAATACAAACCCAGAGATAGATTTGCCGTCGTCCTTATCGCTCTGGAAGCTCGAATCGGTAAAGGCCTCCATTTGGAGATCTCCATTACCATACACCAAGAACAATTCTTTAGTCCTTCGCAAGTACTTAAGAATGTTCTTCACAACTATCCAGTGATTCTCCCCTGGGTTGGATTGATACCTGCTTACTATACTAAGTGCATAAGCTACATCTGGGTGTGTACATAACATCTCATACATTATAGACCCTACTGCCGAAGTATAGGATATAATGCTCATGCGAGCTCTCTCTTCATCAGTCTTTGGGCAAGAGTTCTTAGAGAGAGTGACTCCATGGCAAGCGGGTAAGGCACCCCGCTTGGAGTCTTTGTAACGTCTTCAAAATAATAAAATATGATTTTTGGGAAATTTTATAATTTAATATTATTTTAATGAATATTTTAATATTCTGGTATAATTAAATACAAATAAATGGGGAAAAATTATGGAAAATTCTAAAATAAGGTATTTTAAGGAATTGCCTCGTTTTCTGTGCATGCCCCCATTTCCTCTAGTTTTGACCCTGAGTATGTCTAGTTTTGACTGATTCCATCTAGGGTGAAATCTGGGTTGATTTTCCTATGTTGGTGTATAATTTGGGACTTGTTTTAGCATGGATTTTGGTATTTGGTGATTCATTCCTGTCGGGTGGCGTTTGGACGTCAACGACAAGTGGATTTTGATTGTGTTTACATGCGAGTCGATAGGTTTTTACCTATGCGGGTAGCGTGTGCTATTTTGGTTTCCAATGTGATTTTCATGTGCTTTAGCATTGTGATATACTTGTAGGTACCCCGCGTGATGTTGAGGCAAAGGAGGTGAAGATAGCGACATCGGCTTTGGCACACGAGAAGCAAGGTGAGTAGATTTATATCTACGGGGAGAAGTCGGGTGGATGGCGTATAGCACCCCCGCAGTCCGTGGTGATGTATACGAATATGTATACACACGAATATTTATTATGTGTTGTTTAGGGTTATTGATGGTAATAATGATATTTTGATGATAAGAATATATTGGTTTAGTATAGTGTGAACCCTAGAGTAGTGGTTGCACTCACACATACATTTACACACATACTTGCATTCATTCTTTCATTTATTAGAGTGCATATGATGGTGCGTATATCTACACATGGGTATGGGACTATGTGTTTATATACGGGATTTGAGGATGATACGTGGTTTGAGATGATACTTGATGTGAGGCCGTGAGATCGGCGATGTGATATAGCTTGTCTTCGAGGTGCGATATGATAGTTTTAGCGGGCCTTTGGACATGTGCTTTACCCGCATTCATATTTTTATAGATGGTATCGATTTGTACTAGACTTAGAGTAGTACCCCAGATTATGCGATCTGATAATAGTGATACCTGATATGTGATGAGGTACTGTGACATTGACCCCTACCCAGCTATTGGGATGCCGTACGACGATCTACCGTACGAGCCGATATTGATGATAGATCCGCACTCATGACTCGAGGATATCTTACGATATGTTATTGAGGCGGGATCACCGACTATCATATCTATATATATTGACTCAGATTATGTGGTTTCTTACCCCTCCTGTCTAGATTACTTAGTAGACATTAGACTGGACCGAGTCATACCTATTTCAAACTAACGAATCGGGGATATTTTAAAGATAGGCAGAAGGGTCATACGGATATTTTCAAATGATGTATCTTTTCTTAAAACACCGTAGCCCTTGTTTTTCCAAAAGCCCTGATTCGTCTTATTTCAAATGGCACCCCTGCATGACTTGTACAGATTGGTGTAGATTCTTTACTTTTGCGTTGATTATTCGATTCCGCATATTCATGCTATTTGCATTGCATCGCTTTGTACTGTGGTTATATTTCAGTCATGCTGCTAGGACACCAGCACCATTATCGATGATGCATATGTTCCACGTACACTTGTTGCCGGCTCACACACTCATCATCGATAATTGCCATGTCACTACACTGTAGTACTATTGCATTCAGTATATGATCCTTGCATGACATGATGATATGCATACCTTCCTTTACATGTCGCATACTTCATGCTTTTGATTATACGCATTGAGATATATTGTTTCTATGATATTTCTGGATTTGGGAACCGAGAGTGTTTCAAAAGAGAATATGTCATTGCTTTAAAAACCCGGTTACCCTTGATATGATATTTCAGTGCGTCCACCATGTGTTTTCTCGGTGCTGAGAGCGACATGTGAAACCCGAATCGAGGAGTGGATGAGCCGATTGCGGGTACATGGTGGACCCGGTATGGTTCCCCTCGGCAAGATGATCGATGAGCTTTGCCGATTGAGCCTGGAGGCGGGCGAGTACCTACCGGTGATTGGTTGGACCTGGCGGTTATCCGGAGGATACCGACCAGAGTCGATAGATGTTTTGGGCATACTGCCGGGGCCGAGGGCCGATACCGCAGACAGAGCCCGCGGGCCGATCCGGACTGACGGAGCCCGATATATGAGGATTTACGTGCCGATGCTGGGCACAGTTTTCATAATGTTTTCGGGTGTCGATGCTGGGCACCCTGGTTCCATGATTTTGATGTGTCGCGAGGGACACGGGTGGTTATATCCTCATATTATTTCCCATGCACATGATTCATGATATTTACATGCATGATGGTTATTGTCAGTGGGTGACGAGTGGACGGGATCCACGAGTGTGCAGATTTGATTACATTGGGTATACCTCATATTCATGACATGCGATTACCTGAGGCACTAGCACGAGCACTTGGCACTACACTCATGTATAGAGATTACATTGCCAGTTTAGCATGCTTCAGCTTTATTCATATTGAGGTTTATTTATTATCTGATCGTATTGACCTAGGATAGGTCATGCATTCGATCTCTGCTTGTAGATATTTTCTATTCACGAGTTGGCAACTCACCACCGTTGTGCCCCAGTTCTTGCAGGTTTTTGCCGTACAGATTCCATAGCAGCATTTCTGGCACACTGCTTCCTATGGGTGACTTGCTTGGTTAGGTGGGTTCTTTGTATCAGAACCGCCATTGTTCATGTATTTTTATTGTATCTAGAATTGTCCATCAACCAAAACTTGTAGTTTGTTTCAGACTTAGAAATCAGTGTTGTATTGTTTCGACCTTAGAGTCGCGCTTGTAGTATTGCAGTTTTCTGGCTGTTTTGAGTTTCTTTTTTTTGGGTTTTGATCCTCGCCCTTTGGTGTTGTATATTATTATTGCTTGCGTGGTTGTGACCGTCGATGGACGAAGAGCTAGCTCCCGCTTGGGGATGCCTTTTATCATGTCATATATATTATTCTTGTTGTACCCCGTTCGGGGCCAGTTTTTACAAAGGAAACTCTGCCGAAATTTTCAGGAAAAATTACACATTTTAAAAAATTCATATTCGGCTTAGTTATTTAAAAACTTGATTTTCAAACATGTTTTCTTTACCTCTTAAAACTAATTTTCCCTATTTACTCCTTAAATGGTTTTAGATTTCTGGGCTTTTGGCTTACTTGGATTAGATGGAGTCCTATAGACTTCATATGGTTCGAGGGCCAGTCACGTGCTCTTTCGGGTCGTGACAAAGTTGGTATCAGAGCGCTAGGTTGACCTTGGTTCGAGTCTAAGTTTGACTATGTGGAGCCTAGGGCGTTACTTATATACGGAACTTAGGCTTGACCTTACGGAACTTAGACTTGGTCGAGGGGGTATTAGTCCCGAACTTTCTTCACGTAGGATGACCCTTGGTTGATGGAATAGGTGACTAAAGTAGAGTGACGTACCGTTGGTATGTTCCGCGGCATACTTACGACACGCCACTCTGCTGAAGAAACCTTAGGTTGTACATTTCCTTGCATTGTGTCATATTCCTTCCTATGATCTATCTTCATCGATACTGCTTATGGTTTTGCTGCCGCGATTGCACGGGCAGAGTGAGCTACGGCTCGAGTTGTCAGCATGAGCTCGTCGGGGACGAGGGCTGACCGGGGCGTGATTCCAGAGACATACGGTTGCATTGAGGCTTCGTATTTTGTGTTTCCGCACTTTGGGCGTTTGACAGATCGCTGCTGTGAGATTTCTAGGATGTACCGGACGGTACCAGAGGATTGAGCCACTGATAGAGGCCAGCCAGGATGTGATGACTGCTGATATATCGCTTATTCATGATGGTTGAGGCGCTGCTTAGCGTACCGACGAATGAGCCAGTTGTTGCTGCGAGTGATGAGATATCACCCAGATGATTGGAGCTACTGCAGCATGAGCATATTCTTAGAGATATCGTAGTGAGTCGCTAGTCACCGAGGATGAATGACTAGGACATGTGGTTCGTTCGCTTACCCCGATGCGAGGTCATCAGATAGATTGATTCCAGCTAGAGGCGACTTCACGCAGATTCGTTGAGAGTCGATTGAGACGATCGAAGGTCAGGAAACCATTTTCCAAGTTTAAAGTATACGGAAAGACATGCAGGTGATTCTATGGACCCTCTAGAAGAATGAAACCCTAACTCGACTTAATGACCGTGTGAAAGCCTTTGAACCTTAGGGTTTGCGGCAGTTCCTCGGCGCCATTAGTGAGGCTTGAGTTTGCCCTTCTACGGCTGGACCACCGACGCTGTGGCATGTACTCGATACTATTAAACTGTACCCGAGATGTTGAGCTCTTGGGGGATTGTGAGGTTCTGACGAGTCGATCGGATGATTCGACATCATTCGGATAACATGTGATGGGACACTGCTTGGGAGACTCCAGATACGAGCATAGCCGTCGGAGCGCAGTCTGTGTAGCCATGATGAGATGAGTCCGAATCAGTCCATAGTGGAGCAAGGTGGAGTAAAGAGTTTGCACGAGATTTCGACGAGATGACGTTCCACTCCGCTGACATCAGAGATGCGATATGCACACTGAGGATGTGTTCGGCTAGATATCTTCTACTGAGTGATGAAGATACCGAGTTCGTGATTTCGAGTCCGTGTTAGAGACTTCGGGTGGACCGTAGCCGAGGACATTGCAGTGTGCAGATAAAGACGCGACGTCGAATGGTCGATGATACAGACAAGCGGGACAAGAAGTTCGTGCGAGAGGCAGACGAGCTGTTACTACACCCCGTTAAGATTAAAGGCCGGACATGCATACAGAGGTGCAGAGATGCGACCAGCTTCCGAGGAGATGTTGTACTAAGGACGCAGAGGTCCAGAGAGCGAGAAAAGATTACGCCAGAGTACCAGCCTCCTTACAGTTTGGCTTAGGCAAGATCAGAAGAGACCTTGAGTAGGATTCCTTCCAGTACACTGCTGCAATAAGAGTTGCACCCAGGATCGGATGTGTGATATGCATTTAGAGGACCCGAGGTCGGCGCCAGAGATGTGCTGCTTTATGAGCGGTCGTGAGGATTGACCGAGAGATGACCAGGGAAGTGCAAGAACGGAATCGTTCCTGTCAGCACACCTGACCGGGCCGATGAGCCGATGGATTGCGAGTTGGTAATCTACAGGAAAGATCAGGAACCAGAGGCAGAGGACGCCAGCCGCGAGCAAGAGGCAAGTAGATATCTTGCGCCGCTAGCATCGGATGTACCGGTACCTTCTCGACCCTGAAGGAGGGTATACCGACGACGGTAATTATGATTTGTGATTTTGTGATTTGATTATCACGTATCCGTTGCTTTGGATTTCGGTATTTTGGGCGATCTATTCGCATGATTTAGTCTTGATGACTGAGTTTCATGATATTTGATTTTGTGCACCATGGTTGCACCTACTGGGTATTTATACCTTGTACATAGTTATTACTCTTGAGCTGTTGATTGTGATTTCATGCCTATTTTATACTGGTGATTTGATTTACGCTTCCAGCAGAGTTTCATGTAATTTTAGTGTTTTGATTTTGCACTCGGTATAGCTTATATGTGCTTGTAGTGCATCGATATGTGTTTTGTGCCCGCAGCTGCACACGTTTATGATTTTCTTCATATCTGGATACACTTGGTGTTGCTGCTTACGTATTTGAGTTATTGCTTGGTATTTGTGCATGGGATGCACCAGTTCTATACTTCATGCATTGTCGCCCCAGTTTTATGTTTCTTGCGTTTATCGCATCAGATTTATATTTCGTGCCTTTGTTGCACCGGATTTATATTTTGTGCATTACGATTGCACCTGACTTCAATTTGATGCCTTTCGGTATGTCGATTTTGATTGTGATATTGATGTGGATTCTTGCACTCCATGCTTTTGACTGGACTTACGCATATTCGACGTTGCTATTGGATTTTGTGATTCCGTGCATATTGAGTGCGCAAAGTCTAGATTTTCATTCGTGCATGATGGATGCACCGATTTGGATTTTCGCGCATGTTGGGCGCATGTTTTGAGATACGATTTTGGGGCACACCAGATGCACTAAATCGAGATTCTTCGTGCATGTCAGATGCACCTGTTTTGGCTGTCAGGCACACATGTTGCCTATGACAGATGCTTCGTGCACACCCGTTGCACCTAGATGTTGTTTTGTGCACATGTTTAGCGCATATATGATTTTGATTTCCGTGCGCGTCAGACGCACAGGGTGGTGTTATGTGCATTTTTGGAATTTATTCCTTTTGGAGCAGTACATTTTTATGATGTGGGATATTTGCTTTCATACTGAGCAGGACTAGTCAGTGGACAGTGCCTGGATATATTTTGCATGCATTGATAGTTATCGAAGGGATTTCCGAAAAGCGAGCTATAGTCTCAGTATATACCTACGTGTCCGATATGACACAAAACGTTTTAAAAACAAGGAAACCCTTCTGATTATTTTCAAAATGGTGGAACGTGCTTATTAAACAATGGATATATATACACATATATAGTTATTTTCTTATGAGAAACGTCCGCCACTGTGCAGTGTTACGCGCATCGCACAGCGACTTAAAAAGATTTGGCATACAGTTGCATCAGCTAATTACATGTATAGATTGGGTGTCTACATGTATAGTCTTGGTCCATATCATATCGGTTTTGTATTGGATTTGACATTGTGTCCTTACCTTGACTCCGATGATTGCGGGATGCTTGATGGAGTGTTGTTTTTGAGTTATCTGCTCAGTACTCATGCGCATGCATTGCGCTGTGACGTTTTATGTGTTGATGATTTCGGAGCCCCGATGACTTGGAATTTGTATTGAAATATTTTAGTATTTGGGGGTTTAAATTTAAATTCGGGGACCGAATTTCTTTAAAAGGGGTAGATTGTAACGTCTTCAAAATAATAAAATATGATTTTTGGGAAATTTTATAATTTAATATTATTTTAATGAATATTTTAATATTCTGGTATAATTAAATACAGATAAATGGGGAAAAATTATGGAAAATTCTAAAATAAGGTATTTCAAGGAATTGCCTCGTTTTCTGTGCATGCCCCCATTTCCTCTAGTTTTGACCCTGAGTATGTCTAGTTTTGACTGATTCCATCTAGGGTGAAATCTGGGTTGATTTTCCTATGTTGGTGTATAATTTGGGACTTGTTTTAGCATGGATTTTGGTATTTGGTGATTCATTCCTGTCGGGTGGCGTTTGGACGTCAACGACAAGTGGATTTTGATTGTGTTTACATGCGAGTCGATAGGTTTTTACCTATGCGGGTAGCGTGTGCTATTTTGGTTTCCAATGTGATTTTCATGTGCTTTAGCATTGTGATATACTTGTAGGTACCCCGCGTGATGTTGAGGCAAAGGAGGTGAAGATAGCGACATCGGCTTTGGCACACGAGAAGCAAGGTGAGTAGATTTATATCTACGGGGAGAAGTCGGGTGGATGGCGTATAGCACCCCCGCAGTCCGTGGTGATGTATACGAATACGTATACACACGAATATTTATTATGTGTTGTTTAGGGTTATTGATGGTAATAATGATATTTTGATGATAAGAATATATTGGTTTAGTATAGTGTGAACCCTAGAGTAGTGGTTGCACTCACACATACATTTACACACATACTTGCATTCATTCTTTCATTTATTAGAGTGCATATGATGGTGCGTATATCTACACATGGGTATGGGACTATGTGTTTATATACGGGATTTGAGGATGATACGTGGTTTGAGATGATACTTGATGTGAGGCCGTGAGATCGGCGATGTGACATAGCTTGTCTTCGAGGTGCGATATGATAGTTTTAGCGGGCCTTTGGACATGTGCTTTACCCGCATTCATATTTTTATAGATGGTATCGATTTGTACTAGACTTAGAGTAGTACCCCAGATTATGCGATCTGATAATAGTGATACCTGATATGTGATGAGGTACTGTGACATTGACCCCTACCCAGCTATTGGGATGCCGTACGACGATCTACCGTACGAGCCGATATTGATGATAGATCCGCACTCATGACTCGAGGATATCTTACGATATGTTATTGAGGCGGGATCACCGACTATCATATCTATATATATTGACTCAGATTATGTGGTTTCTTACCCCTCCTGTCTAGATTACTTAGTAGATATTAGACTGGACCGAGTCATACCTATTTCAAACTAACGAATCGGGGATATTTTAAAGATAGGCAGAAGGGTCATACGGATATTTTCAAATGATGTATCTTTTCTTAAAACACCGTAGCCCTTGTTTTTCCAAAAGCCCTGATTCGTCTTATTTCAAATGGCACCCCTGCATGACTTGTACAGATTGGTGTAGATTCTTTACTTTTGCGTTGATTATTCGATTCCGCATATTCATGCTATTTGCATTGCATCGCTTGTACTGTGGTTATATTTCAGTCATGCTGCTAGGACACCAGCACCATTATCGATGATGCATATGTTCCACGTACACTTGTTGCCGGCTCACACACTCATCATCGATAATTGCCATGTCACTACACTGTAGTACTATTGCATTCAGTATATGATCCTTGCATGACATGATGATATGCATACCTTCCTTTACATGTCGCATACTTCATGCTTTTGATTATACGCATTGAGATATATTGTTTCTATGATATTTCTGGATTTGGGAACCGAGAGTGTTTCAAAAGAGAATATGTCATTGCTTTAAAAACCCGGTTACCCTTGATATGATATTTCAGTGCGTCCACCATGTGTTTTCTCGGTGCTGAGAGCGACATGTGAAACCCGAATCGAGGAGTGGATGAGCCGATTGCGGGTACATGGTGGACCCGGTATGGTTCCCCTCGGCAAGATGATCGATGAGCTTTGCCGATTGAGCCTGGAGGCGGGCGAGTACCTACCGGTGATTGGTTGGACCTGGCGGTTATCCGGAGGATACCGACCAGAGTCGATAGATGTTTTGGGCATACTGCCGGGGCCGAGGGCCGATACCGCAGACAGAGCCCGCGGGCCGATCCGGACTGACGGAGCCCGATATATGAGGATTTACGTGCCGATGCTGGGCACAGTTTTCATAATGTTTTCGGGTGTCGATGCTGGGCACCCTGGTTCCATGATTTTGATGTGTCGCGAGGGACACGGGTGGTTATATCCTCATATTATTTCCCATGCACATGATTCATGATATTTACATGCATGATGGTTATTGTCAGTGGGTGACGAGTGGACGGGATCCACGAGTGTGCAGATTTGATTACATTGGTTATACCTCATATTCATGACATGCGATTACCTGAGGCACTAGCACGAGCACTTGGCACTACACTCATGTATAGAGATTACATTGCCAGTTTAGCATGCTTCAGCTTTATTCATATTGAGGTTTATTTATTATCTGATCGTATTGACCTAGGATAGGTCATGCATTCGATCTCTGCTTGTAGATATTTTCTATTCACGAGTTGGCAACTCACCCCCGTTGTGCCCCAGTTCTTGCAGGTTTTTGCCGTACAGATTCTATAGCAGCATTTCTGGCACACTGCTTCCTATGGGTGACTTGCTTGGTTAGGTGGGTTCTTTGTATCAGAACCGCCATTGTTCATGTATTTTTATTGTATCTAGAATTGTCCATCAACCAAAACTTGTAGTTTGTTTCAGACTTAGAAATCAGTGTTGTATTGTTTCGACCTTAGAGTCGCGCTTGTAGTATTGCGGTTTTCTGGCTGTTTTGAGTTTCTTTTTTTTGGGTTTTGATCCTCGCCCTTTGGCGTTGTATATTATTATTGCTTGCGTGGTTGTGACCGTCGATGGACGAAGAGCTAGCTCCCGCTTGGGGATGCCTTTTATCATGTCATATATATTATTCTTGTTGTACCCCGTTCAGGGCCAGTTTTTACAAAGGAAACTCTGCCGAAATTTTCAGGAAAAATTACACATTTTAAAAAATTCATATTCGGCTTAGTTATTTAAAAACTTGATTTTCAAACATGTTTTCTTTACCTCTTAAAACTAATTTTCCCTATTTACTCCTTAAATGGTTTTAGATTTCTGGGCTTTTGGCTTACTTGGATCAGATGGAGTCCTATAGACTTCATATGGTTCGAGGGCCAGTCACGTGCTCTTTCGGGTCGTGACAGTCTTCCATACTAAACCTTTTTAGGATGGTGTTAATGTACCTGGTTTGGGACAATCCCAATAACCTCTTGGATCTATCCCTATAGATCCTAATGCCCAGAATGTATGTGGCATCACCCAGGTCCTTCATGGAGAACCTTAGTGATAAGAAAGATTTGACCGACTGTAGCATAGGAATATCATTTCCTATCAGAAGAATGTCATCCACGTACAATACGAGGAATGTGACAGCTCCCCCTACAGCCTTCTTATAAACACAAGGTTCATCTGGATTTTTGATGAAATCAAACTCTTTGATAACATCATCGAAACAGATCCGTGATGCCTGCTTTAACCCATAAATGGATTTAAGCAATCTACATGCTTTCCCGCTGCTCCCACTGTCAATGAAGCCCTCTGGCTGATTCATATAAACGCATTCTTCTAAATCTCCATTTATAAATGTTGTTTTAACGTCCATCTGCCAGATTTCATAGTCGTAGTGAGCAGCAATAGCAAGTAGGATCCGAATGGATTTAAGCATGGCTACGGGAGAAAAAGTTTCGTCATAATCCAAACCTGGTCTTTGATGAAAACCCTTCGCCACAAGTCTTGCCTTATAGGTCTCTACCTGCCCATCTACACCAATCTTTCTTTTAAAGATCCATTTTCACCCCACAGGTTTTACCCGAGGGGGTACAACGTCCTAAGTCCATACTTTGTTGGTGTACATAGACTCCATTTCAGGGCGCATGGCATCCAGCCACTTGACTGAGTCTCCACTCGTGATAGCTTGCCGAAAACTAGTAGGATCATCATCCTCCATGATGCAGTCTTCTATGTCACCATCAATGAGGAAATCGTAGTACCTCTCCGGTGGGCGAGAAGTCCTACCAGACCTATGGAGTGGACGAGGTTCCTCAGTTCCTGTTGCAACAGCCGGTTCAACCAAGTCATCATTTGTGATTTGTGTTTCTAGAACTTCTTCTAGGTCTACCACACTGCCACCAGTATCATTTGTGAAAAACTCTTTTCCCAAGAATGTGGCATACTGAGAAACAAACACCTTTTGTTCCTCCTTGTGGTAGAAAAGATATCCATAAGAATTCTTTGGATATCCCACAAAATTACACATGACCGACCGTGTCTCGAGTTTGTCCGGATTCTGCTTTTTAACATAGGCTGGACAACCCCAAATCTTAATTCATTTAAGAGATGGTCTCTTCCCATGCCATATCTCATATGGCGTGGTAGACACGGTTTTGGTTGGGACCCTGTTTAGTAGAAACGCTGCAGTCTCCAATGCATGCCCCCAAAATGAGACGGGTAACTCAGCATCACTCATCATGGAACGGACCATATCTAATAGGGTCCGATTCCGTCGTTCTGACACACCGTTGTGCTGTGGTGTGTAAGGAGGAGTAAGCTGAGAGAGAATCCCATTCTCTTTTAGGAAGTCTGCAAACTCTGTACTGAGGTACTCCCCGCCTCGATCTGATCGAAGCATTTTGATGCTCAAGCCGGTTTGTTTTTCTACTTCGAGTTTATATTCAGTGAATTTCTCGAAAGCTTCGGACTTGTGCTTTAATAAAAATACATGAATGAATCTTGAGAAATCATCAGTGAAAGTAATGAAGTAAGAAAAACCGCCTCTAGCCTGAATAGACATTGGCCCACATACATCACTATGTATGAGGCCTAAGAGCTCAGTAGCTCTTTCTCCGTGTCCTGTAAATGGAGCTTTGGTCATTTTACCCTTGATACAAGACTGGCAAGTCGCATAATATTTATATTCAAAAGGGTTTAAATATCCATATTTGTGTAACTTGTTTAGTCTTGTTTCGTTAATATGACCAAGTCTACAGTGCCAAAGAAAAGCTTCATTTATTTCTGAAAATTTTCTTTTAGAAGTGTGTTGTATGCTGAAAACCGTGTGTTGAATTAGGACGTATATCCCGTTATTAAGTATACCATACCCAACCAACATTTGATTCAGGTGACTGTTCATAACATTGTTCTGCAATACAAAATGCAATACAAATTTATATCCTTCATTGTCTAACAAAGAAACGGATATTATATTACAAAGCATACTAGGTACATAATAACATGGGTTCAAAACCAATATACACCCAGACGACAACCCCAAGTGATACTCTCCCACTGCAACTGTATGTACATTGGAACCATTTCAAAAGCGGAGAGTATGGTCACCTGTCTTCAAAACCTTGCTATTTCTCAGCCCCTGCATAGAATTGCAAATGTGAGAACCTGAACCGGTATCTAATACCCAGGAAGCAGAGTTTATTGAAAAACAGTTTTCTGTCACAAACACACCTGAAGTGGAAGCATCCCTATGCTTCTTCTTGAGATCCAAGTACTCCGTGCAGTTGCGCTCCCAGTGTCCTGTTTTGTGACAGTGATAACATTCCCCTTTCCCCGATTCCCCAGCCTTGGACTTGTCTTTCCCCTTAACCTTTTTGACTCCACCCTTAGGTTTGGTGGGTTTCTTCATCATCATTCCCTTGGCCTTAGCCTTCGGGCGAGAGGAGGAAGATGGCCCGACACTCAAAACGGGAGTCTTCACTGACTTCAGCGTGCTCTCTGCACTCCTTAACATATTAAGGAGTTCAGATAGTTCCTTCTCCATGTTGTGCATGTTGAAGTTAACTATAAATTGAGCAAAGGTGGAGGGGAGAGACTGCAGAATAATATCTGAATATTGCTCATTGTCCACCCAAGGTCCTCAAGCTCTTCTATAAGAGCTATCATCTTCAGAACATGGTCTCCTACTGGTGTGCCAGGGGCCATTTGCATCTGAAACAGCTTTCTGTATGCTTAGTATCGTAATAAGCGAGATTGCTCTCCATACAACTCCTTTGTATGGAGGAATATGGCTTGGATGTCCATATTCTCGTGCTACTTCTGATGTGTGTTATCCATCGATGCAAGCGCGAGGCATTTGGCCGTGGCACAGTCAGCGTCCCATGTCTTGCGGATTTCCTTATCCGCAACTGAAGATTTAAGACCTGGGACGAGCGGGGCTGGAGCCATGAGGATATATGATACCTTATCATAAGTCAATGCAATGTTGAGATTTCTCAACCAGTCTTTATAATTGGTCCCATTCAGTTTAGTTTTATCTAATAGAAGATTGAGTCCTGTCATTGGTATCTGCCATTAAGAGAGAGAAAAGAATACACTCAGCAAAAGCTCTTGCAAAGATCAGATTGGTTATTATTTTATCTAATCGATGTCACCCACTGCTTTAATTAAGTTTTTCTTTCAAACCTTAAAAAGAAAACTAGCCAGGATTAATTACAGTCTACAACTTCGCTAACCGTTCAGCCAGGCCAGTGTCGGTACTTGAGGGAGGTTCCCTATGCTTTCGCACGAACCTAATTAATATAAACCTCGTCTTCCCAGAGGCGTAGCCTCGTTAATACCTTTCTAGACACCTAATGGGTTAGCTAATTGTAAACTGCAAAACTCTCCTGGAAGCAACTATTGCCCACAGTGGGATCGGGATCCAACCATCACATGGAAGGTATGCAATCTCATTGCAAATTTCAACTATTGAAATTCCCGATGTGGTTTTTACCCCTAGTACCCATGACCTTAACTATGGTCAACAAATCACATAAGCACTAGTCAAGTTCTACCCGTCATTTCTTGATTAATTAGACCCACTCACATGACCCTTAACTATGGTCAACAAAGTCGCATAAATATCCTAATTAATCTGCATCATATGCAGTGTAGGAAGACATCACTTAGATACCGTACACTATGCCTTAACTATAGTCAACAAACGCAACACGAATACTAAGTACTCTACTTCCTAAAATGACGGAGGGTTGTGGATGGTTTTTAAGAAAACCTTTAACGGTTTGAACTTGATATCGTTGTAGAATCAAATGGTTTTCAAAAGGAGTGGCTTAAGCTCCGTAGTTTTGAAATGTAGCTTTTTCATAAAAAGCCGAGTGGTTTTCAAATCTGATTCTACAACATCTTTTTAGGTTTATTTTTCTTCACATTAATCATATTAATGTTGTCCCATCATTTAAGTCCTTAAACCATCACAGAAAAGAAACGAAAATACAACGTATGCTTATGCCATCCGCATTCGCCGCAATGTTCCGTTATGCACCGTTAGGTTACTTAACTAAAGGCATACCGGGACGGGACTAGCGCGGGTGCAAAACATAAGCAACGTCTATTATATATCTCATATATAATATAGCATTCATCTCAGATATATTAAGTGATCACATCACAGAATATAGGCAGAAGAAACACAGATATGATAATATAGGATATACCAGGACGTCCGTATTTAGTATTTAGCCAACGATAGAAAATACGGATTCCACGGTCGTGATGAATAGCCAATCCCATACCCTAGACCCCTACGAGAGCGGCAAGCGACCCTGCCAATTCTAGAGTTAGGAGACCCGGTCCCGACTCCTCGAGATGGTCTCCCACTGAACTCTAGAACCCGGTTATTTGTGCTCTCCACCTTGGGTCTATCCTAATGCCGAAAAGTAAATAATATACATCAATGGTGACATCATCCTCAACCCGGAAGTGCCCTAAATAAAAGAATATTACATTACAAATGAATTTTACATGAATGAAAAGTAAAATTCTAATCTCACATAAAACCCCCGGCTATTCGATCACGACAATTCTATACATCACAACACAGCAACATATAACATCATATGTTATCAACGTAAGCAAGTATGCGTACCCCAATTGTCGTTGACATATAGCAACGAAACCGGCGATACGCATACTAGGCTTACGGTCGCAGAAACAAGTGTCACATACTACAAGGCGATGTTAAACCCTTCGATCGAATTAACGAACACCCATATTACCCACCAAGATCAACACTTGAGCACCGTTAAACAATACCCAAAATCTATGCCACAGTATTTAAAGGATCAACCATAGAAGGGCAGACCCAAGCCTCATTTGTGGCGCCACTAACTACGGTAAACCCTAAGGTTTAGTCGCAGTTTGGTGGTCACATCTCGAGTTAGGGTTACTTTCTTCTAGAGGGTCCATAAGAATACCTGCATTATATATCGAGTACGTTCAACGTGGAAAATACCAGTGTTTGATAATTCGTTCGACCTGTTTAACGTCGCCAAAGTTACCAATACAATGTTATAAAATACGAACACGAAGTACTCCGCAAAGAGCCCATTTCCAAACTAACGTCCTATGCAAATTTGGACTTCAAAACAATACCAGAAACCCCAAATCAAGATGCATAGAGCACTGGAGCAAAACGAGGAGGAGAGGAGCAAACTGGGTCGGCGTCGCCGGATTTCCTGGCCAAGTCGCCGGCCAGGAACCGAGCACCCCCCTCGTTTTTCTTCTGTGTTCTTATGTCATCTTAAATACCATTCTGCAGTTACTTAAATAATTTTTTGAACACATTTTAAAAAATTTACAGAGAGCATTTTCATAGGGTTTCCAAAATCGTATTTTGCGGGGTTTTTCGTTTTCGTATTGTCGTAACATCGTCTAGGCTTCTAGTTATGCTCTGATACCATGAAAAGATTTCTACAGCACCACTACTAGGGTTTGGTAGCAACACACATGCCATATTAAAAATTATAGGGTGCTATAGAAAACATCCTATGGATCATACTAGAAAAGCTAGGGTAACAAAACTATTAACATCAACACAAGTAGCAAAAGGCTAGGGTTTAAGAATACAACCTTTGTAGCTCCCTACGCTAGACTCTTTGGCCACTTGAGGATTGAAAGAAGCTTGCTTGAGATCCTCCAAGTCCACGATAATCCACCCGGAGTCCTCTTTGTAGCTCCCTACGCTAGACTCCTTGGACACTTGATGTGGTTTGTTTTCTCACTTTAAAACCCTAACTTGGTCACTCTTTTTCTCACTAATGAAAGCTAAAGAGCAAGAGAGAGGAGGAAGAAGATGATGGCAAGTGAAGAGCTCAAGATAATGATAAAAGATAAGATAAGAATGAGAAAAGAAAATATATATATTTTCTTCTTCGCGCTCTTAACCCAAGTTAATAAATATCTAGATATTTTCTTTTGGATGCATAATGGCCATGGAAATTAACTCAAGGTTAATGCAAAGGTCAACTGGTGAATATAATAATCAACCATGAGTAATTATCCATTCCATTTATCTTTTCCAAAAAAATAAATATCAATATATTTATTAAGGTGTGAGTCTTATATTGCCACCATCCAATATATCAACAACCATGATAGAATTGTGTATGCATGTATAAGTGCATGCACATCCATATGTGCATCAAAGAGAATAAATGCATACATGCATGCATACAACAAAAGACAAGAAGGGTTTAAAGTGAAAAAGCTAATGGTTAATGATAAATCAACACTTGATTTAGCATACCGGTCATATCACATACGACCTGACCAATAGCAAACCGCCCGATTAATACACGGTATCATATACACGCATTTAATCGGGTCCCCGTGCATATCACATATGCACACCATATCGTTTCGCCTGGAAAAGGTAACTCAATTGTGGGACTCTAAGACTCGTCAATATGCCGGCAGTGGGTGATGATCATATCAAGCACCCCCAAGTCGCAAGAGGTCAGCTAAACGTAATGGCCACTCGGGTATTGAGCGATCAGAAGAAAACAAGCGAACCGGTCACAACTCCCATCGAGCCAACCGGCAACACTACCGGACAGTTCGGTCTCCTAGTCAGATATGCTTCATATCGAGTCTAAGGATGGTAACGTCGGCCCCAATAACTCAATAAGTCGTGCCGATGAATGGTCTATAACAGATCGAGAAACTACTGATAACACTTATCAGTAAATCTCAACAGCCCTGGCTAGGGACTTACTGATATTGCCAATCGAGCACAGCACAACATCTGTTAGTTATATGTATGCCGTAGAGGCCATTACTGTACATACGTTGTATATTGTAGTGGATGCTTGGACATATATAGGGAGGACTTTCTTGCTCGACAAGATTGTATGCTATCTGGTTACTCTTTATCTTAACATGTACTCTGATTGTCTCAAATGTCACATGTTGATAAAGCCCTTAGGATGAGTACTTGACTTCCAGGACTATGATGCAGATCATACTAATGGGGACAGAGTAGTTGCCAAGTACATCCTTCAAATGTTCCTAGTCGTGGGAGTACCGAGACAGGGCATCGATACTCCAGAGTAGACTAGCGTATGAGCTTCTTGACCCATATGATGGGCGATGGATGATCCCATATCCATTGGTGTTTGACATCAGAGAAGGTATACGGGTGTTCAGTGGAGACTGGGAACACTGGACGGACTCACCGAGAACTCCCAGATGGTATTATACCTCACGTCAGATGGCAGTTCTCTGGTGACACTAGTACAGGTTAGTCTGTAGACCCGAGATCGTCATAGAGTCTTGTGTGATTCCCACTGTGCTTTGATTTCCATCATACCACGTCCAAGAGGGAGTGCAAAAAGGTGGCTTTTGGGAACAGTCCCGAATCACATGGAGGCAATGAGCGATAGGAGGGGTTTCGTCTCTCCCGGTATAGGGAGTTGATGTTGCACAGTGTTCGATTGGCTATAACTGGAAATTCCTAGCCAGGGTTGCTGAGATTTGCTGGTAAGTGTTATCAGTAGTTTCTCGAACTGTTATAGACCTCATATGAACACGACTTATCAAGCTACTGGGGTCTGACGTTTACCACCCCTAGGCGAGATATGCGACATATCAGACGAAGAGACCGGACTGTATGGGTGTGTTACTGATTGGATTCGCAGGAGAATGTACAGGCTTGCTTGTTGATCTTCTGATCGCTCAATACCTGGGTGGCTGTTACGTTTAGCTGACCGCTTGCAGCTTGTGGGTGTTTGATATGATCATCACCTACTGCCGGCGTATTGACGATTCTTTAGAGTCCTACACAGAGGTTTCCTCTCTCAGGCAAAACGGAGTAGGAGCACATATGTGATATGTGCGGGACCGAGAATAATACATGTATGCAATATCGTATTAGATTTTCGTGATATGAGATATCGGCCGGGTATATGTGATATAACCGGGTCATCGGATCAAGTGTTGATTCGATGAACTGATACAGATTATATTAGTCGGTTATTTGTGAAATAGCCGGATTATCGGATCAAGTGTTGATTGGATAATTTAATATATAATTATATATTTGAACTATTAAATTACATTAACTAATATAAGCTCACTAAAAGATTCTTTTTCTCACTTGGGTAATACATTGATATATATGCGATATATGTTAATTGTATTATTTTATTTTGTTACAAAAAATATTGTATATGTGATATATAATATTGTAACATGTTATGGTTATAAATGCAACATGTTTTGTGGAGTTTAAATATGGTTAGGGTTTGGATTAGGGTTAAGCTTTCATGAGGCTTTCAAGAAGCTTCTTGAAGCTTTGACTTTGACTTGGATATTTTGGTTGATATTTGTTAACCCAACCTAACCCTTCACCATGGTTAAGTCTCTACATAGGGTAAGTTATCATACTTAACCCATGGTTGCATTTCTAGCCTCACTATAATTCATTATTCATCACAAATGGTTTTGGTTATTCTTCTTCTTCTTCCTTGCATGAAAAGCTTTCTAGCTTTTTGTGAAGTGATGAAAATGAGTGAGAAATTGAAAACAAATGAGAGATAAATTCCTACTTCATCATCCTCATCTATTCTTGTCACTTAGATTAGGGTGTTTGCTTTGCTAATACTTGATTAGCAAAGCAAGATCTTGGGTTTGAGTTTCTTCAAGGTAGATCATCTTTGTTATCGAAGATCGGAAGCAAGTATGCATCTTTCTCTTCGTGGAGCCTCTCTAGAGTCCGGGTACATAATGATCGCAGCGAAGGGACCTCAACACGGAGCTTATGAAGCGAAGGACCGGACTACAAAGGTTGTAATCCTAAACTCTTAGAAGTAAAGTTGTTTACTTGCTTTGTTTTCGCCTAATCTCTAGTCTAAGATCTTGGTTAGGCTTGTTCGGCACGTCTAAAATTTAAATCGGGCATGGTTGATGCCTTGTAGAACCTTGTGAGAGTGCCTTGTAACCCTACAGTGGTATCAGAGCAAGGTTAGAGCTTTAGGCGAAGTCTAGACGAAATTTAAAATCCGATCGAACTCCGAATACCCGTTAAATCCTAGTTTCTGGAAAAAATTTCAAAAGTTGAAATTTTTCATATTAAAAATACTCAGAAAATAAAGCAGGTAAATCTAAGAATTACTGTGAAGTACGGACCACCAACTCGATCACGTGACCGCGGAACCGCGGCCAAACCACGCGTTAGGCGGCGGTTCCACGACCAAACTTTGGAGTTGGGGCCTGATACTTGAGGTCTTAATTCTTGGGACCTTTTTTTTATAATTATGGGAATTTTTAATTGTACTCAAGTGTTGAGTTTTCTGGGATGTATTGGGAACTTGTTGATTCGATCGGAAAGTTTAACTTCGTTAAAGTTTTTTTCGGATAATTTTAGAACGTGTTAAAAAGTTCGAACGGATATCAATAACTCACTTTTTCCCCTGCCGGAAAATTTCCAAGTGTTGGATTTTTCCGTAGTTTAAGAACGTTCTTAGTCGTGCAAGTAACACAGTGGACCCTCTAGAAGAACACAAACCTTAACTCGATTATGTGACCGTCTGAACCGCCTCTAAACCTTAGGGTTTGGGGCAGTACGGCGTTGCCACATGTGAGGCGTTAGTTTGACCCTTCTACGGCTGGACCATTGGTACTGTGGCATGCGATGGATGTTTTAAAACTAATTTCAAGTGTTGAGAACCATTTAGGAAAACTTGGGTGTTTGATTATTCTATCGGAAAGTTTAACAATGTCTATTTATCTAGAATGCGATACAATATTTGGAATCCACAAGTAGTTATGAGATAATTAATTTGAATGTTATAAATCTAGCAGTTTAGTCTCATTTGATCGGTTGCCACAGGATTTTGATGTGATCAAAAGTCCTTCACAATCATGTAGCGTACACGGATACTCGTCGGGTAAACTTAATAGATAGCCACGCCCCATAGCCCTGACCAAGTGACTGTAGGAGAACCCCGTCGCCAAAAGCATCCGTTCGGGTGCTCGCAGCAGCGGTGTTTCGCCTTAGTGCACCTCGTCGACGACATCCGGGGGTGCGGCCGTCTACTAAAGTTTGCGACGAGCATTCGATCAGGATGTCGGGAATCTTGTTGAATTGCCCGACTAGATATTGAAAAGAGTTTTCGATATTGAGACTAAAATGCGGGGTTTATAATTGTTAGGCATGCGATGTCTAAAGAAATTTATTTGGTTAGGCATGCGATGTCTAAGGAGGTTGCGGATTCCAACTGTTGTAGTTTTACACTTTCTTTTCTGCGACCGTAAGTATAATATGTGGTGTATCGCCGGTTTCGTTGCTATACATCAACGACAATTGGGATACGCATATTTACTTACGTTGATGATATGTGATATTATGTGTTGCTGTGATATGTTATATTGGATCGTCGTGTTTTGAATAGCCGGGGGTTTTATGTGAGATGAGAGTTTTTCTTTTTCATTCATGTAAAATTCAATTGTATGTAATATTCTTTTATTGGGGCACTTCCGGGCTGAGGATGATGTCACCATTGTATATTATTTACTTTTCCGCATTAGGTAGACCCAAGGCGAGGAGCACAAGTAACCGGGTTCTAGGGTCCAGTAAGAGACCATCTCGAGGAGTCGAGACCGGGTCTCCTAACCCTAGAATTGGCAGAGTCGCTTGCCGCTCTCGTAGGAGTCTAGAGATGTGGGTTTGGCTATTCATCGCGGTCGTGGAATCCGTGTTTTATACAGGCTCGTATTAAAACACGGACCTCCTAGTATATGCAATATTTCATATATGTTCTTCTTCTGCAATGTTCTGTGATGAGATCATATTACTGCCATGAGACGAATGTTTATATTATATATATGAGATATATGTTATATTACAGATTTCGTTTCAAATGTGATGCTTGTGAAGCATAATAAAATGGGACTTCATTAATGAGATTAATGAAACTAAAAGAAACCTAAAGATGTTGTAGAAACTTGTCTCAAAAACAGGTAGCTCTAGTTCTTGCTTTGCATAGCGGTGTTTCTTGTAGAACATCCAGCACCTTATTCTTTAAGGAACGAGTCGAGATCCCTTTTCCGGGAGTGACCTCTTTAGCGAAACTAGCAGATGGCACAAATACGGTTTTCTTTTGATTGCTTCTATAATTTTTGCTTTGCATAGCGATATTTGTGAAATATCCTGCACCTTATTCGATGAGGAAAGAGCCGAGATCCCTTCACCGGGAGTGACCTCTTTAGCAAAACTAGAAAAGGCCTCAAAAACACTCCATTTAAAATCACTCGATTCTACGACGATATCAAGTTCATTACAAAAAAGGTTTTCTGAAAAACCTGTCGTAACCCTCCGTCATTTTAGGAAATAGAGTACTTAGTATTCGTGCTGCGTTTGCTGACCATAGTTAAGGTGCAGTGTACGGTAGCTGAGTGATGTTTTCCTATATAACATATGATGTGATTAATTAGGATAGTCATATGACTTTGTTGACCATAGTTAAGGGTCATGTGGGTGGGTCTAAATTAACAAGAAATGACGGGTAGATCTTGACTAGTGCTTATGATTTGTTGACCATAGTTAAGGTCATAAGTCACTAGGGGTAAAATATTATTGGGAATTTCAAGTGTTGAAATTTGCAATGAGATTGCATACCTTCTATGAGATAGTTGGATCCCGATACCCGCTGCGAGTAAGAGTTACTCCTGGGAGAGTTTTACACATTACAATTAGCCGATCAAGTAGGTGTCAAGAAAGGTGTCAACGGGGTTATGTCTCTGGGAAAATGAGGTTTATTTTAATTAGGTCCGTGCAAAAGCACGGGGAACCTCCCTCAAAGTACCGACACTGGCCTAGCCGAAAGATTGGCGAACTTGTAGGGTGTAATTAATCCCGGCTAGTCTTTCTTTTTAGGTTTTGAAGGAAGATTTGACTAAAACAGTGGGAGACATCCTGATTAGATATATTAATAACCAATCTAATCTTGCAAGAGCATACGCTGAGTGTTTTCTTCTCTCTCTCTCCTGGTTGCGACTATGTCACGCCTTAATCAAGATAATAATACAGATGTATTGACCGAACCCGCTTATTATACTGCCCTAAGGAACGTTGGTCCCACTCCAACTTATAATTGTTATAAGACAGAACAGGAAATAGGGGATTACCAGAATTCCCGTGCCTCCCAAACGAAGAAAGTGCATGCTGATGCATCATCTTCGGGTGTGTTCATTACCGAGAACTGTTTCTCAATATCCTTTACGTCCTGGGTATGAAATACCGGATCAGGATCCCCTATATGTAATTTGTTGCATGGGCTACAGATAGGTAGAGAACTAAGAATGGGTGATAAGTTTCATGAGATAGAAACGGTGTAAGTGTTGCGGCCAAGTCTGTTGGCAGTTATCACCCTGTATTACCAGAATACATTGATTCTGAACGAATGTTATTAGATACCGAACCTGATATACAACATCATATCAGTCTTTTTATTAGAAAAGAAGAATATAATTTTGTATTGTTGGATAATGTTTTGAACATTTCCTATATCAAGAGTTGATCGGTTCAGGCACGTTATCTAAAAGCATTGACGTTCTAAATCAAACTACAGTTCTTAGTATACAGAAAACACACAAGAGGAAGAGTTCAGAAATGAACGAATCCTTCTTGAGGTATTATAGACTAGGTCATATCAATGTGACCCGACTAGCTAAAGTTACATTTAGATGCATATTTAAATTAGTTTGAATTTACATCTTGTAAAACTTGTCGGTCATGTCACAAAGATAAGATGAACATAGCTCTATTTATTGGAAACAGAGAAAGAGTTAGTGAACTCTTGGGATTGATACATGATGATGTATGTAAGGTCCCTTGTTTATACATGCCAGGACCGGTTCTTTATACTTCATTATATTCACTGATGGTCACTCAAGATTCGCACATGTGTTCCTGTTGAAACATAAGTCTGAACCTTTTGAGAAATTCAATGAATATAAGTCAGAAGTAGAGAACCAAAAACGGGTATAAGTATTATGTCCTTTGATGTGATCGGGGAGGAGAATACTTGAGCACGAGATTCCTGGATTATTCTAAAGGAGAATGAGATTCTCTCTCAGCATTACTCCTCCGTATACACCACAGCACGTCGGTGTATCGGGGCGGAGCAATCGCACCCTATGTGATATGGTGTGCTCTATGATGAGTACTACTGAGTTGCCTATTTTCTTTTGGGGTTATGCACTTAAGAAGCTGCATACTTATTGAATAGGGTTCCAACCAAATCAGTTGCCTACCACTCTATATGTGATATGGTATGGGAAGAGCCCATCTCTTAAAGATGTTAAGATTTGGGGTTGTCCGGCCTATGTCTAAAAGCAAAATCCGGACAAGCTCGAGGCAAAGTCAGTTCTGTGGAAGTTTGTTGGATATCCCAAGCATTCGCAAGGGAATATCTTCTACCAAACCGAGAAACAAAAGATGTTTTGTTTCTCAGCATGCCACCTTTGTGAAAGGGAATTTCTTGTAAAAAAAAAATTAGTGGTCATGTGGTAGAACTGGAAGGAGTTCCAGCTATACAAACTGTAGCTGATGATTTGGTAGAACCGGAGGATTCAATAGTTTCCAACGAATCTCAGTTTCTCCGCCGATCTGGTAGTGATGCTTATCCACCTGAGAGATACTCCGGTTTCTCTATGACAGTGGGAGAAAGGATTGCATCATGAGATCATGACCCAACTAGTTTTGAGCAGGCTATCAGGAGTGTGACTCTGTAAGAATGGCTGGATGCTAAGCGATCTGAGCTGGAATCTTTATACACCAACAAAGTATGGACTTTGGTTGCTTTATCTGACGGGTTAAATCCCCATCAGGAGCAAGTATATCTTGAGAATATTACTTGGTGTACATGGAAAAGTTGAGACTTTCAAAGCTATGCTTAAGTCCATCCAGATCCTACTTGCCACTGCTACATACCATGACTATGACATCTGGTGGTTGGATGTCATGACTGCTTTTCTAAATGATGATTTGGAAGAGAGCGTCTATAAATACACAGCCAGAGGGCTTCGTAGACAGTGGGAGCAGCGGAAACGTGTGCATGTTGTTTTATGCAATAAAACAGGCATCGTGGAGTTGGAACGTCTGTTTTGATGTGGTAGTCAAAGAGTTTGACTTCATCAAAATGGTAGATGAACCTTGTATATACAAAAAGGTAGTAGGGAGTATGGTGATGATCCTCATAGGGTACGTGGATGACATACTCGTGATAGGGAGGGAGTTTCTTATGCTACGCTCGGTCAATCTCCGCTTATCACAAGGATTCTCCATATAGGATCAAGGTGATACCTCTTAAATCCTGGGTTTTATATCTATGAGATAGATCTAATTGGATGTTAGGACTCTCACTAGTTGTAGTGAGATGGTATCAATCAATCCTGGGGACAATCACTGGAAAGGTTCCAGGGTGATAAGGACGACTGAATGTCAGTCGCAGGCATTATCTTTACCCTTAGTGGAGGGACGGTATATTGGAAGAGTTCCAAGCTAGATACCGTGACTTACTAGATGATTAAAGGTAAGATACATCGTTACCAAGGATGCTACCAAAGAGGCAGTCTGGATATATTTTTTAGTTCATGAGATGAACTTCGTTCCTGCCATTGTGTGACAATGGAGTTATGGCTTATGCCAAGGAACCCCCGTCCAATCAGAGATCCAGACATATTCTTAGGCAGTATCGCCTGATCATGGAGATGGTTGATCTCCAGGTAGATCGAGGTTAGGAGAGTAGACACAGAGGACAATAGCGTGGATCCACTCACAAAGGCCTATTTCCCAGTAGAGACTATTATGGGATGGTTGAGTATGAGATACTTCAACCACAGCTGATTGTTGGGTATGCGATACCACAACAGATGGCCCTAGTGCAAGTGGGAGATTGTTAGTTATATGTATGCCCTAGAGGCCATTACTGTACATACGTTGTATATTGTAATGGATGCTTGGACATATATAGGGAGGACTTTCTTGCTCGACATGATAGTATGCTATCTGGTTACTCTTTATCTTAACATATACTCTGATTGTCTCAAATGTCACATGTTGATAAAACCCTTAGGATGAGTACTTGACTGCCAGGACTATGATGCAGATCATACTAGTGGGGACAGAGTAGTCGCCAAGTACATCCTTCAAATGTTCCTAGTCGTGGGAGTACCGAGACAGAGCATCGATACTCCAGAGTAGACTAGCGTATGCGCTTCTTGACTCATATGATGGGCGATGGATGATCCCATATCCATTGGTGTTTGACATCAAAGAAGGTATACGGGTGTTCAGTGGAGACTGGGTACACTGGATGGACACGCCGAGAACTCCCAGATGGTATTATACCTCACGTCAGATGGCAGTTCTCTGGTGACACTGGTACAGGTTAGTCTGTAGACCCGAGATCGTCATAGAGTCTTGTATGATTCCCACTGTGCTTTGATTTCTATCATACCATGTCCAAGAGGGCATGCAAAAAGGTGGCTTTTGGGTTCAGTCCCGAATCACATGGAGGCAATGAGCGATAGGAGGGGTTTCGTCTCTCCCGGTATAGGGAGTTGATGTTGCACAGTGTTCGATTGGCTATAACTGGAAATCCCTGGACAGGGTTGCTGAGATTTACTGGTAAGTGTTATCAGTAGTTTCTCGAACTGTTATGGAACTCATATCAACATGACTTATCAAGCTACTGGGGTCTGACGTTTACCACCCCTAGGCGAGATATGCGACATATCAGACGAAGAGACCGGACTGTACGGGAGTGTTACTGATTGGATTCGCAGGAGAATGTACAGGCTTACTTGTTGATCTTCTGATCGCTCAATACATGGGTGGCTGTTACGTTTAGCTGACCGCTTGCAGCTTGTGGGTGTTTGATATGATCATCACCTACTGCCGGCGTATTAACGATTCTTTAGAGTCCTACACAGAGGTTTCCTGGCTTAGGCAAAACGGAGTAGGAGCACACATGTGATATGTGCGGGACCGAGAATAATACATGTATGCGATACCGTATTAGATTCTCACGATATGAGATATCGGCCGGGTATAAGTGATATATCCGGGTTATCGGATCAAGTGTTGATTCGATGAACTGATACAGATTATATTAGTCGGTTATTTGTGAAATAGCCGGATTATTGGATCAAGTGTTGATTCGATAATTTAATGTATAATTATATATTTGATATATTAAATTACATTAACTTATATAAGCTCACTAAAAGATTCTTTTTCTCACTCGGGTAATACATTGATATATATGCAATATATGTTAATTGTATTATTTTAATTTGTTACAATAAATATTGTATATGTGATATATAATATTGTAACATGTTATGGTTATAAATGCAACATGTTTTGTGTAGTTTAAATATGGTTAGGGTTTGGATTAGGGTTAAGCTTTCATGAAGCTTTCAAGAAGCTTCTTGAAGCTTTCAAGAAGCTTCTTGAAGCTTTGACTTTGACTTGGATATTTTGGTTGATATTTGTTAACCCAACCCTTCACCATGGTTAAGTCTCTACATGGGTTAAGTTATCTTACTTAACTCATGGTTGCATTTCTAACCTCACTACAATTCATTATTCATCACAAATGGTTTTGGTTATTCTTCTTCTTCTTCCTTGCATGAAAGGCTTTCTAGCTTTTTGTGAAGTGATGAAAGTGAGTGAGAAATTGAAAAAAAATGAGAGCTAAATTCCTACTTCATCATCCTCATCTTTTCTTGCCACTTAGATTAGGGTGTTTGCTTTGCTAATACTTGATTAGCAAAGCAAGAGCTTGGGTTTGAGTTTCTTCAAGGTAGATCAACTTTGTTATCGAAGATCGGAAGTAAGTACGCATCTTTCTCTTCGTGGAGCCTCTCTAGAGTCCGGGTACATGATGATCGCAGCGAAGGGACCTCAACACGGAGCTTATGAAGCGAAGTACCGGACTACAAAGGTTGTAATCCCAAACTCTTAGAAGTAAAGCTGTTTACTTGTTTTGTTTTCGTCTAATCTCTAGTCTAAGATCTTGGTTAGGCTTGTTCGACACGTCTAAAATTTAAATCGGGCATGGTTGATGCCTTATAGAACCTTGTGAGAGTGCCTAGTAACCCTACATTATCAACTCCCAATACCGGGAGAGACGAAACCCCTCCTATCGCTCACTGTCTTCATGTGTCTCGGGACTGTACCCAAAAGCCACCTGTTTGCACGACTCAGCAGAGCCTTGGTAGGGTGGTAATCAAAGTACAGTGGGAGAACACACAAGACTCTATGACGATCTCGGGTCTAGAGACTAACCTGTACCAGTGTCATCTGAGAACTGCTATCCGACGATAGATATAATACCATATAGGAGTTCTCGGCGAGTCCGTCCAGTGTACCCAGTCTCCACTGAGCACCCGTATATGATCTCGATGTCAAACATCATTGGATGTGGGAACATCCATCTCCCATCATATGGGTCTAGTATCATATACGCTAGTCTACTCTGGTATATCGATGCCCCATCTTGATACACCTACGACTAGGGACATTTCAGGATATGCTTATAAACTACAGACATCCCACTAGTATAATCTCCATCATAATCACAGTAGTCAAGAAAATATCCTCAGGGCTTTATCAACATGTGTAAATGAATAAAGGCATGATCAAGTCAACATGTTAGATAAAGAAGAACCAGATAACATACTATCATGTCAAGCAAGAATGTACACTGAATACACACACACACACACACACACACACACACACACACATGTATAAATACATCCACTATCATATAATGGCCTCTAGGGCATACATATATCCAACAGGTATAGCTTACATGTGCTTGCAGTGCATTGATACATGTTTTGTGCTCGCAGTTGCATGCGTTTACGATTTTATACACCCCGGTACACTCGGTGTAACTTTTATACGCATTTGAGTTATGGATTTGTATTTCGTGCACCGGATGCACTGTATTCGTATTTCGTGCACCGGATGCACTGTATTCGTATTTCGTGCACTGGATGCACTGTATTTGTATTTTGTGCATTTGCTGCGCCAGATTCGTATTTCGTACATTAGTTGCACTAGATTTGCATTTCTTGCATTTGTTGCACCGGACGGGTATTTGTGTATTTGTCACACTGGATTTATACTCCGTACCTTGGTTGCACCCGATTTATGTCCTTGAGCATTCATTTTACCAGATTTGTATTTTGTGCGCATCGCACTTAACGTTCATTTTTTGTGCGCTTTACCGCACTGGGAATTTATATGGACTGACGTGCTTGGGTTGGATTTTTGCGCATATTAGGCACTTGATATTGGATTTTGTGCGCATCGGATGCACTTGAGTGAGATTGTATTCGTGCATGTTGGATGCCCTTGTTTTAGATTTCATTTGTGCATGTTGGATGCACTTGATTTAGATTTCTTTTATGCATGTTGGATGTACTTGATTGGATTTTCGCTCATGTTGGGCATATGATATGAGATGATATTTTGTGCACACCAGATACACTCGATAGGGATTTTCATTCGTGCATGTTAGTTGCACTGGTTTGAGATTTCGTGCACTCTAGATGCACTTGATATTGTTGTCGTGCACACCCGTTGCACTGGACAGATGCTTTCGCGCACACCCGTTGCACTTAGTTTTGCTTTCATGCACGTTCGTAGCACTTGTATTTGGATTTGATTTCCGTGCGCACCAGACGCACGTGATTGTTGGATACGCCTTTTGAGGATGATTTTGCTCTTGAGCACTTTGTTTTCATGATGGGCACTATGTTACGTAGTAGCCGAACGGGACTAATCTGAGAACAGTACCTGAGTACTTTGCATGCATTAAAAGTTAACAAGAGGTTTTCAAAAAAGAGCTATAGTATCGCTATTTCCTATGTGTCCGTGAGTGACACGAACGTTTACAAAGGAAAAGCTTTTGAGACATTTCAAAAACGGTGGAACGTATATTTGAGCAAAACATATATGAACGTATATTACTATTTTACAAATGAGCATCCTTCACTAGAGCCGTGAGTTACGCATCACACGGAGATTCAGAGAAGATTTTGCATGTATTTTATTTAGTTTTTGGAGATTTTTCAAGTATACGTACTATATACATATTATAGTATTTAACTAGTGTATATTGGATTTCAGCATTGGATTTCGAGATCTGTATCTCCATTATAACTCCGATGATATGCGTGCAAACCCGATGATTTGCGTGATGCTTGACGGAGTTTGATTTTGAGCTTTGTACTCGTTTTCATGCGCACTTGACGCGCCGTGTTTTTCGGTATCTTCTGTGATTTCGGAGCCCCGTTGATTTGAGATGATTGTTGAAATGTTTTAATATTTTGGAGTTTAAATTTAAATTCGGGGACCGAATTTATTTAAGGGGGAAGATTGTAACATTTCAGAAAATATAAAATATTATTTTTCGAATTTAATATTAAAATAATATATTTCCCGAAAACTGCCGATTTGCGAAATTGGGGTTTTCGAAAAAGGGTATAAATATATACCAATAATTGTGAAATATTTGGAAATTAAAATTATTTATTCATTTAAATATATATTTAAAGGATTTGGCATTTTTAAGATTTACTATATGAAGTTTAAATGAAAACCCGATTAGTGCACTGCTAATCGCGATTAGGCCAAATCCGTGTTTTTACATTTTTTTCATGGCTAGTGCACCATGGCATGTCGCATTCTGGTTACATGTTCTTATATTGTTTTGGGGTATTATATGGTTTGGTTTTAAATAAAAAGAAAAGGTTAAAAAGAGAAAGGGTAAAAGGGTAAATAGTGAGTGAGGGTGAGAATAAGAGAGGAGAGAGAGAGAGAGGGCAGCCATCTTCATCCTCCCCCATTTGTTTTCATCTCTTCCTTCAACTCACTTCCTTCCACCTCTACCCCAAGATCCACCTCCAAACATTCACCTAAACCCTATACTCCCTTCATAAAAGTTGATCCCCTCCTTCTCCTCTACACATTGGACCAAGAAAAGTGGGATTTTGACAACATTGGCAAACTAGGGTTTTTCTTGAGTTGCATCTGTCACGACCCGAAGTAGTACGTGACTGGCCCTTGAATCATATGAAGTCTATAGGACCCTATCTGATTCAAGTAAGCCAAAAGCCCAGAAATCTAAAGCCATTTTTTTAAAGAAGTGTAGAAAACATGTTATAAAACAAGTGTTTTTAATTGCATAAGCCGAATTATGCGTTTTTAAAACATCAAGTCTTTTCTGAAAATTTCGGCAGAGTTTCCTTTGTAAAAACAGGCCCCAAACGGATACAACATGCATAATATGAATAAAGGCATCCCCAAGCGGGAGCTAGCTCTTCGTCAATTGACGGTCACAACCACGCAAGCAATATAATATACAACGCCGAAGGGCGAGGATCAAAACTCAAAAGGAAACTCAAAATATCAAGAAAACCATAATAATACAACGCGCGACTCTAAGGTCTAAAGAATATACAATTAGTTTTCTAAGTCTGAAATAAATGTACAAGTCTGGTTGATAGAATTTTACTAGATACAACTGAAAATAAATAAGTACAATGGTGGTCACGATGCGAGTGAACCCACCTACCAAAGCAATCACCCGGAATGAAATAATGTGCCAACAAAGCCGGCAAGGAAAAACCTGTACGGCAAAACCTGCAAGAAACTGTGGCACAACGGGGGTGAGTTGCCAACTCGTGAGTAGAAAACATCACAGAGCAGAAATCGTATGTATGACTCAATCCTAGGTCAAATACGATCAGTAAAATATATCCTCAAAATGATAAATTCTGAAGTATGATAAGGTGGTAAGGGTAAACATCTATACATCAGTGTAATACCAAGTGCTCGTGTCAGTGCCTCAGGTAGCAACATATCATAAATATGAGGTATGATCACTGTAGTCAACATAAATCAGTGTCAACTACGTCATGAAGTCTATAAGTATGTGGATATCATCCAACTATATAATCAATATCTGTATGCATGTGGATCTCGTCCACGTGTCAACCAATAACATAATAACATCATGCATGTAAAAGTCATAAAAGCATATGCATGAAAGTATGAGGATATAAATCAACCTGTGTCCCTCGCGACACATCAAAATCATGGAACCTGAGTGTCCAGCATCGATACTCGAAAACATCATGAAACCTGTGCCCAGCTTCGGCACGTAAATCCTCATATATCGGGCTTCGTCAGTCCGAATCGGCCCACGGGCTCTGTTAGTCCGGATCGGCCCATATCATATCTCGACTCCGGTCGGTATCCTCCGGATATCCGCCAAGCACAAATACTATCACCGGTAGGTAGCGGTCCCTCTGCGAGGCTCACCATCTACTACACAGCAGATCCGTTCTCGCTCCGGGGTACCATACCGGGTCCACCATGTACCCGCAATCGGCTTCATCCAGCTCCTCGAATCGGGTTTCACATGTCACACATCTCAGAACCGATAAAACGCATGGTGGACGCACTGAAATATCATATCAAGAGAAAACGGGTTTTTAAAACAGTACATGCTTTCTTTTGAAATAGCCACGGTTCTCAAATCCAGAAATCTCATGAAAACAACATATCTCAATGCGTACAAGCGTAAAGCATGATGTATGCAACATATAACAGAAATATAAGCTTATCCGTATATTATGCAACATGGAACAGTAATATGCACATATCAGGGAAAAACCGCTCTTTCAAATGAATCCAGTTTTAAAATATATCTTGCGGTTCCCAACTTTTCCAAAATCGAATGCAACATCGTATAAAGGTGTATACGTAACTATAGCAAGTAATTTATGCAAAGAGTCATATCATGATTGCAGCAATTCTACTGTGTAGTGACATGCAATTACCGATGAAGATGTGTGTGAGCCGGGAAGCGAGTGTACGTGGAGCATACGCATCATCGGTAATGGTGCTAGTGTCCTAACAATAAGTTTCATCATTTCTAACGAAAATACATATAAGCATGCAATTCAATGCGAACAGCGGAATAAATGGCAAAGGAATAGTAAATGCAGTAATAAAGAAATATACGTTCCTATATACGAGTCATACTGTTTTTTTGGTATCTGAAATCGCACGAATCGTGATGTTTTGAAAATAGGGCTACGGTGTTTTTTTATGAAAAAGTACATCCTTTGAAATATCCGTAGTATCCTTTGGCCTATCTTTAAAATACTCAAGATTCGTTAGTTTTGGAAATAAGTATGACTCGTGCTCCGTCTAACATCTACTAAGTAACTACAGGACTAAACTAACAGACTAGTCGAAAATGTAAGGAAACCACCTAAAACTGAGTCGATATATATGAATACAGTAGTCGATGATCCCGCCTCAATAGTATCACATACAATACAATATATAATATGATATCCTCGAGTCAAGAGTGCGTATCTATCATCAATATATAGCTCGTACGTAAATCCGTCGTACGACATCCCAAATCTGGGTACGGGTCAAATATCACATTCATCTTATTATTCATCTGGTATCCATTATCATCATATCCTGTATTAGAGGTACTGATCTAAGTCTAGTACATTCTGATACCATCTATATATACATATGCGTCTGTGAAAACACACGCCTAAAGGCCCGCTATAATCTCATGTCGTATCTCCTAATACGAAACAAAACATATCACCGATCTCATGGCATCATACCCAATCTCATCGACTCATCTCCAAATACCATGTACAATCCTCATCATCCATGTATAAGTATACGTATATATATACATACATAGTCCCATACCTATGTGTGTATATATATACATATCCCTATAAACGCACAAGTAAAACAAGTAAGCATATGTGTGCGTGCGGGTGGGTGTAAACCTTATTCTAAAGTCCGCGACTAACTAACTAATGACGCTATCATCCAATTATACTAAAAATTATCCACGACTCCCAAAGTCTATCTAGATAATCATAATCTCATATAATATATCCATATAATATGTACCATACACTACACTACGAACTGCGGGGGTACTATACGCCATCCACCTGACTTCCCCCGTAGATATATATCTGCTCACCTTGATCCTCGCTTGCTGGAGTCGATCACGTGGGGGTACCTACAACCAACACACAATCGCAAAATGCGTATTAAAATTAAGTCGGAAAACCAAAACGGCACACGTTTCGCTCATAGGTTAAAACCTATAGCCTACGCCTGCAAAACCACCAAACAACCCCCGTCGCTGATGTACAAACACCAGACGACGGAAAAAAAATCAAATACCAAATCCTAAATTAAAACGAAGTCGGAAAACAATGCAGCAACTCAAGAAAATGGTCCCAGATTTTACCCTAAGTGAAAATAGCCAATTTTGCATATGGGAGGAGTCTAGTTTACTGAAGATAAAGCCCTGGACCAAAAGCGGATCAATTCCACTCTACCCAGGCCGCAAATTGCGGCCAAAATGAGTAAATTTGCGGCTATAACTTGGAGTGGGGGTCTCAGGTTTTGGGTATAGGTTCTAGGTTGCCTGCACATCTCTTAGTCTTCGCTAAATATTTTTCAGGTCACCCGGGTTATAGCAGATCACCAGAACACATCACAAATCTCACGAATTTCCTATATCGGGGTTTGGGGTTTAAGTCTCTGTTTTAGTTCAATTTACCATCACTACAGGGGTTGTAGTCCCTAATTACACCTCCATTGCACTTTTGGAATCAATTCAAACCCTAATCCCTAACTTGGAATTTCCAAAGTGCACAAAACTACACGAAATTGAATTTAAACTTGAATAGAGGCTAAAGAAAATAAAATAATACACAATTTGTGAAAGGATTACCTCATTTGGAAACTCAAGAATCTTCTTGAGTTGCCCAAGTGCCGAAAATGCAAACTTTCTTGGTCCAAAGTGTAGCTTGTGAGCTTGTGCATGATTTTTGTGAAGTGGGGATGAACTTTGGAGTTTTTTTTTATGATGTTTTGAGGGTTTGTAGTGGAGGGGGAGTGAGGTGGTGCCATGAGAGAAGAGAGGGGAGAGAAATGAAGAAGAAACAATGAAGGGACAAGGAGCCATGGTCTTGGGTTGACCCCTCACCTCTCTCTCTCTCTCTCTCTCTCTCTCTCTCTCTCTTGCCCATCCCTCTTTCCTTATTATTTTCTTTTGTTTTCTTTTCTTTTTTTTTTATTTGTAAACCCAAATGAAAATCCAAAAGCAAAATGTCATGGTTAACAAAATGCACAAGTATAAAAATGTGATATGGTGCATGTCATGTGCACAAAACCGGCTTAATGCGCGATTAGCAGTATTTAATCGCGATTAGCATTAAATTAGTGTATAATAAATCATAAAATTTCATAATTTGCATAAATCACATAAAACACCCTCTTTTTAGTAATTTCTATAATTTTCCAAATTTTTCCCAATTTTTCGGTATTTAATTATACCGCAATATTAAAATATTCAATATATTTATTATTTAATTATAAAAATTCCCAAAAATAATATTTTATTTTTCTGAAATGTTATAGCATCCATGAAGTATATCTTCTTCCATTAGTGTAGTTTTCAGTTCCTTGTATTCTAATTAGTTAGAAATGGGTTTAAGATGGAGATTTGTGAACTTGGAAAATTCTAGAGAAGGGTTTGAGTGTTGTGTGGATTGGGGGATGCCTAGTGGCTGTTATAAGACCCTAGAGACCAATTCTTGACCTGGACTAGTGACCAAACCCCAAAACACGAACTTTAGATTCGTCGATATCGAGAAATTGTGAAAATTATAAGGTTGTTTAGAGATCTGCTAACATTCGGAGACCTGGAAAATTATTTAGCGAACACAGTGACACATGCAGGCACCCAGGAAGCTAACCCCAAGACCTGAGAGCCAACCCGTTAATTGAGGCCGCAGATTTAATCCCCCAGGCCGCAAATTGTGGCCTGTTCTTGATGGTTTGGGTTGGTGTTTGCTTCATGTCTTCCTTAGCTGATATCTAGAGCAACCCCATATGCAAAATTGGCTAGTTTGACCTGAGTCAAAATCTGGGAGTACTTTGATGTGATTTTGGATATGTTTTCCGTATTTTGAAATGTTTGGTTTTGCTATTTGGATTTATATTGGGTTGTTGGATGTTTGTACATCGACAACAAGGGTTGTTTGATTATTTTTGCACGCGTAGGCTATAGGTTCTAACCTATAGGCGATCCGTGTGCCGTTTTGCTTTCCGGACTTGATGTTAATAGCGATTGCGATTGTTTATTATTGTAGGTACCCTCGCGTGGATTCCGAGGCGACGGAGCATGGCGTCATCGACTTCGACAAGCAAGGATCAAGGTGAGTAGATCTGTATCTATGGGCGAAGTCGTGTGGATGGCGTATATGTAGCGCCTTGAAAATTCGTTTTGGTGTTTTCCTGAAAATCGGTGAAAATTCGGTATTTTTCCGAAAACCGTCTTTCTCGTTATTTTGCAGTTTAGGACTAATTATACCTAAAATGGATAGGTAATTGCTTATTTTTAGTAGCTAATGAGTTACCTATGAAATTTTGGTCATTTAAAAAAATTTCCCTATTTTTCAATTTTTTAATATTATTTTAAGCCGGTAAGAAAATACATTAAATTAGCGATAAATACAAATTTAAATGGGCTAAAATTAAGCTTTAAAATCATGTTAATTAAAATCTAGTTGTAACATAAATTTTTAGTAAATTATTTTAAGTTTTAACTAATTTTTATTATGGAAAACGAAATTTATTGAATTTAAGCTTAAACTTGCAATTTTGGACTTGTAGGGGGTCTTTTTGCAAAAATTTTTTTGTGCACTCTCACACACACATCCTCACATCTCCTTGACTGTCCCAAACTGCAGAAAATTCCCCTTCTCTCTTTTGTTTTAAAATTCTTTTGTTAGGGATGATTTGAGTTGAATGTGTGTATTTAAAATATTGTATGTTGAAGGTATGGTGCTTTGACTTTGAGGGGGATTGACCATGACTTTTTTCATACACCCACACCACTCCCCTCTCCCTTCTCTGGCCGAAATCTGCAGCCCCTCCCCTCTTCATCATTTTTCTTTTCATCTTGTTCAAAAATTCATCAAGTTGCTCCAAAAATTCAAGCTAAAACTCACAAATTAAAACCCCATTCTTCATCCCTTTTTCCTTCACCTCTCTTGCTTGGAATCATGGTGCTAGGAGGCCATCATTGAGGCAAATTTCTTCTTGCTAGATCCATAGGTTTGAGGTATAATTTCTACTCTTTTAATTTCTTATGGTTAGAATACTTTAATCTAGTTGCTTAGTGTTAATTTTAGTGTTAATCCTAATCTAGTTTTTTTTAGTTAATGATTGAAAATTAAACTAGGGTTTCTTGAAACCATGTTTTAGTCAATTAAGTCTTTTTAATTAACCTAGTTGTTTACTTAACCAATTTATATGGTTACTTTGCTTAAGTGGCTTCATATTAGGCTAATCTATGTTAAAGTTGTGTGAAATTTTCATTAAGGTTGCTAATTATCAAAATCAAGAAAAGGTTTGTGTATGGAATGTGGGTTTTGATGCATGGTAAAGGGGTTAATTTTATTGTAGTAGCTTTCTAATAGTTTAATTTGGATATTTGTGTGATAATGTGTGCACTTTGTCGCAAATTGTCGATGTTTGCACCAAATTTGCAAACTTCTAGCTTACTAGGTTTTTATTATATTATTGTGGCGAATTAATTACGATATCTAGATTATATTGTTGGCTTATCCTATGACATTGAGGATGCGTGAGTGCGGATTTTTGAGTAATCGGGTTTTAGTTTTGCCGGGCGACCAAATCGGCGATTTTTGCAGTTTTTGCGATTTTCGCGTGTGTTCCGCGCACCTTTTGCACGTTGTACCTAGCTTGTGAACGTTAGTGTTTTCGTTTGGGTTTTGCGTCGTTCTTGATATGTAACCTTATGTTTGGTATTGATGTAAATTCCAGGTTCGGTCGCGGAGACGTCAGACGCGGCTCGAAAGGGGAAAGCGGTGATCGGACGTGACTAGCTAGGGATTTCTGTAAGTAGATGTAACATCTACGGGGGACTATCGTTGGATGGCGCAAGCCTCCCGATAGTTTTAGTAACTTAAAAGATTCTTAGTGATGTTAGTAATTAGGGGTGTAATACTTGTATGATTATTTGCCACATTCATGCCCTATATTGACATACATATACGAAACCATTTTATAGGACACCTGCACCATTGCCAGGGTTTTTATATGCAGCACGAGCACTATTCATGCTTACACACACACCCTGATAATTGCCATGCCACCACACTAGATAACCTTTAAATTGAAACCTTTTACTATAATTGATACTTAAACTCGCGCTATTTCTTTAATTCCTTAAAATGAAATCGTAGGATTGCTATTCATGTGCATGTACCTCATCATATTATTTGTTCATGCTTAGTCTATTAATCACGCATCGCAACTTGGTTATTGATATCATATGCATTCATTATCATTGACATATGCACTTATGAGGATTTCTTGAGATTTTATGATATTTCTGGATTTCGGGGGAAAGCCGCAAAATTTCTAAACTTATTATGTTTTTAAAATATGTAATTGCGGTTTTCTAGTGATGTAAAGTGTCGTCCACCATGAGTTTGCTGTGGTTTTCGAGATCCGTGTCGAGGAGTGGAGGAACCGTCACGGGTACATGGTGGGCCCGGTATGGTACCCCGGGGCAAGATGAATGTGGTGTTGACGTTGAGCCTGGCAGGGGACGGATTACCTACCGGTGACTGTTTGGCACGGCGGATATCCAGAGGATACCGACCATGACCGCGAGATGATGAGATTTTGATATTGAGCTGGGTCAGCCGGATGGCTGAGGCCAGAGATACTATGACATGGATATATGAGATTTGTGATAGTTTTGAGGTGTCGTTGCTGGACACAGGTTCTTGTTGATTCTATTGGTATTGTGCCGGTATTTCAAAAGAGATTCTTAAAGGGAAAAACATGATTTCTTATACTTACACATTCAGATCACGAGTTGATTCGCGTTGCATTCATACCTGCTAGTATATTCATATTGCATACCTACCTGCCATTATGTCCTGCCATACCTGTATTATAGATGCTAGGATGCTTGTATGCATGCATTCGATAGCCTGTGTAGATGTTATTTATTACTCACGAGTTGGCAACTCACCCCCGTTGTGCCACAGCCTTTTTCAGGTCCGCTCCGTCAGTACAGTAGCGGCGGGCGCACTTGCTTCTTTTGCTTGGACTCGAGATTTTGCTCTTAGGTGGGTTATATCATTATTTTTGTACCACCTTGTATATTCTTCGTATCTAGTGTACTCCATCTACTGTTTCTATCAGTATTGTTGTATATTGACCTAGAGATGAGACTGTGAGATTTGTGGACTTTTTATGCTGTATTTTGGGGTCGAGCTCACTTGAGTCGACGTGCTGTTTTCTCATGCTCCTTTATTATTATTTTGCATGTTGTTGTTTTAAATTGCGTGGGATTTGTGACCGCCTTATGGCGAAGAGCTAGCTCCCGCTTGGGGATGCCTTATTTGTTGGATTCATATATATTCTTGTTGTACCCATTTTGGGGGCCAGTATTTACAAAGGAGACTCTGCCGAAATTTTCAGAAAAATTTGCATTGTTTTTAAAAAATGGTTTTTATGTGACTTATTGATAAACTCGTTTTCAATTGATTGGGTTCTCTTCACTCTTTTGCTTATTTGGTTTTGGTTTCTGGGCTTTGGCTTACTTATTTTACGGACGCCTTGAGACGTTTCGTAAACTTAAGTGCCAGTCACGTTCCGTACCCTGCGGGTCATGACAAAGTTGGTATCAGAGCGTTAGGTTTTACCTTTTTGAGTGTAGGATGACCCTTGGTAGATGGAGTAAGTGACTTAAGTAGGGTAACGTAGCGTGTGTATGTCCGCGGCATACTTGCGATACGGTACTCCGCCTAAGTGACTTTAGGATATACTTGCTTGAAAATTCCTTCTTCAATTCCGTGTATCCTATGATCCTATTGCACTGTTCCTACTATCCGTTTTCCTGTAACAGCCACTATGCCGCCGAAGGCTACGAGGGCACAGAGGGCTGCCGCCCGAGACGAGATTCGAGCTGGCTCGTCCGAGACTAGGACTGAGCAGGGTGGTATGCCTACGCCGCACGGACAGACCGATCCACCTTCCCCAGGCCGTATGGATAGGCTCGAGACTGGTATGGAGGAGTTGCGACAGATGATGGGGAGTATGTAGGAGCTACGTCAGATGGTAGGATCCCTAGTTGCAGCCAGTCGTACACCGAGGCCGGATGACGCACCTACTACATTACAGACGACCATGATACCTGCTCCTACTACTACCACCATGGCCATTCCGGTTTCGCTACAGGATTTCATGAGGCTGAGACCTCCAGTTTTCACCGGCACCGAGGCAGCGGAGGACCCACAGACGTTCCTTGACAGTTTAGCCAGGATCTGCCGTTCGCTGAGATGTTCGGATGATCGATGGGTAGAGCTTGCGAGTTTCCGACTAGAGGGTCTCGCACAGACATGGTGGGAGTCAGTCTTGAGTGGTCGAGCTGCAGGTCTACCGCCTATGACTTGGGTCGAGTTTACAGCGGTCTTTCTAGCTCGTTTCCTTCCAGAGAGCGTTCGTGATGCCAGAGCTCGTAGCTTCGAGGCCTTAGTCAAGACACCTGGGATAACGGTGTCTGAGTATGACATCCAGTTTACACAGTTATCCCGATATGCTCCGTATTTGGTGGATACCGAAGAGAAGATGGTGAAGAGGTTCGTACAGGGACTTGGTGCCCAGCTATATCTTGCCGTTGGCGCCCAGCACTACGACACTTATTCAGCTGCTATGGATACGGCCTTGCGGATGGAGGCACGCATATCACAGACTTCGGCCGTTTCTGGGCCGAAGAGGATTCGCACCGATGTACCGTCTCAGAGGCAGCGTGCCAGATTCTTTTCGAGAGATAGGCCTGGCAGAGGATTTGGACGGGGACAGTTATATGGTTCTTATCCCCAGGGACAGCAGCTGTCGCCAGGGTGTTTTGGGTGCGGGAGTCCACACCATCTTGTCAAAGATTGTCCGGCGAGACGACAGGGAGCAGCGACAGTTCCGCATGTGACCCTACCACCATCACCACCCCCTCCTCAGAGAGCCCTACTTCCTATCACTGGCGATGCTCCATGCCAGTTAGGTGCACCCAGAGGCCGTGGACGCGGCGGTCCTATTCAGAGAGGACGAGGAGGCAGAGGCTGAGGTCGAGGTCAGCCCGCTATCGGTGGAGGACAGGCCCGAGTATTTGCTTTGACACCGCAGGATGCGCAGGCATCCAATGCCGTTGTGACAGGTACCTTGCCAGTTTGTTCTTTCGACGCGTGGGTATTATTTGACCCAGGTTCCACACATTCGTACGTCTCTACACACTTTGCACCGATATTGGGCCGTGAGTCGTCGTCGTTAGATCATCCGCTTGTTGTTAGTACTCCGGTAGGCGAGTCGTTTATCGCTCGTTTTGTTTTTCGATTGTGTTCCGTTCGTATCGGGGAGAGGGATTCATCGGTTGATTTGATTCTCCTCGATATGTTGGACTTTGATGTGCTTCTGGGCATGGATTGGCTAGCCACTTGTTATGCTTCGGTGGACTGCCGTGAGAAGGCAGTCAGATTTAGCTTTCCGGGAGAGCCAGTCCTTGTTATTCAGGGAGACCGCAGCGTCACCCTTCCCAGCTTGATTTCGTCTCTTCGCGCTGGTCAGCTCTTGCGGAAGGGATGTCAGGGATTCTTAGCGTATATTTGTGATACTCGAGCTGCAGAGGTTCCGTTGGACCGGGTCCCGGTTGTTTGTGAGTTCCCTGATGTTTTCCCTGATGAGCTACCTGGGCTACCACCTGAGCGCGACGTTGAGTTCTGCATTGATTTGATTCCTGGCTCGGGGCCTATTTCTATACCGCCTTATCGGATGGCCCCGGCAGAGCTTCGAGAGCTGAAGGATCAGTTGCAGGATTTGTTAGATAAGGGGCTTATTCGACCTAGTGGTTCTCCGTGGGGTGCTCCGGTCCTGTTTGTCAAGAAGAAGGATGGAAGTTTGCGCTTATGTATCGACTACCGCCAGCTGAACAAGGTTACCGTGCGGAACAGATATCCGTTGCCGCGCATTGATGATCTGTTCGACCAGCTTCAGGGTGCGGGGTATTTTTCGAGGATCGACTTGCGATCAGGATACCATCAGCTGTGAGTTCGACATGAGGATATACCGGGGACAGCTTTCCGCACGCGCTACGGCCGCTACGAGTTTTTGGTGATGTCGTTCGGACTCACCAACGCACCAGCAGCATTCATGGATTTGATGAACCGTACATTCAGGCCGTATCTTGACTTGTTCATCATCGTGTTTATCGACGATATCTTGGTGTACTCCCGGAGCAGAGAGGAGCACGAGCAGCACTTGCAGATTACGTTACAGACTCTGAGGGAGCACCAGCTGTTCGCAAAGTTCTCCAAGTGTGCTTTCTGGCTGGACAGCGTCGGATTCTTGGGTCACGTGGTTATGAGAGACGGCATTTGTGTGGACCCGAAGAAGATTGAGGCTGTTCAGCAGTGGCCCCGACCTACATCGGTTACTGAGATCCGTAGTTTTCTAGGCCTGGCGGGCTACTACAGGCGTTTTGTTCAGGACTTCTCCCGTATAGCTGCACCTTTGACCGGTTTGACCCGGAAGGGAGCTCCTTTCGTTTGGACAGAGGAGTGCGAGTGCAGTTTTCAGCAGTTACGGACTTATTTGACTACGGCGCCGGTATTATCTTTGCCTTCGGGATCAGGCGGATTTGTGGTCTACTGTGATGCATCGCGAGTGGGATTAGGGTGCGTACTGATGCAGCATGGCCGGGTGATCGCTTATGCTTCTCGGCAGTTGAAGAAGCACGAACAGAACTACCCTACTCATGATTTGGAGATGGCTGCAGTGGTCTTTGCACTGAAGATTTGGCGACATTACCTATACGGCGAGTCGTGTCAGATATTCACTGATCACAAGAGCTTAAAGTACATATTTCAGCAGCGAGACCTGAACCTCAGACAGCGTCGTTGGATGGAGTTGGTGAAAGACTACGACTGCGAGATCCTATATCACCCAGGCAAGGCGAATGTGGTGGCAGATGCGTTGAGTAGGAGGCCCGGGGTTAGTCTATCCTTTTTGCGCGCAGTGCAGAGGCAGTCGTCAGCAGATTGGAAGATGTTATGCGACAGCCGAGTTGAGTTCGAGTTCACTCAGACAGGGGGACAGCTCGCGCATGTTCGTGCACGCCCACAGTTGCTTGACCGTATATATGAGGCACAACGCAGTGACGACCGTTGCTCGGAGATCATGGCACAGATGGGACAGGGCAGATTTTCCGAGTTCGTGATTGACGATCAGGGGATTTTACGCTATGGATCTAGACTGTGCGTACCAGATGCTGATGGATTGCGGCGCGACATTCTTGAGGAGGCACACCGATCAGTGTATAGTGTCCACCCCGGTTCCACCAAGATGTACCACGATATGAGAGAGACCTACTGGTGGGACGGGATGAAGAGGGACATTGCGGAGTTTGTATCGAGATGCCTGACTTGTCAGCAAGTCAAGGCCGAGCACCAGAGGCCCACAGGAGAGCTGCAGCCGTTACCCATTCCGGAATGGAAATGGGAGCAGATTTCGATGGACTTCGTTGTGGGTCTACCCAGGACTAGTCGAGGGTATGACTCCATCTGGGTGATCGTGGATAGATTGACGAAAGCGGCTCACTTCCTACCAGTGAAGACCACTTTCAGTTTCGCTCAGTATGCCCAGCTTTACATCGACGAGATCGTGCGGTTGCATGGCATACCGACTTGTATCGTGTCAGATCGAGGCACCCAGTTCACCAGCCGACTTTGGCAGAGACTTCAGGAGGCTTTGGGCACTCGTTTGAGCTTCAGCACAGCGTTTCATCCGCAGACCGACGGACAGTCAGAGCGGACCATTCAGACTCTCGAGGACATGCTCAGAGCGTGCGTTTTAGACTTCGGCGGTAGCTGGGATCGTCATTTACCTCTAGTGGAGTTCTCCTACAACAACAACTTCCAGGATACTATTCAGATGGCACCTTTCGAGGCATTGTATGGGAGGAGATGCAGATCGCCCGTATGTTGGACAGAGCTCAGCGAGAGCAGTATTTTGGGGCCGCAGCTTGTTGAGGAGACGACAGCGAAGATACAGTTGATCCGAGACCGGATGAGAGCGGATCAGAGCAGGCAGAAATCGTATGCAGACAGGCGCCGTCGCAGGTTAGAGTTCGCAGTTGGCGATCATGTTTTTCTGAGGGTCTCTCCGATGAAGGGCGTGATGCGTTTTGGGCGAAAGGGGACGCTTAGCCCTAGATTCGTAGGTCCCTTCGAGATCCTCGAAAGTGTCGGCGCTGTTGCGTATCGTTTGGCTCTTCCACCCAGCTTTCCCGATGTTCACCCCGTCTTCCATGTTTCGATGCTCCGCAAGTACCTCCATGACCCTTCACATGCGATTCAGCACCCGACAGTCCAGCTAGAGCGCGACCTTTCTTTTGCAGAGCAGCCGGTGGCCATCCTGGATCAGCAGGTGAAGAAGTTGAGATCGAAGATTATACCAACCGTCAAGGTCCTTTGGCATAGCCCGAGCAGCGAGGAGGTTACCTGGGAGACCGAGGGCGAGATGAGGAAGAAATATCACCATCTCTTTGAAGGTACGCGTAGTTATATTTTTAAATTCGGGGACCGAATTTCTTTAAGGGGGGAAGATTGTAGCGCCTTGAAAATTCGTTTTGGTGTTTCCCTGAAAATCGGTGAAAATTCGGTATTTTTCCGAAAATCGTCTTTCTCGTTATTTTGCAGTTTAGGACTAATTATACCTAAAATGGATAGGTAATTGCTTGTTTTTAGTAGCTAATGAATTACTTATGAAATTTTGGTCATTTAAAAAAATTTCCCTATTTTTCAATTTTTTTAATATTATTTTAAGCCGGTAAGAAAATACATTAAATTAGCGATAAATACAAATTTAAATGGGATAAAATTAAGCTTTAAAATCATGTTAATTAAAATCTAGTTGTAACATAAATTTTTAGTAAATTATTTTAAGTTTTAACTAATTTTTATTATGGAAAACGAAATTTATTGAATTTAAGCTTAAACTTGCAATTTTGGACTTGTAGGGGGTCTTTTTGCAAAAAAATTTTTGTGCACTCTCACACACACATCCTCACATCTCCTTGGCTGTCCCAAACTATAGAAAATTCCCCTTCTCTCTTTTGTTTTAAAATTCTTTTGTTAGGGATGATTTGAGTTGAATGTGTGTGTTTAAAATATTGTATGTAAGGTATGGTGCTTTGACTTTGAGGGGGATTGACCATGACTTTTTCCATACACCCACACCACTCCCCTCTCCCTCCTCTGGCCGAAATCTGCAGCCCCTCCCCTCTTCATCATTTTTCTTTTCATCTTGTTCAAAAATTCATCGAGTTACTCCAAAAATTCGAACTAAAACTCACAAATTAAAACCCCATTCTTCTTCCCTTTTTCCTTCACCTCTCTTGCTTGGAATCATGTTGCTAGGAGGCCATCATTGAGGCAAATTTCTTCTTGCTAGATCCATAGGTTTGAGGTATAATTTCTACTCTTTTAATTTCTTATGGCTAGAATACTTTAATCTAGTTGCTTAGTGTTAATTTTAGTGTTAATCCTAATCTAGTTTTTTTTAGTTAATGATTGAAAATTAAACTAGGGTTTCTTGAAACCATGTTTTAGTCAATTAAGTCTTTTTAATTAACCTAGTTGTTTACTTAACCAATTTATATGGTTACTTTGCTTAAGTGGCTTCATATTAGGCTAATCTATGTTAAAGTTGTGTGAAATTTTCATTAAGGTTGCTAATTATCAAAATCAAGAAAAGGTTTGTGTATGGAATGTGGGTTTTGATGCATGATAAAGGGGTTAATTTTATTGTAGTGGCTTTCTAATGGTTTAATTTGGATATTTGTGTGATAATGTGTGCACTTTGTCGCAAATTGTCGATGTTTGCACCAAATTTGCAAACTTCTAGCTTACTAGGTTTTTATTATATTATTGTGGCGAATTAATTGCGATATCTAGATTATATTGTTGGCTTATCCTATGAAATTTAGGATGCATCAGTGCGGATTTTTGAGTAATCGGGTTTTAGTTTTGCCGGGCGACCAAATCGGCGATTTTTGCAGTTTTTGCGATTTTCGCGTGTGTTCCGCGCACCTTGTGCACGTTGTACCTAGCTTGTGAACGTTAGTGTTTTCGTTTGGGTTTTGTGTCGTTCTTGATATGTAACCTTATGTTTGGTATTGATGTAAATTCCAGGTTCGGTCGCGGAGACGTCAGACGCGGCTCGAAAGGGGAAAGCGGTGATCGGACGTGACTAGCTAGGGATTTCTGTAAGTAGATGTAACATCTACGGGGGACTATCGTTGGATGGCGCAAGCCGCCCGATAGTTTTAGTAACTTAAAAGATTCTTAGTGATGTTAGTAATTAGGGGTGTAATACTTGTATGATTATTTGCCACATTCATGCCCTATATTGACATACATATACGAAACCATTTTATAGGACACCTGCACCATTGCCAGGGTTTTTATATGCAGCACGAGCACTATTCATGCTTACACACACACCCTGGTAATTGCCATGCCACCACACTAGATAACCTTTAAATTGAAACCTTTTACTATAATTGATACTTAAACTCGCGCTATTTCTTTAATTCCTTAAAATGAAATCGTAGGATTGCTATTCATGTGCATGTACCTCATCATATTATTTGTTCATGCTTAGTCTATTAATCACGCATCGCAACTTGGTTATTGATATCATATGCATTCATTATCATTGACATATGCACTTATGAGGATTTCTTGAGATTTTATGATATTTCTGGATTTCGGGGGAAAGCCGCAAAATTTCTAAACTTATTATGTTTTTAAAATATGTAATTGCGGTTTTCTAGTGATGTAAAGTGTCGTCCACCATGAGTTTGCTGTGGTTTTCGAGATCCGTGTCGAGGAGTGGAGGAACCGTCACGGGTACATGGTGGGCCCGGTATGGTACCCCGGGGCAAGATGAATGTGGTGTTGACGTTGAGCCTGGCAGGGGACGGATTACCTACAGGTGACTGTTTGGCACGGCGGATATCCAGAGGATACCGACCGTGGCCGCGAGATGATGAGATTTTGATATTGAGCTGGGTCAGCCGGATGGCTGAGGCCAGAGATACTATGACATGGATATATGAGATTTGTGATAGTTTTGAGGTGTCGTTGCTGGACACAGATTCTTGTTGATTCTATTGGTATTGTGCTGGTATTTCAAAAGAGATTCTTAAAGGGAAAAACATGATTTATTATACTTACACATTCAGATCACGAGTTGATTCGCATTGCATTCATACCTGCTAGTATATTCATATTGCATACCTACCTGCCATTATGTCCTGCCATACCTGTATTATAGATGCTAGGATGCTTGTGTGCATGCATTCGATAGCCTATGTAGATGTTATTTATTACTCACGAGTTGGCAACTCACCCCCGTTGTGCCACAGCCTTTTTCAGGTCCGCTCCGTCAGTACAGTAGCGGCGGGCGCACTTGCTTCTTTTGCCTGGACTCGAGGTTTTGCTCTTAGGTGGGTTATAACATTATTTTTGTACCATCTTGTATATTCTTTGTATCTAGTGTACTCCATCTACTGTTTCTATCAGTATTGCTGTATATTGACCTAGAGATGAGACTGTGAGATTTGTGGACTTTTTATGCTGTATTTTGGGGTCGAGCTCACTTGAGTCGACGTGCTGTTTTCTCATGCTCCTTTATTATTATTTTGCATGTTGTTGTTTTAAATTGCGTGGGATTTGTGACCGCCTTGTGGCGAAGAGCTAGCTCCCGCTTGGGGATGCCTTATTTGTTGGATTCATATATATTCTTATTGTACCCATTTTGGGGGCCAGTATTTACAAAGGAGACTCTGCCGAAATTTTCGGAAAAATTTGAATTGTTTTTAAAAAAAGGTTTTTATGTGACTTATTGATAAACTCGTCTTCAATTGATTGGGTTCTCTTCACTCTTTTGCTTATTTGGTTTTGGTTTCTGGCCTTTGGCTTACTTATTTTACGGACGCCTTGAGACGTTTCGTAAACTTAAGTGCCAGTCACGTTCCGTACCCTGCGGGTCGTGACAGTATAGCACCCCCGCAAGTCTTTGATGGAAACCGATTCATAGTAATGGTTAATGAAACCTTTAATAGAAAACTAGAGAGAGTTAAAAGGTAGTTAGAGAACCATATTTGAAAGTAAAGGATAGTTAGAAGCTATATGATACGGCTAGTATGTGATGACGGGACGTGAGGATGATATTTGATGATATTGCCGTTTAGGGTACTATAAGCCTAGATAGTCGACGTAGATGTGTCATCCGAACCATACCTATTTCCAAACTGAAGAATTGTATGCATCTTTAAAACAGATACCTTGAGGAACGTTACGGATTTTCAAACGATATCTTGTCCTTAAAAACACCGTAGCCCCTACTTTCAAAACTACGATTCGCATCTTTCAAAAACTGTTTGTATGGTTCGGGTAAGCATGTTAGATTAGATACTTGTGTTTATAGTAAACCTAGAATGTATTTGTAAATTGACCTTTGTGAGATATAAATGCGATGAAAAGAGAATACGATTTGACATGTGATATGATGATATGTTGGTATACGGATGCGAGTTGATTGAGATGATTGATACCTTGCCGGTCCCCTGATATGAGATTGTTATGGATGTGACCTGGGACATAGGTATATAGATAAATTTATATATGTTGTGAATTATGAGTGATAGTCGTACAAGACGTTAGGTCCGTACCCTCCTCGTCTTATAGGTTGATAGGATCCCTGATAGCTTAATGCCGTCGTACGATGATTTTCCGTGCGTGATGAGTTTGACTTGATGATTGATCCATACCCTTGCCTAGAGGATGCCGTACGATAGATTATACCGTACGCGATGTTGTGAGGCTGGATGCCGATTGATAGATTCACCGACTCGGTCTAGTAGACACGTATACCTTATAGCTTTTAGCTGACGATTTACCTTATGATGCATTCATATTATTCGCATTGCATTACTTATACCTGCGCTAGTACACTTACACCATTATCGATGATGCGTATGTTACACGTACACAGATTTGCCGGCCCACACTCTTCATCATCGATAATTGCCATGTCACTACACAGTAGGACTGCTGCATCATGATATGACATCTTCGCATAACTTGCTTGCGTATATACCCACTTGTACACTCATACTTGCGTACATACATATTGTACATGCTTGCGTATATACCACTTATACATCCATATTGGTGCACATATACATTGATACGTCCATATTTGCGTACATACGCATTTGTATACCATATTGGCGCATATACACATTGGTACCTCTATACTCGCACATATATATATTGCACCTACATAGATAACTGGTTTTATTGGGAAATTGGGAACCGCATGTTATATTTTAAAAACTGGAATCATTTAAAAGAGCGGTTTTCCCTTAATATGTCATATCACTGTTCCATGTTGCATGATATACGGATATGCTTTCATTTCTATTATACGTCGCATCCATCATGCTCTATGATTTTACGCATTGAGATATGCTGTTTTCATGAGATTTCTGGATTTGAGAACCGTGGACATTTTAAAAGAGATTATGTGTTGATTTTAAAAACTCGGTTTCTCTTGATATGATTTTTCAGTGCGTCCACCATGCGTTTTCTCGGTTCTGAGACGTGTGACGTGTGAAACCCGATTCGAGGAGCTGGATGAGGCCGATTGTGGGTACATGGTGGACCCGGTATGGTACTCCGAGACGAGAACAGATCTGCTGTGCAGTAGACGGTAAGCCTAACAGTGGGAATACTACCTACCGGTGATAGTATTTAGGCTCGGCGGATATCCGGAGGATACCGACCGGAGTCGAGAGATGATATGGGCCGATCCGGACTGACGGAGCCCGAGATATGAGGATTTACGTGTCGATGCTGGACACGGGTTTCATGATGTTTTCGGGTGTCGATGTTGGACACCCAGGTTTCATAATTTTGATGTGTCGCGAGGGACACTATTGATTTATATCCTCATACTTTCATGCACATTCGTTTATGATATTTACGTGCATACAGACATTGATGATATGGTTGGACGAGATCCGAATGCATACAGACATTGATCATATGATTGGATGATATCTGCATACATTTAGGTGTTGATTACACTGTTGGCACACATACAGATATGGTCACCCTAGATATCATAGTATTACCTTTATGATATAGTTGACCTAGGATTCGTTGTTTATTCGATTTCTACTTGTAGATGTTTTTCTACTCACGAGTTGGCAACTCACCCTCGTTGTGCCACAGTTCTTGCAGGTTGACCGCTTAGATCAGTAGCGGCATTGCTGGCACACAGTTGTTTTCGGGTGATTGCTTTAGTAGGTGGCACATTTGTATCGTACCCACTCTTGTATTTATATTTCATATTGTATCTAGTCAACTCCATCAGTCAAAATTAGTAATTTGTATAAGTAATGAGACTTAGTGAGATTGTGGTTGCGAGACTTAGAGCGAAGGTTTTCTGCTACTTATGGTTTTGATGTCTTACTTATTTTCTTATCTTTTGTGGTGAACTTCGCCGTTGGGCATCGTATACTTATATTTATGCTTGCGTGGTTATTGATCCGCCGATTGGCGAAGAGCTAGCTCCTGCTTGGGGATGCCATTATTCTTGTTATGTATTTATGGTTTTGGATCAAAATATACAAAGGAGGTGCTGCCCAAATTTTTAAAAGACGAAACACATTTTCAAACTAGTAAATTTCACTTGCATTTTCATGTTCCTTTTCTATACATTAAGAAAACTTGATTTCATCATACCTTTTATTTCAAAACTTCACCTCCTTTATATTCTTAAAAAGGTTTAGATTTCTGGGTTTTAGCTTACTTGAATTACATTACGCCTTCAGACGTTGCGTGATTTAAGTGCTGGTCATGAGCTAATATTTCGGGTCGTGACATACATCTACACCATTATCGATGATGTGTATGTTACACTTACACAGATTTGCCGGCTCACACACTTTCATCATCGATAATTGCTATGTCACTCACACAGTAGAATTGATACATCATGCTATGATATACTTGCTATGCTCACATCATTATGCCATGTTTCATAACATACCTTGCTATAGCGGCATATACCCCTAAGTGGTGTTGTATAGTCATTTGATATTGAGACGTTGATTATTGTGCTATTGTGCTTATGAGATGCATCATACATACCTGCTTAGATGTAGATACACATATCTTGCTATAGTTACATGTACACCTCATATGATCTGCACTTGATTTCGGAGAATTTGGGAACCGCATGATATATTTTAAAAGCTGGATTCATTTAAAAAAGCGGTTTTCCCTTAATATGCTCATATTGCGGTTTTATGTTGCATATATCTGTTTTTCATGGATTTACGCATCGAGATATGGATTTCATGTGATTTATGGATTTGAGAACCGTGGGGGTGTTTTAAGAAACTATTTATTGTTTGAAAACCCGGTTTCTCTTGATATGATATTTCAGTGCGTCCACCATGAGATTTCTCGGTTATGAGATTTGTGATATATACCCGATGTGAGGAGTTGGAGTGGGCCGTGTGTGGGTACATGGTGGAGCCCGTATGGTTCCCCTCGGCAAGAAGATCGCAGATGATGGCGATGGGCCTGGAAGGCTGGGCAAGTACCTACCGGTGATAGTATTTGGACTCGGCGGTTATCGTGGGATACCGACCGGAGTGATGTACGGACATGGCATCAGGGCTATTCGTGGTGACGGTACCTGAGACATGAGGATTTATGTGTCGATGCTAGACACGGGTTTCATAATGTTTCGAGTGTCGGGGTTAGGCACTCAGGTTTCCATGATTTGATGTGTCATTGATTGACACACATTCTTTGATATCCTCATATTTACCTACATATGCTTTTATGATATTTACATCTAGGAGTTGTTGTGTAAGTGGTTGACCCATGGACGAGATCCACTGCATACATGCATTGATTATATTGTTGGACGAGATCCACCTGCATACATGCATTGATTATATTGTTGGATGTTATCCACTTTCTGATAGGCATTTTTATGTGTTGGCACATATGCAGATACGGTCACCCTAAATATCATAGTATTACCTTTATGATATAGTTGACCTAGGAAATCGTTATTTATTCGATTTCTACCTGATTATATTTTCTACTCACGAGTTGGCAACTCACCCCCGTTGTGCCACAGTTCTTGCAGGTTGTCCGCATGGATCAGTAGCGATATCGCGGGCACACCGCTTGCTTTCAGGTGTTTTGCTTTGGTAGGTGGTACATGTTGGATCATTCCCCTCTCGTATTTATTATTCATATTGTATCTAGTCAACTCCATCAAATCAGAAACTAGTAATTGTATATGTTGAAGACTTAGAAGACTTGTAGTTGCGAGACTTGAGCGATGGGTTTTATGTTCGCTTTTGGGGTTGATGTCTTGCTTTACTTTATCTTTTGTGTTGATCTTCGCCGTTGGGCGTCGTATACTTGTTTTTATACTTGTGGTGGTTGTTTCCGCTGTTGGGCATGATTTTCTCCCGTTTGGGATGTTTTATTTATATTCTATATTGTACCCGTTTTCGGGGATAGTTTTTACCGAAGAGATGCTACCGAAATTTTTATGAAAGCAAAAGGAAAAGAAAAATATAAGTTTAAGGTTTTTGTACTTAAGGTTTCCAAATGTTGTATAAATGTTTTCATTACTTACTTCTGTTGGAAGGTTTAGATTTCTAGGTTTCGGCTTACTCAGGTTACGTTACGCCTGTAGACGTTGCGTAATTTAAGTGCCGGTCACGAGCTAATATTTTGGGTCGTAACAAAGTTGGTATCAGAGCGCTAGGTTTAACCTTGGTTCGAGTCTAGGTTTGACTATGTGGAGTCTAGGGCATATATATTTTGGAACCTAGGCTTGACCTTACGGAACCTGGACTTGAATAAGGGGGTTTTAAACCCGAACTTTCGTTACATAGGCTGACCCTGATTGATGGAGTAGGTAGCTTGAGTAGAGTGACGTACTGTACGTATGTTCCGCGGCATATTTACAATACGATACTCCACTTAAGTGACCTTAGGATGTACATATCTTGAGACTGGTGATTCTCTTCGTTCTCTTGATTATACATCTATTTGAGATCCTTGATTTTTATTCGCTTCCATGATCATACTCTCAGTGATTTGACTCCTCCTTATGATCATGTATCCATTTTGGGATCTGTTGATTCATTTCATCACTTGATCTATTTTCGTCGATACTTGATTGAGGTTCATGTTACTATGGTTTGAGCGCAGTTTGAGCTACTGCTGGTGATGCGGTCAGGGCGAGCTTGTCGTGGATGAGGACTGACCATCGTGTTTTCTGGTGACATGGGAATGTATCGATGTAGTGTTGTGTTGTGACCTCTCATTTGAGACGAGTGTGCGGTTTTGTACCGGATGATCGGGCCATTGTTGGAGGCTGCCTTCTGTGAGAGGACTGTTGATGTACAGCATATCTCAGAGATTGTGATGTCCCCGACCATGCAGACAGATGACCCAGCTGTTGCTGAGATTGTGTGATGTCGCTTCCAGAGTTTAAGAGCTGAGATCGCTGGAGCTTCCAAGCAGAGATGCGACAGGCGATAGCTAGTCTATCTTGAGTTGAGAGATGAAGTGATTCGTCAGATTTGATGCGCCGACACAGGCCCAGTTGAGTTGAAGATTTCCAGTATAGAGAGTCTTGCTCAGATCTAGAGTGGATCGATCCAGAGATGACGTTGTTCGTCGGATGTTCCGATGTGAGATCAGTAAGGTGACCAGCTTTGGATAGAGGACCTCACCCAGATGTGTTGTGAGTTGATCGAGAACGGATGAGTATTGAGTATTCCTCCGATGATTGGGGCGAGTTCCCGAGGACGTGTTCGGCTAGAGATCTTCTACAGAGGGATGAAGATACCGAGTTTGTGATTTCGAGTCCGTGCGAGAGATTCCAGATTGATTGTCCCCGAGAACCATTGCAGTACGCAGATAGCATGACATGATGTCAAAGTGGACGATAATTAAGACGAGTGGAGCAAGAGGTTTGTGCGAGATGTTAACGAGCTGTTGTTACTCCCCGTTGAGATAAGAGATCGGATATGTGTACAGAGGCATTGGGATACGGCCAGTCCCCAAGGAAAAGTTGTGCTGAGAACGTAGATGTCCAGAAGTGAGAAAAGATTTGTAAGTGTACCAGCCTCCGTACAGTTCGGTATAGGCGAGATCGGAAGAGACCATGAGCCAGTTCCTTCCAGGATACTGCTGCGATGAGATTGCACCGAGGATCAGTTCTGTCACATGTTTTTAGAGGGCTAGAGGCCGACGCCAGTGACATGCTGCTTTATGAGTGATCATACTAATTGGCCGAGAGTTGACCTGAGGAGTGACAGAGCGGAATCGTTTCCGTTAGCACACCTGACCAGGGCAGATGAGCCGATGGATTGCGAGATTGGTAATCTGTCACGACCCGAAAGTACGGAACGTGACCGGCACTTAGATTACGAAGCGTCTAGAGGCGCCACGTGACCAAAGTAAGCCGAAGCCCAGAGATCTAAACCATAAAAGAAGAAAAAGAAGAAAAGAAAAGAAAACAAGTAAAAAAAAGAATCGGCAAATTTTTCCAAAAATTTCGGCAGAGTCTCCTCTGTAAAAACTGGCCCCCAAACGGGCTACAACAGGTATAATATGCATAAACAATAAAAAGCATCCCCAAACGGGAGCTAGCTCAACGCCAACAGGCGGAAACAACCACAACAAGCACAATAATATACAACGCCAAAGGGCGAGGCTCAAATCTCAAAAGAAAACAAAAACCACCAGATCAGAATAACACATGCGCGACTCTAAGGTCGAAATAAACAACTGGCCCATAAACTTAACAAGTAATACAAATATGGTTGATGGAGCTTACTAGATACAAATGAAAGAATAAAAGTACAATGGTAGTTCGGATACAAGTGAACTAACCTACCGTGCAAATCACCCTGAAGAAAAGATGTGCCAACAAGCTACCACGGAAACCTGTACATCGAACCTGAAAAGAATTTGGCACAACGGGGGTGAGTTGCCAACTCGTGAGTAAAAAACATCTACGAAAAGAAATCGAATGCACGACGCTATCCTAGGTCATAATAATACACTATTATATCCCAATCAACAAGTAATAGCAGGGTAAAACTACGGGTAAGTGCAAGTACTCCGTGTCATGTCAGTGCCTCATATAATACTATGTCATATGAAATGAAATGCATGCACCATGATTGTAAAGTAACAAATCCTAAAATCCAGATATATATATATGAGAACTCTTTAGCTGTTATCATAGTAAAGTGTGTATAAGCATCTGAAATCTCAACAATGAAATCCATGGAAATCCGTGTCAAGCATCGACACAACACAGGTAACCTCAAGTCTTAATATGTCGGGCTCCGTCAGTCCGGATCGGCCCATATCATCAAATCCCACGACAACGGTCGGTATCCTCCGGATATCCGCCGCGCCAGACATCACCGGTAGGTAGCCTTCCCCTGCCAGGCTCATCGTCTACAACTCGATCTTCTTGCCCCGGGGTACCATACCGGGCCCACCATATACCCGAGACGGTTCATCCACTCCTCGAATCGGGTCTCGAAATCCATCAGAAAACATGAAATACTCATGGTGGACGACACATACATCACATGAAAACCGCATCTTATTTTAAAAAGAGAAGAGGAGAGAGAGAGAAGTTTTTATATATTTTTGCGGTTTTCCCCAAAAATCCAGAAATCTCATAGAAATCCAAATCTCAAAATCATGAGTAACTATATGATAAGTGTCGGCATATGCTCATAATACTGCATGATAACACGAAAATATGAATGCATGAATGTCTAAGTAATGAATATCATGTCTTATACTTAACATCAGAGAGTGATCACAATATTATATCGGTTTAGTCGTTAACTGATTCTATCAATAACAGATAATATGATCTAAAGTGTACGTGACATAGCAATTACCGATGATGATGTGTGTGAGCCGGCAAATAAGTGTGCGTGGAATATGCGCATCATCGGTAATGGTGCTGGTGTCCTAACAGGTAAGGTTTATACTGTTTATAGCAACATATGTATGAACATGCAACATTATGATACAATGCGAAAGTAAAGACGAATGTATATTACCTACTCATTTAATATACTAATACTACTACCACTATATGACTCGAACCTAACCTAGTGTCCATCTAACCTCCTAAGGAAAACTAAACCTAAGAACTAGTCAATAGAAATAAGAGTCTACCTAAGGTCTGAATCAATATCCCTAATAGGCGGCGATTCAGCCTCAATAGCGTCACATACGTAGTACGGCTTTCTCGAATCAAGAGTGCGGATCAATCATCATATCCATGCCTCGTACGGTAAAATCCATCGTACGGCATCCCAATATCGGGGTACGGGTCAAGTATCTCCTAGGTGCCTCATCATTCGTATAATTTCATCATCAACACATCTCATGATCAAGGTGCTAAACTGTAATCCCATACATCAATCATATATCATTGCCATCGTAATATGCATCATTAGTTTATCCTCAGAAATATTATGTCACATGTTTCATATTGTGATTAAGTCATACTGAAATCATGTCGTCATCAAGTCACACCTATATGATATCGGCATCAGGTCACATCTATATAATATCGGCATCAGGTCACACCTATATAATGTCGTAATCAGGTTGTCCATATATCATATCGTGATCAGTCACAAGTTGCAGTCCGGGTACTATTTTAGAGTCCCATGTATCTCAATATTATCACTACCCATTATAATTTATATATACCTGTTCATCATCTCATTCTCTAATGATCCGCTAACACTTAATACGACTGTATAGTCAAGAATCACGGCATCAAGCCCAGTTATACTGTTTCATCATACCTCAGATATCATATCGCATCAATGAATCCCATGTACGTGTTGTATGTATATATATACCTATACCTAGTTCTATATATATATACACATGCACGTATACACCATGACGTGTTCCAGTGTGTGCGTGTGTGTTTCTATCTGAAACCTACGAACCTCCTCCAAGGTATTCATCCTCTGGTATGCTTTTCGTAAATCGGTCTAGTCCAGCCTAGGGTCATTACTAGGGTCCTACTCATTAAGAATCTAGGGTCACATCGGTTTCCTAATGTCAATAAGTACTATTCCTATTCTATGTTGCGGGGGTGCTAAACGCCATCCACCCGACTTCCCCCCGTAGATATACATCTACTCACCTGGTCCATGTCTGCCGACGACGGTGTCGTGATCCTCCTCTTCATCGCCCGTAGTCCACTTGAAGGGTACCTAAACGCAAACAAATAAATAACATCGTAAACCGAATCACATACAAAAGTCAAACGATACAAGGAACAAGCATAGGTTAAAACCTATGTCCCGTCCACGCAAAAGAACCAATACCGCTCGATATCGGCGTACAAACTCCGATGGATCGAGATAAACATCAATAAACAACTTGTAGTTTTAAAACACATTACTTATACTATAAAACATGATTAAATCCATCGAAACCCTAAAATCTATCAAACCGTCCAATTTCGTAAAACCCGAAAATGCCAGTTTACCGTTTTTCATCAAAACTTGACATTTAAATGAAACCAATGGTCATAAAACTCATTAAATAGCATAACTAGACTATACAAACTATTACTATATTTTTATTACACAAATTTATATAGATTTGAAATTTCTAGTTTGCACCCTTTAACAATTTTCAACATTTTTCAAGCAAAACACAACAATTCCACCACAAAACATGATTTTGCATAAATTAGTGACTTAAACCACAATTCATGATGATAATGATATAATGAAACCATAATTATATTTTTAATCTCATTTATTTAGGAAAATCTAAAATCTAGTTTACAAAAATAACAATTTTTATCACAATTTATCAATTATCCATAGAAACTAGCAATCAATTTAAGTTTTCCATTCCACCAACAAGTTAAAACTCTTATTAATACCAAAATATAGTATTACAAATATTAATTGAGATTTATTTCACCAATAATTAGGTTTTATAGAAACCTAGTTAGCAAAAATTCCTAATTTAAATAATTTTCAATAAAAAATTTACAATTCAACAACCATGTAATATTTTCCAATTCTAAAAGTGTTAAACTAACTATTATAACCCTAAATAATTAACAAAAATCATAACTTGAATTTACAAACCCTAACTTGAATTTTTAAAAAAAACATAGAATTAATTCATTAAATCTAATTAAGCTTAATTGAACATCTAATAACAATAAATAAAAAGAAAGAAATTATACCTCCAAAAATATGAAATCCAAACAAGAAATGAGCCTCCAAAATGTATGCTATCCCACTCCAAAATCCATGTAAATATGAGCAAGAATAGAAGGATAGAAAAATATATAGGATTTTGGGGAATTTTAATTGAATTTTTGATGTATTTTTGATGATTTTTGAATAAAAATGAGGTGGAAAATGGAGGGGGGGGGGCAGCCATGGTGATGGGGAGGCCGGTCACAATAAGGGGAAGAGGGAGAAACACATGAGAAATGGTGTATAAACTTCTCCAAAATGTCATCATCTTAATGTCTTTTCATGCTTTATTCATTTTCTTTTAATTCTTTTCTAAAATAACTCAAGAAAGATCTAGAAACAAGGAAAAATTTGCAAATAAATTTTGCATGATACACACTAAATTCTAATATGCCATGGTTCATTTTTACAAATTAAAACCATTTAAATTTGTAATTTACACTAATTTAGTGTAAAAATAAAGCTTATGTTAATATTTAAAATAATTAATTTAGGAAAAATATTTTATTAAACTAAAAATTTATAAGTGGCTAAATAAACACCATTTACTAGTTATTTCATAATTAAAATAGATATTTTTAAAATTATAATGAAAAACAATCCCGGTTTGGTTTTACGAAAATTACATTTTACTTTACCGAAAATTCTAAAATTCACTTAAACACTTTTATTCATTTAATTATTTATTTAATTACTTTTTAAAACGTTACAAGAGGTTTATACGAGATGTTAACGAGCTGTTGTTACTCCCCGTTGAGATAAGAGATCGGATATGTGTACAGAGGCATTAGGATACGGCCAGTCCCCAAGGAAAAGTTGTGCTGAGAACGCAGATGTCCAGAAGTGAGAAAAGATTTGTAAGTGTACCAGCCTCCGTACAGTTCGGTATAGGCGAGATCGGAAGAGACCATGAGCCAGTTCCTTCCAGGATACTGCTGCGATGAGATTGCACCGAGGATCAGTTCTGTCACGTGTTTTCAGAGGGCTAGAGGCCGACGCCAGTGACATGCTGCTTTATGAGTGATCATACTAATTGGCCGAGAGTTGACCTGAGGAGTGACAGAGCGGAATCGTTTCCGTTAGCACACCTGACCGGGCAGATGAGCCGATGGATTGCGAGATTGGTAATCCGCAGAGAAATGAGGACCCAGAGATTGAGGATGCCAGACCGTGAGCAAGAGGCTAGTAGATGATCTTGCTCTGCCAGTTTTGGGTGCGTCGATATTTTTTTCGATATTGTAGGAGGTGTACCTCAATGTCATTTGTTGCGATTTGCGTCTGTGATCGGAGTATCACGCTTATATCGCTTGGATTTGAGTTTTGATGATTGAGTTTCATGATATTGTTTTCGTGCACCATGGATGCTCCTACTGGATATTTACATTTTGTGAATTGTTATTGCACTAGATATACATTTTACACACTGTTGTATTGGTTTATGATTTGTGTATATCTAATTGCACTTGATACTGATTTTGTGCCTCGGCTGCACATGTTTATGATTTTGTGGATTTCATACGGGTGATTTGATATGTGCGTGTGGTACGCACTCGATTTGATTTTGCACTCGGTATAGCTCGTATGTGCTTGCAGTGTATTGATACGTGTTTTTGTGCACGCAGTTGCACACACTTATGATTTTTATACACCTTGGTACATTCGGTGTAGTTTTCATACGCATTTGAGTTATTGATGAGTTTTCGTGCACTGGATGCACAGGATTTGATATTTCATGCACTAGATGAACAGGATTTGATATTTCGTGCACTAGATGCACAGAATTTTTATTTTGTGCACTGGATGCACCCGATTGTATTTTGTACATTTGATGCACCGGATGCGTATTTCGTGCATTGGTTGCCCTAGATTTATACTTCATACGTTGGTTGCACCCGATTTATGTCGTTGAGCATTTGTTTTACCAGATTTTTGTTTTCGTGCGCGCGTGTACTTGATGTTCATTTTCGTGCATGCTACTGCACTTGATGTTTTTTATGAACCCGACGCGCTTGGGTTAGATTTTTGCGCATATTAGGCACTTGGTATTGGATTTTGTGCGCATCGGATGCATTTGAGTGAGATTTTACTCGTGCATGTTGGATACCCTTGATTTAGATTTTTATCCGTACATATTAGATGCGATTTTATTCGTGCATGTGGGATGCACTTGATTTCGATTTCGTTCGTGCATGACGGATGCACTTGATTTGGACCTTCGCACATATTGGGCGCATGATATGAGATACGATTTGTGCACACCGGATGCACCCGTTTGGGATTTTCATTCGTGCATGATAGTTGCACTAGATTGAGATTTTCGTGCACTATAGATGCACTAGATGTTGTGGTTGTGCACACCTGTTGCACTGGACAGATGCTTTCGTGCACACCAGTTGCACTTAGTTTTGCTTTCGTGCATATTGGCACTTGTATTTGGATTTGATTTCCGTGCGCACCAGACGCACGTGATTGTTGGATATGCCTTTTTAGGCTGATTTTGCTTTTGAGCACTTTGTTTTCATGATGGGGCCCTATACTTTATGATACCCTAACAGGACTGATCCGAGAACAGTACCTGTGTACTTGGCATGCATAAAAAGTTTACCAAGAGGTTTTCAAAAAGGAGCTATAGTCTCGCTATTTCTTACGTGTCTATGAGTGACACGGACGTTTACACAGGAAAACCTTTTGGGATATTTTAAAAAAAAAGGTGGAACGTATATTTGAGCAAAACATATATGCTAGTATATTATTTCTTTACAAATGAGCGTCCGCCACTTGTGCCGTGAGTTATGCATTACATGGCAATTCAGAAAAGATTCTGCATATGTTTTATTCGGTATTTAAAGCTTTTTCAAGGATGCGTACTATATATGTATTATAGTATTTGATTAGTGCATATGGGATTTCGGTAGTGGATTTCGAGATCTGTATCTCCTTTGTAACTCCGATGATTTGCGTGCTAATCTGATGATTTGCGTGACGCTTGACGGAGTTCGATTTTGACTTTCGTACTCATTTTCAGGCGCACATGATGCGCTGCGGCATTTTTGTATCTTTCGTTATTTCGGAGCCCCGCGAGAGAGCTGATTTTGAAATGGTTTAGTATTTAGGGGTTTAAATTTAAATTCGGGGACCGAATTTATTTAAGTGGGGAAGATTGTAACATTTCAGAAAATATAAAATAGTATTTTTGGAATTTAATATTAAAATAATATATTTTGCAAAAACTACCGATTTAAGAATTTGGGGTTTTCGTAAAATGGTATAAATATAAATTAATGGAATTTGTTAGCAAATCTTTTTGGCCAAAATTCTTTCATGCGCTGCATTTGTGAGTGTGGGTTTTGGCAATGGGCTGTGAGAAATTTCATGGGCTAATTTCGAAATTCGTGAACAGTGAGCATGGTGAGGTGGCTTTAGAGTGGGTAAGATATTTTGGTGCATTAATTAATGTTTATCTTGGTGAAGATATTTGGTGTTGTATTCAAATTGGTGAGGGATGTGCTGGCCATTCAATTTGGTGAGGGGTGTGCTAGCTTCAATTTGGTGAGGTGTTAATTTTTGGGTAGAAATTCAACACACTTCATCACCTCCTTAAATCCATAGAGCACCATTTTCCTTGCATGGGCCGACCTCATTTCCCCACCCCCCTGTTGTATTGGCCGAGCCCTTATTTTCCACAAGAAAATATTTTTTTTAGCCAAACACTTGCTCACATTACACTTGGCAACTTGTTTTACCTCCACCCAAATTATTGGGTGCCTTGAGACAAAGTATCCTACACACTCTCTACTTCTTTCTTGGACTTCTAATCTAGCAAACTAGATGCCCAAGTTGCCTCGGTTTTGAGGCGGGAGCCCGTATAAAGAATCCTCGACGTGTGTCCTCTTCAATGAGTTTGACCAGAGAGCGAACTTCGTCAAGGCATCCGCAACATGCTAAGGACTGAGATTGAAGACCGAAGGACATGGATCGATCGGTATAATTTCTTAAACCACCTTTACATTTTACTAGTATAGGGTTACTGGTACGTTGGGGTTTTAGGCTTGGCGGTTTTCATGTATAGCGATCCTAGTTAGGGTTTTGGCTATGTTTTTCGGTATTGGGATTCGTGGTTTTGAGATTTGATATTATATTTGGTCGTTGGATGTTTGTACGTCAACGACAAGGGTTGTTGTTTGTTTGGCATGTGTAGGCTATAGGTTCAAACCTATAAGCGCACCGCGTGCCGTATTGGATTTCGGAACTTGATGTTAATAGCTTTGCGATTTCATATTGATTGTAGGTACCTTCACGTTGATTCTGTGACGACAAAGCGCATCGACTACGGCTAAGCGAGGAGTTTAGCAGGTGAGTAGATTTATATCTACTGGGGAAATCGGGTGGATGGCGTATAGCACCCCCGCAAATTTTGAATGGAACTGATATATACATAGAATACTGTAGGAGAAACCTACACATGAAAACTATTGATGTGGTTAAAAGATTGTTAGAGGTGATATTAATGATTGAATATATATCGAGATATGAAATGAAGACTTTAGGGACACAACTCTTGGACATGATATGATAAGAATGATGTCTCAGATTGATAAAAGGATATGAAATGTGAATGTGAATCACAATATACATACAGATTTGTAGTTGCACGAGTTTAAGTATGAGTTTTAGAGTAGCGTGACATGAGATTCAATTGATGTAATGCTTGTGTAAAATGACTTGATGTGAAAGATTGATGCGATGAAAAGAGTATACGATGAGATAAGATGACTTGGCTGATGTGTCGTTATATGGATGCGAGTCGATAAGAGATAGTTGATACCTTATCGGTCCCCTGATACGAGATTTATGTGGATGTGACCTGAGAGATAGGTATATATATATATATATATATATATATATGGATAATGATTGCATAATGAGTGATATGCCGTACGAGACTTAGATCCGTACCCCCCCCATTGTTGGATAGGTTGATAGAATCCCTATTTGTTTAATGTCGCCGTACAATAGATTACCGTATGCGATGAGTTTTACATGTTGATTTATCCATACCTTTGATTAGAGGCTGCCGTACGATGGATTGTACCGTACGTGATGTTGTGAAGCTGGATGCCGATTGATAGATTCACCGACTCGGTCATGTTAAATACGTATACCTTATAGCATTTAGCTCACGTTGTACTTTATGCTGCATTCATGTTATTCTCATTGCATTTCATATACTTGTGCTAGTACATCTACACTATTATCGATGATGCGTATGTTACACTTACACAGATTTGCCAGTTCACACACTTTCATCATCGATAATTGCCATGTCACTCACACAGTAGAATTGCAACATCATGCTATGATAAACTTTCTATGCTCACATCATTATGCCATGTTGCATGACATACCTTGCTATAGCTCTATATACCCCTAAGTGGTGTTGTATAGTCATTTGATATTGAGACGTTGATTATTGTGCTATTGTGCTTATGAGATGCATCATACATACCTGCTTACATGTAGATACACACATCTTGCTATAGTTACATGTACACCTCATATGATGCTGCACTTAATTTCGGAGAATTTAGGAACCGCATGATATATTTTAAAAGCTGGATTCATTTAAAAGAGAGGTTTTCCCTTAATATGCTCATATTGCGGTTTTATGTTGCATATAACTGTTTTTCATGGATTTACGCATTGAGATATAGATTTCATGTGATTTATGGATTTGAGAACCGTGAGGGTGTTTCAAGAAACTATTTATTGTTTAAAAACCCGATTTCTCTTGATATGATATTTCAGTGCATCTACCATGAGATTTCTCGGTTCTGAGGTTTATGATATATACCCAATGCGAGGAGTTGGAGTGGGCCGTGTGTGGGTACATGGTGGAGCCCGGTATGGTTCCCCTCGGCAAGAAGATCGCAGATGATGGCGATGAGCCTGGAAGGCTGGGCAAGTACCTACCGGTGATGGTATTTGGACTCGGCGGTTATTGTGGGGATACCGACCGAAGTGATGTACGGACATGACATCAGGGCTAGTCGTGGTGACAGTGCCTGAGACATGAGGATTTACGTGTCGATGCTAGACATGGGTTTCATGATGTATCGAGTGTCCCACTCAGGTTTCCATGATTTGATGTGTCATTGATAGACACACATTCTTTGATATCCTCATATTTACCTGCATATGCTTTTATGATATTTACATGCAGGAGTTGTTGTGTCAGCGGTTGACACATGGATGAGATCAACTGCATACATGCTTTGATTATATTATTGGACGAGATCCACCTGCATACATGCATTGATTATATTGTTGGATTTTATCCACTTGCTGATAGGCATTTTTATGTGTTGGCACATATGCAGATACGGTCACCCTAGATATCATAGTATTACCTTTATGATATAGTTGACCTAGAAAATCGTTATTTATTTCGATTTCTACCTGTTGATGTTTCTACTCACGAGTTGGCAACTCACCCCCGTTGTGCCACAGTTCTTGCAGGTTGTCCGCATGGATCAATAGAGGCATCGCTGGCACACCGCTTGCTTTCGGGTGTTTTGCTTTGGTAGGTGGTACATGTTGGATCGTGCCCCTCTCGTATTTGTTATTCATATTGTATATAGTCAACTCCATCAAATCAGAAACTAGTAATTGTATATGTTGAAGACTTAGAAGACTTGTAGTTGCGAGACTTAAGCGATGGGTTTTATGTTCGTTTTTGGGGTTGATGTCTTGCTTTACTTTATCTTTTGTGTTGATATTCGCCGTTGGGCATCGTATACATGTTTTTATACTTGTGGTGGTTGTTTCCGTCGTTGGGCGTGATTTGCTCCCGTTTGGGATGCTTTATTTATATTCCATGTTGTACCCGTTTTCGGGGCTAGTTTTTACAAAGGAGATGCTACCGGAATTTTGATGAAAGCAAAAGGAAAAGAAAAATATAAGTTTAAGGTTTTTGTACTTAAGGTTTCCAAATGTTGTATAAATGTTTTCATTACTTACTTCTGTTGGAAGGTTTAGATTTCTGGGTTTCGGCTTACTTAGGTTACGTTACGCCTGTAGACGTTGCGTAATTTAAGTTCTGGTCACGAGCTAATATTTTGGGTCGTGACACCATGACACGCACAACATATACATATATGTGGTACTGCATTCGTTATTGACATTGAGGCAGTTGTTCTTATACCACCTTACTAAGGGAATATGTATTGTGCCGCCTTCATTATTATCAATAGTTAGACGTTGATTCTTGTTGTATTGCGCATATGAATTGCATCATGCATACTTACATACATGCATACACACATACCTTGCAGTAGCTACATATACACCTTTATATGATGTTGCATTTGATTTCGAGGAATTTGGGAATCGCCTGATATCTTTAAAAACTTGATTCATTTAAAAGAGCGGTTTCCCTTGATATGCTCATATTATTGTTCTATATTGCATACATCGTATTTCATGGATTTACGCATTGAGATACTGATTTCATGTGATTTATGGATTTGAGAACCGTAGTTATATTTCAAAGAAAGTATGCATTGTTTTGAAAACCCGGTTTCTCTTGATATGATATTTCGATGCGTCCACCATGAGTTTTCTCGGTTCTGAGATTGGTTTTCGAAACCCGATTCGAGGAGGTGGATGATCCGTTTGCGGGTTCATAGTGGACCCGGTATGGTACCCCAGGGCAAGAAAGGTATTTTGTGCAGTAGAAGATGAGCCTGGCAGAGGGACTACTACCTACCGGTGATAGTCTGGACCCGGCGGTTATCCGGAGGATGCCGACCGGAGTCGTGAGATGTATATGGGCCGATCCGGACTGACGGAGCCCGTGGGCCGATCCGGACTTACAGAGCCCGAGTTATGTGGATTTACGTGTCGATGCTGGACACGGGTTTTCATGATGTTTCGAGTGTCAATGTTAGGCACTCGGGTTCTATGAGATTTATGGATATGAGGGCCGATCAGAGTGATGGCACCTGAGATATTGGGATTTGGGGTGTCGTTGACGGACACCGGTTTTTCCACGATGATGATTCATTGATGATGATTATGTTTTATCCTACACTCAAGATTTATTTGATATGCATTGTTTCATGTAGTTGTAGTACCCTGATGGTGCACCTTGATCATGATTTGCTGCATTTCCATATTGCCATACTTATACTATCAGATTGCATGTTTTAGATTATCGTTGTTCGTGCATACTTGCGATTATCTGTATTGTAATATTTACTATTCACGAGTTGGCAACTCACCCCCGTTGTGCCATAGTGTTTGCAGGCTTGACCCTCAGAGTAGTCGCGGTAGGGCTCCTTATTGTATCTATTTCTGCCGATACCGCTACGGTTGGCTGTGAGGCCTTTTTGGTGTAGGTGGGTTTGCTGTTATCCGAACACATCTATTGTATATCTCATTGTATCTAGCACTCTCCATCTACCACTTCTATATATTGACTTAGAGACGAGTTTGTGAGGATCGATATTGTATATTATGTGACTCTGGGTGTCGTGCTCGTGTGAGCCGGCCTTTCTTATGTTGCTTTATCTCTTTTATGGTGTTTTCATTTTTATTGTCTATTTCTTCACTACGGTGTCGTATATATGCTTGTGGTGATTGTTTTCCGCCTTTGGGCATGATTTTCTCCCGTTTGGGAATGCTTTATTTATATCATGTGTTTGTACCCGTTTCGGGGCTAGTTTTTCAAAGGAGGTACTGCCAAAATTTTTATGAAAATAAACTTAAGCTTTAAGATTTTTACTTAAGATTTCCAAATTTTTTAACAATGTTTTTTTCACTTACTTCTTTTTATGGTTTAGATTTCTGGGTTTTCGGCTTACTTAAATTGCATTACGCCTGTTGACATCACCTTGTTTAAGTGTCAGTCACGTTCCTAAATGGGTTCGTGACACACAGTCAAGGTACATCGACACCATACTGAAAAGATTCAGTATGGAAGATTCAAAGCGCGGTAATCTACCGGCTTGTCACGAAATCACCCGTTCCAAAGAGATGTCTCCAAACACTGATTTGGAAAGGGCTCGCATGTCAACTATACCCTACGCATCTACGGTCGGACACGATGCTCACCGGTACTCCATGCAATCTTACAATCTCCTGCATGTACCATTCTGCCAAAGTTTCTGTTGATTGACCAACTCGAAAAGGGATGAAATGAGCTGCCTTGGTCAATCGATCAACAATCACCCAAACTGCATTGTTGCCCTTTGAACTCCGCGATAAAGCTGTCACGAAATCCATGGTTACATGTTCCCACTTTCATTGAGGAATCGGAAGTGGTTGCAATAAACCAGCAACCCTTTGATGTTCAGCCTTAACTTGCTGACACACCAAGCACTTCGCTACAAAGCGAGCAATCTCCATTTTCATGCCTTCCCACCAGAAATGTTGTCTTAGATCGCGGTACATCTTCGTGCCTCCTGGATGTACAGAATACGTGGAACTGTGTGCCTCCTTCATAACCTCTTCACAAATGTCCCCTTTCGGCATACACAAACGGCTACCATATCGCAACGAACCATCTTCATGAATCAACAAGTATGTTCGAAGTCCAGCTTCAACCTGTTCTCGTAACCTTTGGAATCTTGGATCCTACGACTGTGCTGCTTTAATATTATCGATCAACGACGACTGTACTTGCAGCTGCATCAACTGTCGCGAAGAATGTGGTAGCACAATCTGTCACGCCCCGCTTCCCAGAGTACGCTAAGATAGGCACGTGACATAGCCAACCATGCTACCTGTGGATTAGAAATATCCTTCCACAGTCACATTATGGCTGTAGAGATATCAAGAACAATAATAAACTATCTAATACATGTCCATAAGCCAGAATAAAATGAGTCAAGAATAAAATAATACGGAAGCGAAAGATCCAATAAAAGAATAAACTGGAATGTACGTCCCATAATGCGGGCTCACATCAGAAATGAAAATACCGAAAGTAAAATGAACTAACTACTAGCAAATCCTCACTGCTCAGCCTGCTGACTGAAATACTCCTGCTCGGCCTGCAGCAAAGGTAAAGAATCTGGGCCATGCAAAACCCAGACGTCAGTGCGTCATAATATCAAGCAATACTATAAACAGGGGTAGCAATATATACAGGTATGAGTATAATGGTAAAACAGGTATAACATTGGTATAAGTGAGGACATTGAGGGTAATGTGTAGTAAGAAATCTAAACTGGTCTATTGGGTTAACTACTCTCAAGTCTCTGAAATCAATTTGATGAATTATTGATGTAACTCAATAGTATCCCGTGCGTGCCCGGGATCACGGTCTAAGACTCTCGGGCTGAATCCGAGACGTGCCGCAAGGCAATAAAAGGGTAGAATGTAATGACGAGTGATGTCAGCAGCATCACCCCGGGGCTGTCCTAGCCCGTAAGACTGATCAGTAAAGGTATCGAACTGTCGAGTTACAAGTCAGGTTTCATCATTAATTTCCCTATACCCCCAAGTTATATATGTCAAGTCAGGTATTAATAAATCTGGAGCTAATGCCAACACAGGATCAAGCAGGTACAGGTTTGTTTGGATAGACAACAGGAAATGTCCCTAGGGACAACAGGTCAAGTTTGTTGGCATTAGTAACAAGATCAGGTAGCAGGTCAAGCTATGGTAAATCAGGTCAAGTCAAGTAGTGTAAAGGTATCATGTCATGTCAAAAGTGCACGATATCACGCCGTGTCAAGTAATAGGTGTATCAAGTCATGTCAGGGGTGCACAAAATGTCACGTGGGTGCTCATAATCAAACTATAATAAGCATGGGTATACTAAAACAAGTATGGGGTACTAATGGAACAATAAAATGGAACATTGTAATGTGGTATGCAAATAGGTACAGATTAAAACATATGGATGCACGGTTATCGATTTGAGTTAGGGTTGTGGTTCCAACACTAATTAAATACACTTTATCAAATATGGAATGTTAAAATCTCATTATTATGTGTTAAATGATCTAGGGATGCAATTGTATATATAATAGGCTAAATGGATGCAAACGGTTGTCCGACAGGTTATAAACTATTAAAATGGTATTATGGGCTATGCAACCAAGCACTATGTGATATAAATATGGACGTGGGTACAATGTATTGTAACCTAATATGCAACATGATATGTTTCAGGTTCTAGATCTAAAAATGATACACACGGAACATCGAAATGTTAAAATGGAACATGTGGCATTATATGTAACTTACAGGTTTACTATGCACTTAAATAAGTATAAAATAATATAAATAGCATGTAGCAAGTTTTACTTGCCTCAACAGATCAAGAAACGGGTGTACGGAACGTCTCACGTCGGCGGAAAAAGTCGCGACGCGCGCACGGCATACGGAACGGATCCAAACAATGCACAAGGTGATCACACGGGTCAGGTACGCTCGCTGGGTCGTCGGGATCGTCTTCGGCACGACCGGATTCCGAAAATCTAAAATCGCAGTAAACCTTTATAGCAAGAAAGAAAAGAAAGAAAAAGAAAGAATGAAGAAAAGGAAGAGAAGAAGAGGTTGAGCAGAAGGTAAGCTCACTGTGATTCAGAGAGGAGTCCTGAGGTGTCGACGGCGTCTACGGAGCTTCGGCTATGTGATCTGCAGAGGACAGCGGGCATCATAAAAAAAAACCGAAGAAAGAAAAGAAAAGAAAGGAAGAAGAGAGAAGGAGAGGAGAGGGAGTGCAGGGCTAACTTGGGGGTGCACGGAGTCGAGAAGACGAGAACGAGATCACCGGCGGCGATCAACTCCGGCATTGCGAGGCGTGCAGGGGTGCTCGGCTGTTCTCGAGTGCGTATGAGGGCTCGGGGAAGAGAAGAGATTGTCACGACCCAAAAGAGCACGTGACTGGCCCTTGAACCATATGAAGTCTATAGGACTCCATCTGATCCAAGTAAGCCAAAAGCCCAGAAATCTAAAACCATTTTAAGAGTAAGTAAAGAAAACTGGTTTAAAGAAGTGAAGGAAAACATGTTTGAAGTCAAGTTTTTTAAATAACTAAGCCGAATATGCATTTTTAAAATGTAAAGTCTTTTCTAAAAATTTCGGCAGAGTTTCTTTTGTAAAAACTGGCCCCAAACGGGGTACAACAAGAACAATATATGTGCAATGATAAAAGGCATCCCCAAGCGGGAGCTAGCTCTTCGTCAAACGACGGTCACAACCACACAAGCAATATAATATGCAACGCCGAATGGCGAGAGTCAAAACCATAAGAAACTCAATAAGCATGAAAACCGCAATACTACTAAGCGCGACTCTAAGGTCGAATAATACATCATTAGTGTCTGAGTCTGGAACAATATACAAGTTTTGGTTGATAGAATTCTAGATACAATGAATAATACAACTACAATGGTGGTTCTTGATGCAAAAGAACCCACCTACCAAAAGCAATTCACCCGCAAGAAAGCAGTGTGCCAAAAATGCCGCAATGGAACCTGTACGGCAAAACCTGCAAGAACTGTGGCATAACGGGGGTGAGTTGCCAACTCGTGAATAGAAATATCTACAAGGAGAAACCGAATGCAAGACATAATCCTAGGTCAATACGACCAATATAATATAAACCACAAGAGTACGTCTGAAGCATGATAAGGTGGCAATGTAACATCTAAACATGTATGTAGTGCCAAGTACTCAGGTAATAACATGTCATCAGTATAAGGTATATCTGCATGAAGTAAATATGAAGAAGTATCAAATGGATATCAATACACATATATTAGCATCCCATTCCACTAATATTGGTGTAAGGGTATATATAACAGCGCTCTCATACCCTGTTATATATACAAATGAAGTATGATCAATGTAAATCCAATCTGTATGTGATCAAGTCTGTATGAACGTAGACCCCGTCCACCCGTCACCCAATGACAATAAACGTGGAACCCGTCCACCCGTCACCCAATGACAATAAACATCACATATGCAAATATGAGGATATAATAAAAGCCATGGAAATCATCATGAAACCTGTGCCTAGCATCGGCACGTAAATCCGCATCTATATGGGGCTCCGTCTGCGGTATCGGCCCTCGGCCCTCGGCCCCCGGCAGTACGGGTCAGCCCATGTCCATCTCTCAACTCCGGTCGGTATCCTCCAGATGTCCGCCGAGCTTAAATACAATCACCGGTAGGTAGTAGTCCCTCTGCCAGGCTCACCGTCTACTACACAGCGAAACCGTTCTTGCCTCGGTGTACCATACCGGGTCCATCATGTACCCGCAATCGGCCTCATCCGCCTCCTCGAATCGGGTTTCACATGTCGCTCTCAGCACCAAGAAAACACATAGTGGACGCACTGAAATATCATATCAAGGGTAACCGGGTTTTTAAAACAATTATACATTCTCTTTTGAAATACCCACGGTTCCCAAATCCAGAAATATCATTGAAACAACATATCTCAAAGCGTATAATCAAAACATGATGTATGCGACATGTAAAGAAAGGTGAGCATATCAGAAGTCATGTAACATGGAATAATAATGTGCACATGTCGAGGGAAACCGCTCTTTTTAAAATGAATCAGTTTTGAAGAATATCTTGCGGTTCCCAGATCTCTAATCAAGTCAGAATCATCTATGTATGTATACAGGTATAAGTGTACAATATGCCATGCAAGAATCATATCATGAATGCAACAGTACTACTGTATAGTGGCATGGCAATTATCAATGATGAAGTGTGTGAGCCGGCAAATAGTGTACGTGGAACATACGCATTATCGATAATGGTGCTGGTGCCCTAATAGCATGATAATAATATAGCAATAAACATATGCAAGCAATGCGAATAGCATGAATATGCGAAATCAAATAATCAACACCACAGTGAAGAATCTACTATGCAAACTACAAATCTAAGTATCAAGTCAATCGGGAGAAGTATGGAAACCACCTAAATCTGAGTCGATATGTATATAGATATAATAGTCGGTGATCTCGCTTCAATAATATCGCGTACGATACAGTATATCGTAAGACATTCTCGAGTCATGAGTGCGGATCTATCATCAATATAGGCTCGTACGGTAAATCGTCGTACGGCATCCCAATAGCCGGGTACGGGTCAATATCACACTATCTCATCACATCTCAGGTATCACTATCATCGTATTACATAATCTGGGGTACTGATCTAAGTCTAGTACAACTGATACCATCAATATACTGCGTGTGCAAGCACACGTCCCAAGGCCCGCTAGAGATCATGTATCATATCCCAAATACGTATCACATCAAATCGCCGATCTCGCGGCACAATGCCCAACATCATCGACTCATCTCCAATGCCATCCAATATCATCAAACACAGTGCAAGTATAATGAATATGCAAGGGTGTGCGTGTAGGTGTAAATCTATTCTAGGGTTTGCGACTATAAACTACACTAGTTGCTTCTAACCCTACACTATCCATAATACACCTAACTATCATATATAATATATCAACTACGGACTGCGGGGGTGTTATACGCCATCCACCCGACTTCCCCCTGTAGATATAATCTACTCACCTTGCGTCTTCATTGTCGACGTCACCACGCATTTGCTTGTCGTCCCAAAGTCTTCATGGGTACCTACATATCAAAGTATCGTATATGCGCATTAAAACCAAATCAAAGCTAAAACAACACACGAAACCTAAAACGATACGATAAGGGGCCTATAGGTTAGAACCTATGGCACGCCTTCAAAACCATCAATAAATCCTCTACATCGTCGTATAAACGCCAAATAGTCGAGGTAAAACACAAGACACAAATTCAGAATTAAGAATACGGAATACGAAAACACGAATCCAAAACAGCAACTTAGGAATTATGTTCCAGATTTCACCCTAGCTCAAATTAGACAAATCTATATATACCAGGGGTCTAAAATATACATGTAGGAGCTACAGAACAAACACGAGACAAAATGGTGGGACCCAGGCCGCAAATTGCGGCCAAACAGATTAAATCTGCGGCCTGGAAAAGGAAGTGGGGGCTAGGGCTTTGTGTGGTAGTTCTAGGGTACCTGCACATGTCACTGTCCAATCAATTTTAATTTAGGATGTCTCGGGTGATAGCAGATTCAATATACCCTTCACAGATTCCACAATTTCTCCGATATCGGTTTCTAAATCCGTATTTCGGGTTTCAACTCTCAGGTTAGGGTCTCAATTCATGCACTAGGATGATAGTATAACCTCTACTGAGCTTAGTTTCACAATACAACATAAAATTCTTCACAACCCTAACTAGGTTTTTCCTCAAGTCACCAAAATCACACAATATCGGTTCAATCTAAACATAGGGGTATAAGTAATGCTAAAACTAAGTTAATGATCCAGAAAATACCTCATTTGGCAACTCAAGAATTTTCTTGAGTTGCCCCTAGTGGCCAAAATCCTTGCTTCTTTAGTCCAATGTGTAGATCTTGAGCTTGTGCACACTTTTAATGAAATGGAGATTGGGTTTTGGGATTGTATTTGAGATGATTTGGGACATTGAAGAGGGGAGGGAGATGAAGGAGCAGCAGTAGCAGGAGAAAGGAGAAGAGGGAGGGAAATGAGGGGAGGAAAATGGCTAAGTGTTGGGTCAAAGAAGCCCATACCTCTCTCTCTCACCAACCCTCATTCTTTATTCTTTTCCCATTTTCTTTTGCTTTTCTTTTTCTTATTCTCTCAAAATCCTTCTCCCAAGAATAGTAAACCCAAAGTGAACCATGGCAAGAAAATGCACAAGTGTGAAAAAGTGATATGTGCATGTTTTGCACAAAAAAGCTAAAAACCGATTAGCGATTTTTAATCGCGATTAGCACTAATTTAGCATATTACTAATCAATTAAACTTAGAAATGGCATAATTCTCTATTTTACCCTATTTTAGAATTTTCCATAATTTTTCTAAAATTTTCCCATTTATTTGTATTTAATAATACAAAATATTAAAATATTCAATAAAATAATATTAAATTATAAAAATTCCCAAAAATAATATTTTTATTATTTTGAAATGTTATAATCTACCCCCCTTAAATAAATTCGGTCCCCGAATTTAAATTTAAACCCACAAATACAAAAGCATTTCAGTAAAATCCAATTTGTCGGGGTTCCGAAAACATCAATACGTAGCGAATATCATAAAAATGTACTGCTCTATAAGAAATCAATCCCCAAAAATGTATATAAGAACATCCGGTGCGTCTGGTGTGCACGGAATCAAAATCCATATATGTGTCATACAGGTGTACAAAACAACATCTAGGTGCAACTGGTGTGCACAAAGCATCTGTCATAGGCAACGTGTGTGCCTGACAGCAAAAATTAGGTGCATGTGACATGCACGAAGAATCCCGATTTAGTGCATCTGGCGTGCACCAAAATCGTATATCAAAACACTAAAAGTGCATGAAAACTATGCTGGAAGTGTAAATCAAATCACTGCATAAGATAGGCGTGAAATCGCAATCAATAGCTCAAATGTAATAACTTATGTGCAAAATATAAATATCCAGTGGGTGTATGAAACAGTATCATGAAACTCAGTCATCAAAACTAAATCATGCAATAGAACGCCCAAAATACCAAAATCCAAGATGACGGATACGTGATAATTGAATCACAAAATCACAAATCATAAATAGCCTCATCGGTAGTTCCTCCTTCAAGGTCGAGAAGGAGTCGGTGCACCCAATGCTAGCAGTGCAAGATATCTACTTGCCTCTTGCCCACGGTCTGGCGTCCTCTATCTCTGAGTCCTTATCTTCTCTGCGGATTACCTATCTCGAAATCAATCGGCTCATCGGCCCTGTCAGGTGTGCTAACGGGGACGATTCCGTTCTGGCACTTCTCTGGTCATCTCTCGATCAATCCTCACGACCACTCGTAAAGCAGCATGTCACTGGCGTCGACCTCTGGCTCTCTGAATGCACATCACACATCTGATCCTGGGTGCAAACATCATTGCAGCAATGTCCTGGAAGGGATCCTGCTCAAGGTCTCTTCCAATCATGCCTATGCCGATCTGTACGGAGGCTGGCTCTCTTGCATAATCTCTTCTCACTCGATGGACATCTGTGTCCTTAGCACAACATTTTCTCGGAAATTGGTCGCATCCCAACGCCTCTGTAAGCATATCAAGTCTCTAGTCTCGACGGGAAGTAATGACAGCTCGTCAGCGTCTCGCATGAACCTCTGGTTCCACTTGTCTCTATTGTCGTCCATTATGATGTCACGTCATGCTATCTAAGCACTGCACTATTCTCGGCCACGGTCAATCCGAAATCTCTCGCACGGACTCGAAATCGCGTACTCTGTAGCTTCATCATTCTATAGAAGGTGTCTGGCCGAACAGGTCCTCGGGAACGCGTCCCAACCATCGGAGGAATACTCAATACTCGTCCGTCCTTGATCAATTCGCAACGCATCTGGGTAAGGTCCTTTATCCGAACCTGTTCAACTACCTTGTCGACGATGCCGAACTCTGGCCTGCTGGGTGTGCGCAATATGACCACCCCTGGGTCTAGGTCTTTTCGTATCGTATTCCAGAAAGGTCCTGTCGAGGTTTCTCTCTCAAATCTCATTCCTGCCGAATTGCCCGGAAGCCATCATCCATTGCTGAAGCTAATTCTTATTCAGGAACGGCTGCATACTTATCGCGCTTCTTTCTGGAAGATATATCCATATACTACGCCTCTGGGTGCGTAACACATCTCTGATGTCAGCGGAGTGGGACGTCATCTCGTCGAAATCTCTTGCGAACTCTTTTCTTCACTCTGCTTTAATGTCGAATGATTCGGACTCGTCTCAACGTGGCTGCATGTACTGTGCTCCAACGGCTATACTCGTATCTAGAGTCTCCCAAGCAATGCATCCCATCACATGATATCCGAATGATGTCGAAACATTCGATCGACTCGTCAGAACCTTATAATCCCCTAAGAGATCAACATCTTGAGTACAGTTTAATAGTATCGAGTACATGCCACAGCGTCGGTGCTCCAGCCGTAGAAGGGCAAACCCAAGCCTCACTAATGGCGCCGCGGAACTGCCGCAAACCCTAAGGTTCAAAGGCTTTCACACGGTCATTAAGTCGAGTTAGGGTTTCATTCTTTTAGAGGGTCCATAGAATCACCTGCATGTCTTTCCGTATACTTTAAACTTGGAAAATGGGCTCCTGACATTCGATCGTCTCTATCGACTCTCAACGAACCTGCGTGAAGTCGTCTTGTCACGTCCCGAAAGTACGGAACGTGACTGGTACTTAGATTACGAGACGTCTAAAGGCGTACCGTAACCTAAGTCAGCCAAAACCCAGAAAATCTAAACCAAAATCAAAAGAGAGTGAAGGAAAACCTTACATGAAAACGATTTGTAAATCAATTAAGTTGCATTGAAACCCTTTCTAAAAACATCATAAATTTCTGAAAATTTCGGCAGAGTCTCCCCTGTATTTTCTATCCCCCAAAATGGGTACAACAAGATAATAAACCTGTAAACATAAAAATGGCATCCCCAAGCGGGAGCTAGCTCTTCGCCCAAGGCGGATCACAACCACATGCAATATAATAGTAATATCAAGAAAAAGAGCATAAAAAAGATGCAAATACCAGAAAACACACGTCGGCTCAAGTGAGCTCGACCCAAAAGAAACCACAAATATACAAATCTCTCAGTCTCATCACTAGGTCGCATATACAATACAAGTGGTAGATGGAGAATACTAGATACAATGATAAAGCAAAAAGGAATAAAGTATACTCGCAACCCACCTACGGGCGATGTCGCGAGTCTGAGCAAAAGAAACTGATGACAAGATAGCCCGCCGCTACGAGACTGACGGGTCAGACCTGCAAGACACTGTGGCACAACGGGGGTGAGTTGCCAGCTCGTGAGTAAATATAACATCTACTAAGGCAATCGTAAGAATGCACGCAATGCGGAACAACATGTATGTCCATATGTGATATAATAACTCTAGTATACATGCACAGGTATGCAATATCTTTTCTAACTCTTTAAGTGTTTAGAATGTTAAAGTTACTGCATTCATAACTTTTAGAAAGTGTATGTCTGTATAATAGCTAAATATCATCAAGAAATCATCTGAAAACCCGTGTCAAGCATCGACACCAAATAGGAATCACATCTGTCTCAATATCGGGCTCCGTCAGTCCGGATCGGCCCATATCATAAATCTCACGACAACGGTCGGTATCCTCCGGATATCCGCCGCGCCAGACATCACCGGTAGGTAGTCTTCCCCTGCCAGGCTCATCGTCTACAACTCGATCTTCTTGCCCCGGGGTACCATACCGGGCCCACCGTGTACCCGAGACGGTTCATCCACTCCTCGAATCGGGTCTCGAAATCCAACAGAAAACATGAAAACTCATGGTGGACGACACAGACATCACGAGAAAACCGCAACTTTGTTTTGAAAATGATAAATCTAAGGTTTTGTTAAATTCTTGCGGTTTTCCCCAAAAATCCAGAAATCGCAGCAATCCTGAAATCCTCAAGAAAATCATAATGTCCACATGTTATATATGATAAATGTCTATGATATCAATGCATACGATGTGAATTTTGCTAGAAATCTATATAAATATGATGATGCTGCGAGGTATACGTATGCTATGCAATTTCATATATCAAGTATGAATGCAAGTGGCGATATTATGATAAACAGGTTCTATAGTGCATACGAGGTATACGTATGCTAGGATCTCGAAAGGACCAACATATCTAGGACTCAGTTTCCCTTTCCGCCCAAATCTCATCACACCCTTCATCGGAGAGACCTTCAGGAAAACATGATCGCCAACAACGAACTCGAGTCGGCGACGGCGCCTGTCAGCATATGATTTCTGCCTGCTCTGCGCCGCTCTCATCCTGTCCCGAATCAGCTGTATCTTCTCGGTCGTCTCCTGTACAATCTGCGGCCCTAAAATACTGCTCTCCCTGAGCTCTGTCCAACATACAGGCGATCGACATCTCCTCCCATATAAAGCCTCGAAGGGTGCCATCTGAATCGTCTCCTGGAAGCTATTATTGTAGGAAAACTCGATCAAAGGCAAATGACGATCCCAGCTACCACCGAAATCCAAAACACAAGCTCTGAGCATGTCCTCAAGAGTCTGAATCGTACGCTCCGACTGACCGTCAGTCTGCGGATGAAAGGCTGTGCTAAAACTCAATCGGGTGCCCAAAGCTTCCTGGAGTTTCTGCCACAATCGGCTGGTAAACTGGGTGCCACGGTCGGAAACGATGCAAGTCGGAACACCATGCATTCGCACTATCTCATCAATATAAACCTGGGCGTACTGAGAAAATCCAAAAGTGGTCTTTACTGGCAGAAAGTGAGCTGCTTTCGTCAGTCGATCCACAATCACCCAAATAGAGTCATACACTCGACTGGTCCTGGGTAGACCCACAACGAAGTCCATGGAGACCTGCTCCCACTTCCACTCAGGGGTGGGCAAAGGCTGTAACTCGCCGGCTGGCCTCTGGTGCTCAGCCTTGACTTGCTGACAAGTCAGGCATCTCGACACAAAGTCTGTAATATCCTTCTTCATCCCGTCCCACCAGTAAACCCCTCTTAAATCACGATACATCTTGGTGGAACCTGGATGCACACTGTATACGGATCTATGTGCCTCCTCGAGAATATCACGCCTCAATCCCTCTGAATCTGGCACACACAGTCGAGTCCCAAATCGAAGTATCCCCTGCTCATCAATCATGAACTCAGAAACTCTGCCCTGTCGAATCTGCTCAATAATCTCTAATATACGGGCATCGCCGGACTGTGCCTCGTGGATACGGTCAAGTAACTGTGGGCGTGCTCTGAAATGGGCTAGCTGTCCCCCTGTAGGAGTAAACTCGAACTGCACTCTGCTATCACATAAAACCTGCCAATCCGCCGTCGACTGCATCTGTACTGCGCTCAAACAAGATAAGCTACCTCCGGGCCTCCTACTCAAAGCATCTGCCACCACATTCGCCTTGCCCGGATGGTATAGAATCTCGCAGTCATAATCTTTCACCAACTCCATCCAACGGCGCTGTCTCAGGTTCAGGTCTCGCTGCTGGAAGATATACTTCAAACTCTTGTGGTCAGTGTATATCTGGCACGACTCACCGTATAGGTAATGTCTCCAGATCTTGAGTGCAAATACCACTGCAGCCATCTCTAAATCATGGGTGGGGTAGTTCTGCTCGTGTTTCCTCAGCTGTCGAGAAGCATACGCGATAACTCTGTCGTGCTGCATCAATACACAGCCCAGCCCCACTCTAGAAGCATCACAATATACCACGAACCCGCCTGATCCTGAAGGCAATGCTAACACTGGAGCAGTAGTCAGACGAGTCTTCAATTGCTGAAAGCTATCCTCACATGCCTGTGTCCAATCAAAAGGAACCCCCTTCCGGGTCAACCCGGTCAAAGGTGCAGCAATGCGGGAGAAATCCTGGACGAAACGTCGATAATAGCCGGCCAGACCTAGAAAACTGCGAACCTCTGTGACTGATACCGGTCTAGGCCAACGTTGAACTGCCTCAATCTTCTTCGGGTCCACGCAAATACCATCTCTCGTCACCACATGACCCAAGAAGTCGACACTGTCTAACCAGAATGAGCACTTGGAGAATTTGGCGAACAGCTGATGCTCCCTCAAAGTCTGCAATGTGATACGTAAGTGCTGCTCATGCTCCTCCCGGCTCCGAGAATAAACCAAGATGTCGTCAATGAACACAATAATGAATTGATCGAGATACGGCCTGAATACGCGGTTCATCAAATCCATAAAAGCTGCCGGGGCATTGGTGAGCCCGAACGACATCACCAAGAACTCGTAATGACCATAACGAGTACGGAAGGCAGTCTTCGGAATATCCTCCTTCCGAACCCACAACTGGTGATAACCTGACCGTAAATCAACCTTCGAGAAAAACCCTGCACCCTGGAGCTGATCAAATAAGTCATCAATGCGGGGTAGGGGATACCTGTTCCGCACAGTAACCCGGTTCAGCTGACGATAATCAATGCATAAACGCATACTTCCGTCCTTCTTCTTAACAAACAGGACGGGAGCACCCCAAGGTGACACACTCGGTCGGATAAGCCTTTTGTCCAGCAAGTCCTGTAACTGATCCTTTAGCTCTCTCAGCTCTGTCGGGGCCATCCGATAAGGAGGTATAGAAATAGGCCCCGTGCCGGGGATCAAGTCAATACAGAACTCAATCTCGCGCTCTGGTGGCAGACCAGGCAGCTCGTCAGGGAATACATCAGGAAACTCTCTCACAACAGGGACCTGGTCCAACGGAACCTCTGTGGAGCTAGTATCACAAACATAGGCTAAGAATCCCTGACACCCTTTCCTTAAGAGCTGACCAGCGCGAAGAGAAGAAATCAAGCTGGGAAGGGTAGCACTACGATCTCCCTGAATAATAAGAACCGGCTCACCCGGAAAATTGAATCTGACTGCCTTTTCACGGCAGTCCACGGATGCATAACAGGTGGCTAGCCAGTCTATACCAAGAAGAACGTCAAAGTCTAACATATCGAGGAGAATCAAATCTACTGAAGAATCTCTCTCCCCGATACGAACGGAACAAGATCGGTACACAAAACGGGCAACAAAAGACTCGCCTACCGGGGTAATAACGACAAGCGGCTGATCTAACGGACAAGACTCTCGGCCCAACCTTGGTGCAAAATACGTACAAACATAGGAATGTGTGGAGCCTGGATCAAATAATACCCGTGCATCAAAGGAACATACTGGCAGAGTACCTGTCACGACGGCATTGGATGCCTGTGCATCCTGAGGAGTCAATGCGAACACTCGGGCCTGTCCACCACTAATAGCTGGCTGTCCTTTGCCTCTACCTCGGCCTCTGCCTCTGCCTCTGTCGCCTCGTCCTCTCTGAACCGGACCGCCATGCCCACGGCCTCTAGAAGCATCTGGCTGGCGTGAAGCATCATCAGAAGGAGGAAGTAAAGCTCTCTGCGAAGGTGGTGAAGGTGGTAAAGTCACATGCGGGACTGTCGCCGCGCCCGGACGTCCCATGGTACAGTCTCTGACACGGTGATACTGACTCCCACACCGAAAACATCCTGGAGACGACTGCTGGGTCTGTGGATATGAACCAAATAACTGACCTCGTCTCAATCCTCTGCCTCCGCCATCTCCCGGAAATAATCTATCACGATGTCTGCCCATCTACCGCTGAGCTGGCGTATCAGTACGGATCCTCTTCGGCCCAGAAGCGACCGGAGTCTCAGAAATACACTCCTCCAAAAGTAAGGCTGCGTCCATCGCGGCTGCGTATGTATCAAAGTGCTGGGTGCCGATGGCAAGGAATAGCTGTGTATCAAGCCCTCGCACAAACCTCCTTATTCTCTTCTCTTCTGTGTCGACTAGGTACGGAGCATATCGAGACAACTGGGTAAACTGTATATCATACTCCGACACCGTCATCCCCGGAGTCTTGCGCAAAGACTCAAAACTACGGGCTCGAGCATCTCGAACACTCTCCGGAAGAAAACGGGCAAGAAATGCAGCTGTAAACTCATCCCAGGTCATAGAAGGCAGACCTGCAGCTCGGCCTCTCTCTACTGAGTCGTACCATGTCTGGGCAAGACCCTCCAGACGAAAACTCGCAAACTCCACCAATCTATCCTCAGAACACCTCAACGGACGGCCAATCCGTGCCATCCTATCGAGAAATGCCTGTAGGTCCTCTGTCGCATCTGTACCGGTAAAAGCTGGAGGTCTCAATCTCATGAACTCCTGTAGTGAAACAGGGATAGTCTCCGTAGCAGCAGCAGGAGTGACCATCTGTGCAGCAGGTACGATCGTGGTCTGTGCGGTGGAAGGAACGTCCTCGGATCTCTGTGCCCGGCTGGACTCAACTAAAGATCCCATCATCTGCCGCAACTCTTGCATGCCGGCCTCTAATCTGGCAATACGGTCAGGATAAGGCGGATCAGTAGGACCCTGAGGGGTAGGCGTATCCTCCCGCTCGATCCTCGCCTCAGACGGGCCCGCCCGAATCTCATCCCTAGCGGCAGCCCGCTGAGCTCTCGTAGTCTTTGGCGGCATCGAAGCTGGAATAAGAAATAGAACTGATAAGGACATTGCAATTGGATCAAGGAATGCAAGGAATCACGAAAGGAAATACAAGCAATTATGTCTTAAGGTTACTTAGGCGGAGTACCGTATCATAAGTATGCCGCGGATCATACCCGCGCTACGCCACTCTGCTTAAGTCACCTACTCCATCTACCAGGGTCGTCCTACACTCAGAAAGGTAAAACCTACGCTCTGATACCAACTTTGTCACGTCCCGAAAGTACGGAACGTGACTGGCACTTAGATTACGAGACGTCTAAAGGCGTACCGTAACCTAAGTCAGCCAAAACCCAGAAAATCTAAACCAAAATCAAAAGAGAGTGAAGGAAAACCTTACATGAAAACGATTTGTAAATCAATTAAGTTGCATTGAAACCCTTTCTAAAAGCATCATAAATTTCTGAAAATTTCGGCAGAGTCTCCCCTGTATTTTCTATCCCCCAAAATGGGTACAACAAGATAATAAACCTGTAAACATAAAAATGGCATCCCCAAGCGGGAGCTAGCTCTTCGCCCAAGACGGATCACAACCACATGCAATATAATAGTAATATCAAGAAAAAGAGCATAAAAAAGATGCAAATACCAGAAAACACACGTCGGCTCAAGTGAGCTCGACCCAAAAGAAACCACAAATATACAAATCTCTCAGTCTCATCACTAGATCGCATATACAATACAAGTGGTAGATGGAGAATACTAGATACAATGATAAAGCAAAAAGGAATAAAGTATACTCGCAACCCACCTACGGGAGATGTCGCGAGTCTGAGCAAAAGAAACTGATGACAAGATAGCCCGCCGCTACGAGACTGACGGGTCCGACCTGCAAGACACTGTGGCACAACGGGGGTGAGTTGCCAGCTCGTGAGTAAATATAACATCTACTAAGGCAATCGTAAGAATGCACGCAATGCGGAACAACATATATGTCCATATGTGATATAATAACTCTAGTATACATGCACAGGTATGCAATATCTTTTCTAACTCTTTAAGTGTTTAGAATGTTAAAGTTACTGCATTCATAACTTTTAGAAAGTGTATGTCTGTATAATAGCTAAATATCATCAAGAAATCATCTGAAAACCCGTGTCAAGCATCGACACCAAATAGGAATCACATCTGTCTTAATATCGGGCTCCGTCAGTCCGGATCGGCCCATATCATAAATCTCACGACAACGGTCGGTATCCTCCGGATATCCGCCGCGCCAGACATCACCGGTAGGTAGTCTTCCCCTGCCAGGCTCATCGTCTACAACTCGATCTTCTTGCCCCGGGGTACCATACCGGGCCCACCATGTACCCGAGACGGTTCATCCACTCCTCGAATCGGGTCTCGAAATCCAACAGAAAACATGAAAACTCATGGTGGACGACACAGACATCACGAGAAAACCGCAACTTTGTTTTGAAAATGATAAATCTAAGGTTTTGTTAAATTCTTGCGGTTTTCCCCAAAAATCCAGAAATCACAGAAAAACTGAAATCATCAAGAAAATCATAGTGTCCACATGTTATATATAATAAATGTTTATGATATCAATGTATATGATGTGAGTTTTAGTAGCAATCTATATAAATATGATGATAATGCGAGGTATATGCGTGCTATGCAATTTCATATATCATGTTTGAATGCAAATAGCGATATTAAGTTAAACAGGTTTTCTAGTGTACGTGGCATGGCAATTACCAAAGGCGTGTGTGTCACATGAATAGTGCGCGTGCAATCGATGCCAATGGTAAGGTGTTCGTGTCCTACGAAATGATATCGCGTATGTATATATGAACGTCATATGAATGTCCATGCAATCTAGTATAGGGTTAGCTGTGAGGGTATGCCATGTATATAAATGGATAAGCTAGCTAACAATATAATTAATGCATAAAGTAGGGTAATCCTAACTAGGGGGGGCCTCACGCCATCCAGACGATTCCCCCATAGATGAATATATCTACTCACCAGAATCCCCGCTAATCTGATCCGGCCACCGCTTTGCCTTTGCGCGCCGTGTCCGATGTTTCTCCGACCGATCCTATATTTGCACAATACCAAGCATAAGATTACATAACCCTAAACGATGCAAGTCACATTATACAAATATCGACGCTCTCAAATTAATCATAGCACGCCCTCAGTGCGCGGGAAAAAAACGCACGAAAATCGCAATCCTTTAACAAAAATCGTCATTTAGGGGAAATCGACAAACTACCACCCGACTAGACGAAACCCCGCGTTCACACATTCTAATAATCCTATACGAAGCTAATAATATTGCTAACCTAACACAAATCGACCGCATACTATTTTTCGTAAAAATCTAGTAAGCGATTTTTAAACCAAATCGATACAAACATTGAAATTTGTCGTTTTAGCGAGCATACCAATACACAATTAATCACTCCAATCACCTAGATAACCATCCCTAACATAATCCAAGCATTATGCTACAAACCCTAATTTCTAAAATCAAAACCTTCTCTTGATTTTTCCTAATCAAATATTTACTACTAAACTAATATTTAGAATTGAAATTCTAGCACAATTAAACCACAAGTAAGCAAACTAGTTTAGAATTTTACCTCCCCAATTGAATCCTAGCATGATCAAGTCACCAAGAAGCCTCCTTTCATCAAGTTTTTAAACTAATTTGGGTTGAAGAGAAAAGGGATTAGGGTTAGGCTTTGAATGGAGAAAGAAATTGTGGATTTTTCTTGAATTTTTTGCATGAAAATGATCAAAAAAAAGAAGTGAAGAGGGGGAAAACCTGCAGGAGGAGGGTCGGCCAGCAGCTTGAGGATGAAGTGGGGAAATTTTGGGGAAGTTTCTAGGTGATTAGAACATCATATGTTATCATTTCAAGCTTTCATGTCAACTTTTTCACAAAAAAACCCCCTTTTAAGCCATTTTTTCATAATTTTCCCACCAAAAATCTAAAAGTTTGCAAGACATGATATAATTTTATTAACACCATATTTTAGCTTATAAAGACTCCTAATTAAGAAATTTACCTAATTAAATTTGTATTTATCCCTAATTAAATGTATTTAAAAAGGCTTAAAATAATAAAAAAATAATTAATTACGAAATTTTTTTTTATTTAACTAGATAATTATAAGTGACATTTTAGTGACAAAATTATAGTAATATCTTATTTAAATTTTGTATAATTAGTTCTACAATGAAAAATATCAATTTTGACTTTTTACGGAAAAAGCCGAAAAATTGGCCGATTACCGAAAAACTGCCTAAACGATTTTCGAAGGGTTACACGTCTCTAGCTGGAAACAATCTATCTGATAACCTTGCATCGGTAAACGAACGAACCACATGTCCTAGTCATTTATCCTCAGGTGACTAGCGACCGTCCATCATATCTCTAACTATATGCTCATGCTGCAGTAGCTCCAACCATCTGAGCGATATCTCGTCATTTTCAGCAGCAACTGGCTCATTCGCCTGTACGCCGAACAACGCCTCAACCCTCCAGGAAAGGCGATACATTGGCGGTCATCTCTGAATCGGTCTGCTCTAGATCTGGGTAAGACTCTCCACACTGGAAATCTTCAACTCGACTGGGCCCGCTCCGGCGCATAAATCGGACGAATCGCCTTTGTCTCTCAAACCGGGTAGACTAGCTATCATATGTCTCATATCTGCTGGAAATCTCCGGCAACCTCAGCTTGTAAGCTCCAGAAGCGACATCCTGTCAATCTCAGCAACAGCTGGTCCATCTTTCTGCACGGTAGGCGACATCATAATCTCTGAGGTATGTTGTACATCAACAGCCCTCTCTCAACTGGCAGCTCTAACAATGGCCCGATCATCCGGTGCAAGACCAAGCACTCGCATCCACTAGAGGTCACAATCACCAATACTAACTCGAGACGTTCCCATGTCACCAGAAAACACAATGGTTGGCCCTCGTACCAAACGAGCTCGCACTGACCATAACCCTAGCAGCAGCCCAAACTGCGCTCAACATGGCGACAGGAACCTCAATCGAGTATCGAAGAGAGCAGATCAATGGCAAGAAAGAGAACAACAGATCCAGAGTGGATACATGATCATAAGGAGGAACAACATCAATGAAGGTATGATCATGAAACTAATAGAATCGAGAATCTCAAATGGATGTATAATCATGAATAGGAAGAGAGTCACTGATCTCGAAAATATGTACATTCTAAGGTTCCTTAAGCGGAGTGGCGTGTCGTAAGTATGCCGCGGAACATACCCACGGTATGTCACTCTACTTTAGTCACCTATTCCATCAACCAAGGGTCATCTTACGCGATGAAAGTTCGGGTCTAATACCCCCTCGACTAAGTCTAAGTTCCGTAAGCTCAAGCCTAAGTTCCGTATATACATAAACGCCCTAGGCTCCACATAGTCAAACTTATACTCGAACCAAGGTCAACCTAGCGCTCTGATACCAACTTTGTCACGACCCGAAAGAGCACGTGACTGGCCCTTGAACCATATGAAGTCTATAGGACTCCATCTGATCCAAGTAAGCCAAAAGCCCAGAAATCTAAAACCATTTTAAGAGTAAGTAAAGAAAACTGGTTTAAAGAAGTGAAGGAAAACATGTTTGAAGTCAAGGTTTTTAAATAACTAAGCCGAATATGCATTTTTAAAATGTAAAGTCTTTTCTAAAAATTTCAGCAGAGTTTCTTTTATAAAAACTGGCCCCGAACGGGGTACAACAAGAACAATATATGTCCAATGATAAAAGGCATCCCCAAGCGGGAGCTAGCTCTTCGTCAAACTACGGTCACAACTACACAAGCAATATAATATACAATGCCGAATGGCGAGGGTCAAAACCATAAGAAACTCAATAAGCATGAAAACCGCAATACTACTAAGCGCGACTCTAAGGTCGAATAATACATCATTAGTGTCTGAGTCTGGAACAATATACAAGTTTTAGTTGATGGAATTCTAGATACAATGAATAATACAAGTACAATGGTGGTTCTTGATGCAAAAGAACCCACCTACCAAAAGCAATTCACCCGCAAGGAAGCAGTGTGCCAAAAATGCCGCAATGGAACCTGTACGGCAAAACCTGCAAGAATTGTGGCACAACGGGGGTGAGTTGCCAACTCTGGAATAGAAATATCTACAAGATGAAACCGAATGCAAGACATAATCCTAGGTCAATACGACCAGTATAATATAAACCACAAGAGTACGTCTGAAGCATGATAAGGTGGCAATGTAACATCTAAACATGTATGTAGTGCCAAGTACTCAGGTAATAACATGTCATCAGTATAAGGTATATCTGCATGACGTAAATATGAAGAAGTATCAAATGGATATCAATACACATATATTAGCGTCCCATTCCTCTAATATTGGTGTAAGGGTATATATAACAGCGCCCTCATACACTGTTATATATATAAATGAAGTATGATCAATGTAAATCCACTATGTATGTGATCAAGTCTGTATGAACGTGGACCCCGTCCACCCGTCACCCAATGACAATAAACATCACGTATGAAAATATGAGGATATAATAAAAGCCATGGAAATCATCATGAAACCTGTGCCTAGCATCGGCACGTAAATCCTCATCCATATGGGGCTCCGTCTGCGGTATCGGCCCTCGGCCCCCAACAGTACGGGTCAGCCCATGTCCATCTCTCAACTCCGGTCGGTATCCTCCAGATATCAGCCGAGCTCAAATACAATCACCGGTAGGTAGTAGTTCCTCTGCCAGGCTTACCGTCTACTACACAGCGAAACCGTTCTTGCCCCGGGGTACCATACCGGGTCCACCATGTACCCGCAATCGGCCTCATCCGCCACCTCGAATCGGGTTTCACATGTCGCTCTCAGCACTGAGAAAACACATGGTGGACGCACTGAAATATCATATCAAGGGTAACCGGGTTTTTAAAACAATTATACATTCTCTTTTGAAATACCCACGGTTCCCAAATCCAGAAATATCATGGAAACACCATATCTCAATGCGTATAATCAAAACATGATGTATGCGACATGTAAAGAAAAGTGAGCATATCAAAAGTCATGTAACATGGAATAATAATGTGCACAAGTCGAGGGAAACCGCTCTTTTTAAAATGAATCAGTTTTGAAGAATATCTTGCGGTTCCCAGATCTCTAATCAAGTCAGAATCATCTATGTATGTATACTGGTATAAGTGTACAATATTCCATGCAAGAATCATATCATGAATGCAACAGTACTACAGTGTAGTGGCATGGCAATTATCGATGATGAAGTGTGTGAGCCGGCAAATAGTGTACGTGGAACATACGCATCATCGATAATGGTGCTGGTGCCCTAACAGCATGATAATAATATAGCAATAAACATATGCAAGCAATGCGAATAGCATGAATATGCGGAAATCAAATAATCAACACCACAGTGAAGAATCTACTATGCAAACTACAAATCTAAGTATCAAGTCAATCGGGAGAGGTATGGAAACCACATAAATCTGAGTCGATATGTATATAGATATAATAGTCGGTGATCTCGCCTCAATAATATCGCGTACGATACAGTATATCGTAAGACATCCTCGAGCCATGAGTGCGGATCTATCATCAATATTGGCTCGTACGGTAAATCGTCGTACGGCATCCCAATAGCCGGGTACGGGTCAATATCACACTATCTCATCACATCTCAGGTATCACTATCATCGTATCACATAATCTGGGGTACTGATCTAAGTCTAGTACAACTGATACCATCAATATACTGCGTGTGCAAGCACACGTCCCAAGGCCCGCTAGAGATCACGTATCGTATCCCAAATACAAATCAAATTAAATCGCCGATCTCGCGGCACAATGCCCAACATCATTGACTCATCTCCAATGTCATCCAATATCATCAAACACAGTGCAAGTATAATGAATATGCAAAGGTGTGCGTGTAGGTGTAAATCTATTCTAGTGTTCGCGACTATGAACTACAATAGTTGCTTCTAACCCTACACTATCCATAATACACCTAACTATCATATATAATATATCAACTATGGACTGCGGGGGTGCTATACGCCATCCACCCGACTTCCCCCTGTAAATATAATCTACTCACCTTGCGTCTTCATTGTCGACGTCACCACGCATTTGCTTGTCATCCCGAAGTCTTCATGGGTACCTACATATCAAAGTATCGTATATGCGCATTAAAACCAAATCAAAGCTAAAACGGCACACGAAACCCAAAACGATACGATAAGGGGCCTATAGGTTAGAACCTATGGCACGCCTTCAAAACCATCAATAAATCCTCTATATCGTCGTATAAACGCCAAATAGTCAAGGTAAAACACAAGACACAAATTCAGAATTAAGAATATGGAATACGGAAACACGAATCCAAAACAGTAACTTAGGAATTATGGTCCAGATTTCACCCTAGGTCAAATTTGACAAATCTATATATACCAGGGGTCTAAAATATACATGTAGGAGCTACAGAACAAACACGAGACAAAATGGTGGGACCCAGGCCGCAAATTACGGCCAAACAGATTAAATCTACGGCCTGGAAAAGGATGTGGGGGCTAAGGCTTTGTGTGGTAGTTCTAGGGTATCTGCACATGTCACTGTCCAATCAATTTTAATTTAGGATGTCTCGGGTGATAGCAGTTTCAATACACCCTTCCCAGATTCCACAATTTCTCCGATATCGGTTTCTAAATCCGTATTTCGGGTTTCAACTCTCAGGTTAGGGTCTCAATTCATGCACTAGGATGATAGTATAACCTCTACTGGGCTTAGTTTCACAATACAACACAAAATTCTTCACAACCCTAACTAGGTTTTTCCTCAAGTCACCAAAATCACACAATATCGGTTCAATCTAAACATGGGGGTATAAGTAATGCTAAAACTAAGTTAATGATCCAGAAAATACCTCATTTGGAAACTCAAGAATTTTCTTGAGTTGCCCCTAGTGGCCAAAATCCTTGCTTCTTTAGTCCAATGTGTAGATCTTGAGCTTGTGCACACTTTTAATGAAATGGAGATTGGGTTTTGGGATTGTATTTGAGATAATTTAGGGCTTTGAAGAGGGGAGGGAGATGAAGGAGCAGCAGTAGTAGGAGAAAGGAGAAGAGGGAGGGAAATGAGGGGAGGAAAATGGCTAAGTGTTGGGTCAAAGAAGCCCATACCTCTCTCTCTCACCAACCCTCATTCTTTATTCTTTTCCCATTTTCTTTTCCTTTTCTTTTTCTTATTCTCTCAAAATCCTTCTCCCAAGAATAGTAAACCCAAAGTGAACCATGGCAAGAAAATGCACAAGTGTGCAAAAGTGATATGTGCATGTTTTGCACAAAAAAGCTAAAAACCGATTAGCGATTTTTAATCGCGATTAGCACTAATTTAGCATATAACTAATCAATTAAACTTAGAAATGGCATAATTCTCTAATTTACCCTATTTTAGAATTTTCCATAATTTTTCTAAAATTTTTCCCATTAATTTGTATTTAATAATACAAAATATTAAAATATTCAATAAAATAATATTAAATTATAAAAATTCCCAAAAATAATATTTATATTATTTCGAAATGTTACAGAGATGGAGGCGGAGGCGATGAGGGTGAGGAGGCGACGAGGTCGGGAATGGCGTCGTCGGTGTTTTGCACGACGGCGAGGTGGAGGCAGCGGCTAGGGTTTCTGTTATGGGTTCGTTTGTTAAAAAAAAAGAAGGAGAAGGGAAAATATTATATAGAGAGGGACAGAGAACGAATATACGAGAAGAGAGAGAGAGGGATTCTGAGAGAGGTGGAGAGAGAGAAAGAGAGAGAGAGAAAAGAGAGATCGAGAGGTGAGAGAGAGGGAGAGGTGAATAGGAAGGAGAGAGAAATTTGGATTTTTGTGAGGGAAAGAGAGAGAAAGAGGTAGCGGTGCGGGGGAGAGAGAGAGGAAGAAAGAGAAAGAAAAGAGGAAAGAAGAGAGAGAGTTAGAGTGGGGCCGGCGCAAGAGAGAAGAGAGGCTGGGGGTTTGTTTAAGAAAAGATTTTAAAAAAAAATTAAAAAGATTTTAGTTGTTTGGGAAAACCTTTTGAGCAGTAAAAAAATATATTCGAACTAATATTAAATTTTAAATAAATGAATCTTGGCGAGATACTAATGTATTTCAAAACGCGCCCGGGTCGGGTCTAAAAATTCAGATTTTAAATACGAAAAATAAATGCGATTTCCAAATTTTAAAATGAATAATTAGGTAACGAAAATGCATACCCCCAAGAACGGATGCACATACATGTTAGTTGTATGTATGCCCTAGAGGCCAGTATTGTACAGATGATGTATATTATATTGGATGCTTGGACATATATAGAGATGACTTTCTTGCTCGATATGATAGTATGCTATCTGGTTACTCTTTATCTTAACATGTATACTAGTCTCTTTATACTGTCTTATGGTTACATGTTGGTAAAGCCCTTAGGATGTGTACTTGACAACCTGGACTATGATGTAGATCATACTAGTGGGGACATGGTAGTCCATAAGTACATCCTTCAAGGTCCCTAGTCGTAGGTGTATCGAGACGGGGTATCGATATACCAGTGTAGACTAGCGTATACGCTTCTCGACCCATGAGATGGGCGATGGATGATCCCATATCCATTGGTGTTTGACATCAGAGATAGTATACGGGTGCTCAGTGGAGACTGGGTACACTGGACGGACTCCCCGAGAACTCCCAGATGGTATTATACCTCACGTCAGATGGCAGTTCTCAGGTGACACTTATGCAGGTTAGTCTGTAGACCCGAGATCGTCATAGAGTCTTGTGTGATTCCCACTGTGCTTTGATCTCCACCTTACCACGTCCATGAGGGCGTGCAAAACAGTGGTTTTTGGGTACAGTCCCGAGTCACATGGAGGCAATGAGCGATAGGAGGGGTTTCGTCTCTCCCGGTATTGGGGGTTGATGTTGCACTGTGCTCGATTGGCCGTAATAGGGAAGTCCCTGGCCAGGGCTGATTAGAGATTTACTGGTAAGTGTTACCAGTAGTTTCTCGACCCGTTATGAGCCTCACATCGGCACGACTTATCGGTTATTGGGGTCTGACGTTTACCACCCCTAGACTTGATATGCGACATATCAGACGAGGAGACCGGACTGGACGGTAGTGTTGCCGGTTGGCTCGACGGGAGTTGAAGCAAGTTCGCTTGTTCTCTTCTGATCGTTCAATACCCGGGTGGCCGTTACGTTTAGCTGACCGCTTGCGGCTTAAGGGTGCTTGAAATGATCATCACCCACTGCCGGCGTATTGATAAGTCTCAGAGTCCCACAATGGAGTTACCTAGTCCAGGCGAAACGTTGTGGTGTGCGTATGCGATAGGCGCATGGACCCGATTAAAATGCGTGTATGGGATACCGTATATTGATCGGGCGGCTTGCTTTTGGTTAGTGTCGTATGTGATATGGCCGGATTGATAAATCAAGTGTTGATTTATCATTTAACTATTAGTTTCTCACTAGAAATCCTTTCTTATGTTGGATAGATGTATGCATGCATGTATGTTTTTCTTCCTTTCTAGTTTCATGCACATATGGATGTGTATACATACATACATACATACATACATCATCTATCATGGTTGCTTATACAAAGAAAATGGTGGCAATATAAGACTCACACCATGGTTTTATTTATATATATTATTATGGAATTTGATTTAAAACAAAAGAAAAGGAAAGGATAATTTATGGAAGCTTTCTACACTCTTCTTGACCTAACCATGCTCACCCACCATTTAACCATGGATTACTTTTCCTTTTGGGTTTTAACTCAAGTTCAATAATGTTTAGACCATGGTTTGAGATGAGAATAAGAAAATATATATTGATATATTTTCTTTTTCCATGGACAAGAGTTATTCTTTTCACTCTTGAAAAAGATATAGCCATCATCTTCTTCTTCCTCTCTCATATTGCTCTCTAGATTTTTCAAGTGAGCATATTACTCATAAAGTTAGGATTTTGAAGTGAGAAAGAGAACCACAACATCATTTTACACAAGTCTAGCCCACTTGTTTGGAGTGTTAGCTTGATTTCGTTCACTTGATCGGATAAAGTTGCAAGCTTGGACAAAGCGGACTCCGGGTGGATCATCGGTGACCTCGAGGAGTTCAAGCGGAGTTTTTTCAAACCCTAAGTAGCCGAAGAGTCTAGCGTAGGGAGCTACAAAGGTTGTACTCTCTAAACCTTAGCTTTCCTTTCATATGATGATATGAAAATTTTGAAACCCTAATCGATTCTAGGAACGATCCGATATTTGTTAACTTAGCACCTTAAAGACTCCACCTTTGGCATATGTGATGCTTCCAAACCCTTCATGAGGTGCTAGGCTAACCCATCAGTGGTATCAGAGCCGACCTAGAACATTAAGCGACTATTTTACGAAGTTAAAACTCCGATCGAACCGAAATACGGATTTTTTTGGCGCTCTCTGGTCATTTTTTCAAAACTGCTGTTTTTCAGAATTAAAAATATGTAAAAAATTCAGCAGGTAAATATAAGAATTACTGTAAAATTCGACGAAGTGAACAGTCCATACTGCCGCGGAAACGCGGCCTAAGCTTTCGTGGGCCGCGGTTCCGCGGCCATTTACATCAATCACTGAGTAATTTTTATACAGTAATTCTTTGTTATACTTGTATATTTTTTTAAGATATTTTTAATCTGAATTTGGTACTGTTTGTTCTGGAGTTGGTTTTGGACTCGTCGATTCGATCGGAATTTTCATTTCGTGGCTTTTCGGGATAAATTAGAAAGTATTGAAGTGTTTGAACGAGTATCATTTGCTCACTTTTCACAGGGTTTAAATATTTTGGAGATACGTGCAAGTTTTGTGGTGGTCCCTCTAGAAGACAACAAACCTTAACTTGATTATGTAACCGTCTTGAACTGCCCTTTGAACCTTAGGGTTGGGGCAGTATGGCGTGCCACATGTGAGGCGTTGGCTTGACCCTTCTACGGCTGGACCGCTACTACTGTGTCACACTCCGGTTTTTGAACTCCGCTCAAGTGTTGAGCTTTAGTGAATCTTGGGTATTTGATCGTTCGTTCGAAAACTTTAATACTGTCTAATTATCTGGAATGTGATGCAATGTGTGGAATTCATATTATAAGACATGAAATACGAGGTATGTGATATTTCGCATTTATGATGTCTAAAGAGAATGTGGATTCCAGATATTGCAGTTTTATACTTTCTTTTCTGTGACCGTAAGTGTAGTATGTCGATATCGCCGGTTTCGTTGCTATACATCAACGACAATTGGCGTATGCATACTTACTTACGTTGATGATATGAGATATTATGTGTTGCTGAGATATGATGTGCAGGATTGTCGCGATTGAATAGCCGGGGGGTTTTATGTGAGATGAGAGTTTTATATTTTCATTCATGTAAATTCAAATGTAATGTAATATTCTTTTATTTGGGGCACTTCCGGGTAGAGGTTGTGTCACCAGTGTTGTATATTATTTACTTTTCCGCATTAGGATGGACCCAAGGAGTGGAGCACAGGTGACAGGGTTCTGGGTTCAGTGGGAGGCCATCTCGAGGAATCCAGACCAGGTCTCCTAAACTCCAGAATTGGTAGGGTCGCTTGACACTCTCATAGGGGTCCAAGGTGTGGGCTTGGCTATTCATCGCCACTGTGGAATCCGTATTTTCTATTTTGGCTAAATACTAAATACGGACGTGCTAGTATATCCCACATTATATCTATGTTTCTGCTGCGATATCTGTGATGTGATCATTAGATAAGTTCTGTGATGGATACAGTATATAGTATATATGATATATTATATAGGAGTTACTTATGTTTTATACCCGCACTAGCCCTGCCCTGCTCTGTCGTTAGTTACCTAACCTAACGGTGCATGAGGGGACATCAAGGCGAATGCGGATGGCATAAGTGTACGTCGTATTTATCTGTGATGTTTAGGTGACTTATATGATGGGACTTCATTAATGTGATTAATGAAAGAAAAAAAACCTAAAAGATGTTGTAGAATCAAATTTCAAATAAAAGGGTAGCTACAGTTTTGCTTTGCATAGCAGTATATATGATATACCCTGCACCTTATTCAATGAGGAAAGAGCCGAGATCCCTTCACCGGGAGTGACCTCTTTAGCGAAACTCGCAGATGCTACAACACTCGGTTTTCTTTTGATTGCTTTTGGAGTTTTGTTTTGCACAGTGATATATATGATATATCCCGCACCTCATTCGACGAGGAAAGGGCCGACGATCCCTTCACCGGGAGTGGCCCCTTTAGCAAAACTAGAAAAGCCTCAAGAACACTCCATTTCAAAATTCATTTGATTCTACAACGATATCAAGTTCATTACGCAATAGGTTTTCAGAAAAACCTGTCGTAGCCCTCCGTCATTTCAGATAAGTACTAGTTAGTATTCGTGCTACGTTTGTTGACTATGTTAAGGCGTAGTGTGCGGTAGCTGATTAGTGCTTATCTGTATATGCATATGATGCGATTGGATTAGGGTAGTCGTGCGACTTTGTTGACTATGTTAAGGGTCGTGCGGGTGGGTTTAATTCAATCGGGAAATGACGGGTTGAACTTGACCAGCACTTATAATTTGTTGACTATGTTAAGGCCATATAGCTGCTAGGGGCAAAATATTGTCGGGAATTTCAAGTGTTGAAATTTGCAATGAGATTGCATACCTTCTATGAGATAGTTGGATCCCGATACCCACTGCGAGTAAGAGTTACTCCTGGGAGAGTTTTACACATTACAATTAGCCGATCAAGTAGGTTTCTAGAAAGGTGTCAACGGGGTTATGCCTCTGGGAAAACGAGGTTTACTTTAATTAGGTCCGTGCGAAAGCACGGGGAACCTCCCTCAAATACCGACACTGGCCTGGCTGAATGATCGGCGAAGTTGTAGGGTGTAATTAATCCCGGCTAGTCTTTCCTTTTAGGGTTTGAAGGAAGATTTGATAAAAACCAGTAGGAGCCATCCTGATTAGATAAGATAATAACCAATCTAATCTTGCAAGAGCATACGCTAAAGTGTTTTCTTCTCTCTCTCTCCAAGTAGCGACCATGTCATGCCTTAATCAAGATAATAATATGGATGTATTGACCGAACCCGCATGTTATACTGTGCTGGGGAACGTTGGTTCCGTTCTTTCTTATAAGAGTTATAAGACTGAACAGGACATAGGGGAATACCAGGATTCCCATGCCACCCGAATGAAGAAAGTACATGTTGATGCATTTTTTTCGGGTGTGTTCGTTACAGAGAACTGTTTCTCCATTTGCCCTACGTCCTGGGTATTAGATACCGGGTCAGGATCCCATATATGTAATCAGTTACATGGGCTTAGAAAAGGTAGAGAACTTGGAGAAGGTGATAAAGACATAAGAGTTGGAAATGGTGCAATTGTTGCAGCTAAGACTGTCGGGGAATATCACCTTGCATTACCGACTGGTAATACATTGATTCTGAACGAATGCTATTACATGCCGAACCTGATATGCAACATTATATCGGTTTCTTTGTTAAGTAAAGAGGGATATAATTTTGTATTACAGGATAATGTTATGAACATTTTCCGTAACCAAAAGTTGGTTGGATCAGGCACGTTATGCAATGGCATTTATGTTCTAAATCAATCAAAAGTTCTGAGCATAACAAACACACACAAGAGGAAGAGTTCAGAACTGAACGAATCCTTCTTATGGCATTGTAGACTCGGTCATATAAATGCGACACGGCTAGCTAAGTTGCATAAGGATGGATACTTGAAACCGTTCGAACTTTCATCTTATGACACTTGCCAGTCATGTCTCAAAGGAAAAATGACCAAAACTCCGTTTACGAGACACGGAGAAAGAGTTACCGAACTCTTAGGACTGATACATAGTGATGTATGCGGTCCAATGTCTACACATGCCAGGGATGGTTCTTCGTACTTCATTACATTCACTGACGATCTCTCCAGATTCGGATATGTGTTCCTGATGAAACACAAATCAGAAGCTTTTGAGAAATTTAGAGAATATAAGCAAGAAGTCGAGAACCAAACCGGAAAAAGTATTAAAGTCCTTCGATCTGATCGAGGAGGTGAATACTTGAGCAATGAATTCCTAGACTTCCTAAAAGAGAATGGGATTCTCTCTCAGCTGACTCTTCCATATACACCACAGCACAATGGTGTATCAGAACGGAGGAACCGCACCCTATTAGATATGGTGCGCTTTATGATGAGCACAGCTGAGTTACCTATTTCCTTCTAGGGATATGCACTGGAAACAGCAGCATACCTATTGAATCAAGTTCCATCTAAATCTGTACCTACTACACCATATGAGGTATGGAGTGGGAAGAGACCATATTTTAAACGAGTTAAGATATGGGGTTGTCCGGCCTATGTCAAAAGGCAAAATCCAGACAAACTCGAAGCACGGTCAGTTCTTTGCAAGTTTGTGGGATATCCTGAGAATTCCCAAGGATATTTTTTCTACCACGCTGAAGAACAAAAAGTGTTTGTTTCTCAATATGCCACCTTTTTAGAAAAGGAATTTCTTGCAAAAGAAATTAGTGACAAAGTGGTAGAGCTGGAAGAGGTTCCAAAAACACAAACTCAAACTGAAGATTTAGTGGAACCAGAGGATTCAGTAGCTCCCAACGAACCTCAGCCTCTCCGCCGATCTAGTAGGGTTCCTCGCCAACCTGAGAGATACTACGGTTTTCTCATGGACGGTGGGAGCGAGGATTGCGTCATGGAGGATGATGACCCAACTAGCTTCGAGCAGGCCATCACGAGTGGGGACTCAGTGAGATGGCTGGATGCAATGCGGTCCGAGATGGAATCCATGTACACCAACAAAGTGTGGACTTTGGAAAATGCTCCTGAAGGGGTAAAACCCATTGGGAGCAAGTGGATCTTCAAGAAAAAACTTGGTGTAGATAGGAAAGTGGAGACTTTCAAAGCTAGACTTGTAGCAAAGGGTTTTCGTCAAAGACCAGGTGTGGACTATGACGAGACCTTTTCTCCCGTGGCTATGCTTAAATCCATCCGGATCATGCTTGCCATCGCTGCATATCATGATTACGAAATCTGGCAAATGGATGTTAAGACCACCTTTCTAAACGGTGATTTAGAAGAGTGCGTGTAAATGACTCAGCCAGAGGGCTTCGTAGATAGTGGGAGCAGCGGGAAGGTGTGCAAGCTGCTTAAATCCATTTATGGGTTAAAGCAAGCATCGCGGAGCTGGAACATCTGCTTTGACGTCGTTATCAAAGAGTTTGATTTCGTCAAAAACGTAGATGAACCTTGTATCTACAAAAAGGTGGCAGAGAGTAAGGTTGTCTTCCTTGTATTGTACGTGGACGACATACTCTTGATAGGAAATGACATTCCTATGCTGCAATCGGTCAAGCTTTTCTTATCACAAAGATTCTCAATGAAAGATCTTGGTGATGCCTCCTGCATATTGGGAATTAGGATCTATAGAGATAGATCTAAACGGATATTGGGATTGTCCCAATCCAGGTACATTGACACCATAATAAAGAGGTTTAGTATGGAAGAATCCAAGCGTGGGAATTTACCCACGATCTCTGGAGTCACTCTATCCAAAGAGATGTCTCCCAAGACTGATTTGGAGAGAGCTCGCATGCAAGGGATACACTATGCTTCAGCTGTAGGCTCTATCATGTACGCGATGCTGTGTACCAGACCCGATGTAGCATACTCACTAAGTGTTGTGAGCAGGTATTAAGCTGATCCTGGAGAGAGTCACTGGACAGCTGTGAAGAGCATTCTCAAGTACTTACGAAGGACTAAAAAGATGCTCTTGGTGTATGGTAATGGAGAACTCCAAGTGGAGTCCTTTACCGATTCGAGCTTCCAGAGTGATAAGGACGACTCTAAGTCGCAGTCGGGATTTGTCTTTACCCTTTACGGAGGGGCGGTTAGCTGGAAGAGTTCCAAGCAGGCAACCGTGGCAGACTCGACGATGGAGGCTGAATACATCGCTGCCAACGATGCTGCCAAAGAAGCTGTCTGGATCAAGACGTTCATTACTGAACTTGGAGTGGCTCCATCCATTGAGCATCCAATACCTTTGTATTGCGATAACAATCGAGCGGTGGCTTTGGCCAAGGAACCCGGGTCCCATCAGCGATCCAGGCATATTCTGAGGCGGTATCACCTGATCCGGGAGATAGTTGATCGTCGGGACATCGAGGTCAGGAGGGTTGACACGAAGAACAACACAACGGATCCACTCACGAAGGCCATTCCCCAGATACAGTTTGAGAGACTCTTCGGGATGCTCGGTATGCGATACTACAGTAGCTGGCCCTAGTGCAAGTGGGAGATTGTTAGTTGTATGTATGCCCTAGAGGCCAGTATTGTACAGATGATGTATATTATATTGGATGCATGGACATATATTGAGATGACTTTCTTGCTCGATATGATAGTATGCTATCTGGTTACTCTTTATCTTAACATGTATACTAGTCTCTTTATACTGTCTTAAGGTTACATGTTGGTAAAGCCCTTAGGATGTGTACTTGACTACCTGGACTATGATGCAGATCATACTAGTGGGGACAAGATAGTCCATAAGTACATCCTTCAAGGTCCCTAGTCGTAGGTGTATCGAGACGGGGTATCGATATAACAGTGTAGACTAGCGTATACGCTTCTCGACCCATGAGATGGGCGATGGATGATCCCATATCCATTGGTGTTTGACATCAGAGATGGTATACGGGTTCTCATTGGAGACTGGGTACACTAGACGGACTCGCCGAGAACTCTCAGATGGTATTATACCTCACGTCAGATGGCAGTTCTCAGGTGACACTTGTGCAGGTTAGTCTGTAGACCCGAGATCGTCATAGAGTCTTGTGTGATTTGTAAGTGCACGGCGGCGCCCCGGCCTCCATCCCGAGGCCAAATGCGGAAGCGATGGTTAACTTTAATTTTTCTCAAACCGGTACCACCGCGCACTAAAACCCGGATCGTACCATTAACTAGTCCTAGCTAACTACAAGATGGAAAGAGAGATATACCGAGTGATCCGAGTCCTTCGGTCTTCTCGTCGTCGTCCCGATCTCCCGCGGCATCTCCGGTCTCCACCTCCTCGCCGGAAGGGGCACCACGTCGCCGGCTTCTTTTACGGGCTCCCACCTCTATACCGAGGCAACTCAGGCACGAAGTTGGCGAGCCGACGTGCCCAAGGTTTGCTGTAGAATGGGTGTAGTGCTCATGTCTCATTTTGGGGTTCATGGAGGTTGCCTTTTGGTGGAGGGATGATGCAAGCTAATGGAGGTTGATCTTGTGGGATTTTTATCAAAGCAAAAGCACAAAAACCCCACCGCTAGAATTTTGGACAGCCCCCAAGGTGCTTGGCCGTCCATGCATGATGGAGTGGAGATAAAATAAGAGTGGGAAAGAGTGAAAGAGGGTAGCCACAAGAATAAGCAAGTGAAAGGAAATGGTTATCATATTCAACCGACATCAAAAGCATGATGACTCCAAAGTCAAGCAATGATCACTAACAAATCCACACTCCACCAACTAATCAACAACCATGATTGCTACAAAAAGTCAAGCAATCATGAACCATGGAAGGTCAAAGGATGGGGCTCCATCATGAAACCATCATGACACAAAAGTATGCAAAGAACACCCTCCATATTGCTTATTTGCACAAATGCAAATAAGCCCTCCTCCACCAATCTTCGGCCAATGAAGGATACTATGAAATATGGCCGAAACGGAAAGCAAACTGGCAACTCCAGAAAACTGGTCCCGTAATAAATTACAGGAAAACCCTGCTACCGTGCATACACACCCGCTGTAACGTTTTGAAAATCGTTTCGGTGAAATTTCGAAAAAATCGGTAAAATAAGGGGGTTTTCTGTAAAAAGTCAAAATACAAATATCTTATTATAAAAATTAAATATACATATTCTAGCTATGTAATTGCTATTATTTGGTGTTTATTGAGCCGCTGGTGAAATTTCAAATTTTCTGAAAAAAATATTATTTTATTATTATTTTAAGCCGTCACTAATACATTTAATTAGGGAAAATTACAAATCGGAATGAGTTGAAACAAATTTTGTGCATCATAAAACATTAAATAAAATTTTATCATGTGGTTTTTGGAACAAAATCATTTGCCAAAACGGTTTAGAAATTATTGAAGAAAAAAGGCTTTTTTTAGCGTAAATGGATGTTTGGGGTATTGTATTTATCATTTTTCATCACCCCACACCCGTACCCCCACCCACACACCCCCACTTACTCCTCTCCATGGCTGAATTCAGCACCCACCATAATTTTTCCCCACTTGATTTCAAAGGAAAAGAAATGAAAGAAAAGAAAAGAAAATGGGTGAATTAGGTGGACTTTTGACCTTACCTTGACCTTGACTTTCCTCCCTTGCATTTTCTCTACCTCCCTCTCTCTCCTCACTCCCATTTATGGCCTCCCAACAGCAGCAGCCCCCCCCTCAAATCCCACTCTTTCTTCATCAAAAAAAATCCACAAATCACTTCAAAATCCATGCAAATTCAAATCTAAATTCAAATCCGACTCCTACCCATTTTAGCTTAGCCCGTATAGCATGTATCCTTGTGAAAAGAAAGCATTTTGGAGGGCCATGGATGCTTGTGGATCTTCATATGTTTTTGGGTATAATTCTAAACTTTTTGTTGCTTAATTTGTTACTCATTTCTTAAGCTAATTTACTTAAGTGTTAATTTGGTTATGTGAGTTTAATTGCAAGTTTTGGAATTCAAATTGTGAATTTGATTGCAAGTTAGGGTTTTATAAAATTGGTGTATGGTTGTGTGTTATATTTAGGCTTTGTTGTCATGATAATACAAGGTTAGTAGCTAGTGTGAATGGTTAGTTTTAAAATTGTGTTAATTTGCTAAATTGCTTACTAGGTTTTTGAAATTTGTTAAATTCTTGGGATTAAAAATGTGTTTAGGGTTTTCATGACTTCATTAACTTTATTAAGTGGGGTTTAATGCTTTAGATCATGCAAATCTAAGCTAGATTGTAGTTTGTACATTTTTGCTTTGAAATTGTTAAAAAGGGTATTTTTGTAAACTAGAATATTAGGATTTTTGGAATTTAATGAGATTAAATTCCGAAAATTGTTTATACGACTTATTTAAGATATTTAATAAATATATTGGCTGCTACGTTCATTTAAACATCGTGTTTTGTACAAAAACGGCGAATTGTGCTTGCTAGATTTTCGGAAAAATGACTTTTTAAGTGAAATTGGCGTTTTTGTGAGTTTTAACCTAGTTTATATTAAAATTAGTGTTCGTGAATGTGCAAATGAGTGTGATTGGATTTTTCTCGATGGTTTGAGGTTTGTACATCGACATCGAGGGTTGGTTTGATTATTCTTGCATGCGTAGGCGATAGGTTTGGACCTATGCGTGATACGCGTGCCGATTTGATTTTCGTATGCCGTTTCGATCTCGAATTTAGTTTTAATACGATATGGTGCGTTATGATATGTAGGTACCCCCATGTGGACTTCGAGACGACAAGCAGGCGCGTGGCGACGTCGGCACCGGCTAGCGAGGACCAGGTAAGTAGATTTATATATACGGGGAGAAGTCGGGTGGATGGCGTATAGCACCCCCGCAGTCCGTGGTGGTGTATACGGATGCGTATACACACCAACAATTATTATATGTTATTTGGGATTAATAACGATGCTTAGGATGGATATTGGTGTGTTGGATTATTTTAGCGTTGCGAACCCTAAGGTAGTGTTGCACTACACCTACACACACATACACAAATACATACTTGCATACATTCCTATTGATATGTGCTCATGGGATTCTTTATAGTTATGTGTTCACATGGGTATGGGACTATGTGTTCACATACGGATTGAGGATGATACTTGGGATTGAGCTGAGTCGATGTGATTTGATTTGAGGCCGTGAGATCGGTGATATAGCAGGGTTCGTATTTGACATACGACATGACGTTGTAGCGGGTCCTTGACGTAGTGTTTCACACACGTCCATGCATACGTAGGCGGTATCAATATGGTACTAGACGTAGATCAGTACCCCGATCTTGATATTTGATAAAGAGGATACCAGGTGAATAGTATGATGAATGTGATATTGACCCGTACCCAGATTTGGGAGGCCGTACGACGGATTTACGTACGAGCTATATTGATGATTGATCCGCACTCTTGACTTGGGATGCCTGATTATAGATATGGTATCAGCTATGATATTATTGAGGCGGGATCACTGACTATACATATACAGGTAGGTATATGTATCGACTCAGATGTTAGGCGGTTTCCTTACCTGTAGTTCAGCTTGTTAGTTCAGCGTATAGTTTAGTGTAGCTGTTAGATTAGATTAGACTTCTTACCTATTTCAAAAACTAACGAATCGTGGGTATTTTAAAAGACAGCCCAAGGGATCCTACGGATATTTCAAAAGACGTATCTTTTCATAAAAACACCGTAGCCCCTATTTTCAAAAACCCCATGATTCGTGTTATTTCAAAAGGCACCATTTGTAGGAATTATATTAGATTAATACTGATTAGTTATCGTTGTGTCTAGTATTCTGCTCCCGCACATTATTGCTGTTCGCTCTGCCCTGCATACTTATTTTGCTGCATACTCCATTATTGATATCATGCTGTTAGGACACCAGCACCATTACCGATGATGCGTATGTACCACATACACTTACTTGCCGGCTCACACACATCTTCATCGGTAATTGCCATGTCACGTACACTTAGAAAATACTATTGCTTGACTTAGGTTGTTAGTTAGTAGTTGATACGATATTAGTGTACCTGCCGTATATGCCAATTTAGACATTGTAGTTATTACTTGTCACTTCATGCATACTGTTATTCCATTGTTCATGCCTAGTTATTAATCACACATTGCAACTTGGTTATTGATACCACATACATTCATTATCATTGACATATGCACTTGTGATGATTTCTTGAGATTTATGATATTTCTGGATTTCGGGGGAAAGCCGCAAAATTTCTAAACTTATTATATTTTTAAAATATGTAAATTGCGGTTTTCTAGTGATGTAAGTGTCGTCCACCATGAGTTTGCTGTGGTTTTCGAGATCCGTGTCGAGGAGTGGAGGAACCGTCACGGGTACATGGTGGGCCCGGTATGGTACCCCGGGGCAAGAGGAATGTGGTGTTGACGTTGAGCCTGGCTGGGGAGCACTACCTACCGGTGATATTACCCGACGCGTCGGATATCCGGAGGATACCGTCGTGGTCTTGAGATGGATGGTAGGGGCCGGTCTGGACTGACGGCGCCCTAGATATTGAGATTGAGACATTGATATTTCGAGACAGTGAGATTTATGTTTTGTGTCGATGCTAGACACTGTTGATATTGATTTCATTATGATACCTCAGTTTAAAAACCAGAAGGAACTCTCACTAATTTATGAAAACAGTTTCTTCATTTACATGTATTCTGTTTTCATGCATTCATACCTCATTCATATGATATATTGCTACCTGAGGCACTGACACGGGCACATGAGATTACACTCGGTTAGATATTACCCTAGCCATTGTTATAGGCTGCATGTTATACATATTTTTGAGGATATATTATGATCATTGACCTAGGATTGCGTTATTTATGCGATTTCTGTGCGTAGATGTTTTTCTATTCACGAGTTGGCAACTCACCCCCGTTGTGCCCCAGTTTCTTGCAGGTTTGCCGTACAGGTTTCATTACGGCTTTGCGGGCATAGTTTCATTCGGGTGATTTGCTACTAGGTGGGTTTACTTGTATCATACCCCCGTTATATATCTTGTATATCATTATTCTGTTGTATCTAGAATCTCCATCAACCAAACATGTATTTTTGAGATAGAGACCAGTGTTGTTTATTCTTTCGACCTTAGAGTCGCTCGTTATATTTCTGGTGGTTTTGAGTTTCCTTTTGAGTTTTGATCCTCGCCGTTGGCGTTGTATATTATATTGCTTGTGTGGTTGTGACCGTCGATTGACGAAGAGCTAGCTCCCGCTTGGGGATGCCTTTTTCTTAATTTCGTATACTATTCATGTTGTATCCCGTTTGGGGGCCAGTATTTACAAAGGAGACTCTGCCGAAATTTTCAGTAAATTTTTGATGTTTTTAAAAACCGCATAATTCGGCTTATGCTATTGAAACTACTTGCTTTAATTTGGTTTTTTTCCTGCACTCTACTTCTTTTCTTGGTTTGGATTTCTGGGTTTTCGGTTTACTTAGAATACGTATGCCTCGAGACGTTCGTAGTTTAAGTGCCGGTCATGTTCCGTACTTTCGGGTCGTGACAAAGTTGGTATCAGAGCGTTAGGTTTTACCTTCGGAGCGTAGGATGACCCTTGGTTGATGGAATAGGTGACTAAAGTAGAGTGACGTACCGTTGGTATGTTCCGCGGCATATTTACGACACGCCACTCCACTTAAGGAGCCTTAGGATGTACATTTCCTTGTTCAGTATTATATTCCTTCCTGATCTAGCCTCATCGGTACCAGTTTGGTTTTGCTACTACGGTTACGGGCAGGGAGAGCTACGGCTAGAGTTGCGGTCAGCACAAGCTCGTCACGAACGAGGACTGACCAGGGCGAAATTCCGGCGACATACGATTGCAGAGATGTATCTTTTTACTGTGTTTCTGTGCCACGAGTGTTTGGCGGATCGCCTTTATGAGGTTACTCGGAGGCGCTGATCGACACTAGGGAATTGAGCCAATGATAGAGGCCAGCCAGATTTTGATGACCGTTGGTGTGTTGCTTACTCCTGATGATTGAGGCACTGTTCAGCATGCAGACGAGCAAGCCAGTGGTTGCTGCGAGCGATGAGATATCGCCCCATATATTGGAGCTATTGCGGGGCGAGTTGTACGAATAGATGATAGAAGGTCGCTAGTCACCCGATGATGAATGACTAGGACAGGTGGTTCGTTCGCCTACCCCGATGCGAGGTCATCAGATAGATTGATTCCAGCTAGAGACGACTTCACGCAGAGACGTGAGGGTCGACAGAGACGATCGAATATCGGAAAACCTATTATTCCAAGTTTAAAGTATTCAGAAAGACATGCAGGCAATTCTATGGTCCCTCTAGAAGAATGAAATCCTAACTCGACATAATGACCGTGTGAAAGCCTTTGAACCTTCGGGTTTGCGGCAGTTCCACGGCGCCATTAGTGAGGCTTGGGTTTGCCCTTCTACGGCTGGACCACCGATGCTGTGGTATATATATTCGATACTATTAAATTGTGCCCAAGATGTTGAGCCCTTGGGGGATTATGAGGTTTCGACGAATCGATCGAATGGTTCGACTTCAATCGGATGCTAGGTGGTGAGATGCATTCTTGGGAGACTCCAGATACGAGGATAGCCGTTGGAGCTCAGTCCATGCAGCCACGACGAGACGAGTCCGAAGCGGTCGACATTAGAGAAAATGGAGTAAGAGGTTCGTATAAGATCCAGATATGATGACGTTCCCCTCCGCCGACATCAGAAATGCGATGCGCATGCCGAGGCAGAGTACTGGATATACCTTCCAGAAGGAGTCGCGATGAGTATGCAGTCGTTCCAGAGCAAGATGCAGATATAGGAAAGGACGATGACTTCCAGACAGTTGGCAGAGACGAGACATGGAATAGACCGTGAGCAGGATTCCTTCCAGGACACTGCTGCAATGATACTTGCACCCAGGATCAGATGTGTCACGTATATTCAGAGAGCCAGAGGCCGACGCCAGTGATATGCTGTCTTACGAGTGGTCGCGACGATTGACCAAGAGATGACCAGAGAAGTGCCAGAACGGAATCGTCCCCGTTAGCACACCTGACAGGGCCGATGAGACGATGAACCGAAAGATTGGTAATTCACAGTGAAGACCTTGACCCAGGAGTGGTCATGGTTACGCATACCAGCAGGACAGAGTTCATGATCATCGACGAGACGTCCCACTAGTGACCGTGACAGTTGGCCGAGATTCTTAGAGGATGCACTTGAGTGGTACTATTCCGCCATTATTGATTACGATGTTTTGGGTGATTTATTCGTATGATTTGATTTTGATGATTGAGGATTTACGACCTTTGCACAGTGTTGCACTTGAGATCGTTTTCGTGCTTTAGTTTCACATGTTTATGATATTACGGTTTTAAACAGTTGAGTTAGTTTTGTGCGTATGCATGCACACGATTTCGTTCCTGCACTCGGTATAGTTTATATATGCTTGCAGTGCAGTGATACGCATTTTGTGCACTTAGATGCACTGGACTTCGATTTCGATTATAATACTCGATATTTGTTTTGTGTACCTTGTGCACCTGATTGATTTTGCGCACGTTCGGCGCTTGATATTGGATTTCATGATTTCGTACACGATGGATGCACCTGATTTGGATTTTCGCGCATGTTGGGCGCATGTTTTGAAGGGTGATTTTGGTGCACACCAGAGGCACTAAATCGAGATTTTTCGTGCATGTCAGATGCACCTGATTTTGCTGTCAGGCACACATGTTGCCTACGACAGATGTTTCGTGCACACCCGATGCACTTAGATGTTGTTTCTGTGCGCATGTATGGCACATTCATGGATTTTGATTTCCGTGCGCACCAGACGCACGTAGTATTCATGTGCATATTTTGGGATTGATTTCTTATAGAGTAGTACGTTTTTATGATATTGCTATGTGTTTTCGTACTGAGCAGGACTAGTCAGAGGACAGTACCTGAATATATTTTGCATGCATTGATAGTTATTGAAGGGATTTCCAAAAAGCGAGCTATAGCCTCAGTATTTACCTACGTGTTTGATATGACACGAAATGTTTAAAACAAGAAGACCCTTCTAAATTGTTTCCAAAACGGCGGAACGTACATTTCAAATAAAGGTATATATGTATATAGTTATTTTCTTATGATAGACGTCCGCCACTGTGCAGTGTTATACGCGTTGCACAGCGACTTAAAGAGATTTGGCATGCATTTCCTTCAGATACTTACAGATATAGATTCGATATTTACATGTATAGATTCGAGTTATATCATATTGGTTTTGATTTGGATTTGGCATTGATGTCTTCTCCATGACTCCGATGATTGCGGGATGCTTGACGGAGTTTTGATTTGAGTTATATACTCATTTTTCAAGCGCATGCGCTGCGCTACGATTTGTCTTATGTATTTACAATTTCGGAGCCCCGACGACTTGATGGTTTTTCTTAAATGTTTTAGTATTTGGGGGAGTTTGAATTTAAATTCGGGGACCGAATTTCTTTAAGGGGGGAAGATTGTAACGTTTTGAAAATCGTTTCGGTGAAATTTCGAAAAAATCGGTAAAATAAGGGGGTTTTCTGTAAAAAGTCAAAATACAAATATCTTATTATAAAAATTAAATATACATATTCTAGCTATGTAATTGCTATTATTTGGTGTTTATTGAGCCGCTGGTGAAATTTCAAATTTTCTGAAAAAAATATTATTTTATTATTATTTTAAGCCGTCACTAATACATTTAATTAGGGAAAATTACAAATCGGAATGAGTTGAAACAAGTTTTGTGCATCATAAAACATTAAATAAAATTTTATCATGTGGTTTTTGGAACGAAATCATTTGCCAAAACGGTTTAGAAATTATTGAAGAAAAAAGGCTTTTTTTTAGCGTAAATGGATGTTTGGGGTATTGTATTTATCATTTTTCATCACCCCACACCCGTACCCACACCCACACACCCCCACTTACTCCTCCCCATGGCTGAATTCAGCACCCACCAGAATTTTTCCCTACTTGATTTCAAAGGAAAAGAAATGAAAGAAAAGAAAAGAAAATGGGTGAATTAGGTGGACTTTTGACCTTACCTTGACCTTGACTTTCCTCCCTTGCATTTTCTCTACCTCCCTCTCTCTCCTCACTCCCATTTCTGGCCTCCCAACAGCAGTAGCCCCCCCCTCAAATCCCACTCTTTCTTCATCAAAAAAAATCCACAAATCACTTCAAAATCCATGCAAATTCAAATCTAAATCCAAATCCGACTCCTACCCATTTTAGCTTAGCCCGTATAGCATGTATCCTTGTGAAAAGAGAGCATTTTTGTAACGTCTTCAAAATAATAAAATATGATTTTTGGGAAATTTTATAATTTAATATTATTTTAATGAATATTTTAATATTCTGGTATAATTAAATACAGATAAATGGGGAAAAATTATGGAAAATTCTAAAATAAGGTATTTTAAGGAATTGCCTCGTTTTCTGTGCATGCCCCCATTTCCTCTAGTTTTGACCCTGAGTATGTCTAGTTTTGACTGATTCCATCTAGGGTGAAATCTGGGTTGATTTTCCTATGTTGGTGTATAATTTGGGACTTGTTTTAGCATGGATTTTGGTATTTGGTGATTCATTCCTGTCGGGTGGCGTTTGGACGTCAACGACAAGTGGATTTTGATTGTGTTTACATGTGAGTCGATAGGTTTTTACCTATGCGGGTAGAGTGTGCTATTTTGGTTTCCGATGTGATTTTCATGTGCTTTAGCATTGTGATATACTTGTAGGTACCCCGCGTGATGTTGAGGCAAAGGAGGTGAAGATAGCGACATCGGCTTTGGCATACGAGAAGCAATGTGAGTAGATTTATATCTACGGGGAGAAGTCGGGTGGATGGCGTATAGCACCCCCGCAGTCCGTGGTGATGTATACGAATACGTATACACACGAATATTTATTATGTGTTGTTTAGGGTTATTGATGGTAATAATGATATTTTGATGATAAGAATATATTGGTTTAGTATAGTGCGAACCCTAGAGTAGTGGTTGCACTCACACATACATTTACACACATACTTGCATTCATTCTTTCATTTATTAGAGTGCATATGATGGTGCGTATATCTACACATGGGTATGGGACTATGTGTTTATATGCGGGATTTGAGGATGATACGTGGTTTGAGATGATACTTGATGTGAGGCCGTGAGATCGGCGATGTGACATAGCTTGTCTTCGAGGTGCGATATGATAGTTTTAGCGGGCCTTTGGACATGAGCTTTACCCGCATTCATATTTTTATAGATGGTATCGATTTGTACTAGACTTAGAGTAGTACCCCAGATTATGCGATCTGATGATAGTGATACCTGATATGTGATGAGGTATTGTGATATTGACCCCTACCCAGCTATTGGGATGCCGTACGACGATCTACCGTACGAGCCGATATTGATGATAGATCCGCACTCATGACTCGAGGATATCTTAGATATGTTATTGAGGCGGGATCACCGACTATCATATCTATATATTTTGACTCAGATTAGGTGGTTTCTTACCCCTCCTGTCTAGATTACTTAGTAGACATTAGACTGGACCGAGTCATACCTATTTCAAACTAACGAATCGGGGATATTTTAAAGATAGGCAGAAGGGTCATACGGATATTTTCAAATGATGTATCTTTTCTTAAAACACCGTAGCCCTTGTTTTTCCAAAAGCGCTGATTCGTGTTATTTCAAATGGCACCCCTGCATGACTTGTACAGATTGGTGTAGATTCTTTACTTTTGCGTTGATTATTCGATTCTGCATATTCATGCTATTTGCATTGCATCGCTTGTACTGTGGTTATATTTCAGTCATGCTGCTAGGACACCAGCACCATTATCGATGATGCATATGTTCCACGTACACTTGTTGCCGGCTCACACACTCATCATCGATAATTGCCATGTCACTACACTATAGTACTATTGCATTCATGATATGATTCTGGCATGGCATATTGTACACTTATACCTGTACACATATATAGATGATTCTAGCTTGATTGGGGATTTGGGAACCGCAAGATACTCTTTAAAAACAGATTCCTTTTAAAAGAGCGGTCTCCCTCGACATGTGCACATTATTATTTCATGTTGCATGACTTACTGATATGCTTGCATTACTGTTACATGCCGCATACATCATGCTTTGACTGTACGCATTGAGATATGTTGTTTCTATGATATTTCTGGATTTGGGAACCGAGGGTATTTCAAAAGAGAATATGTCATTTCTTTAAAAACCCGGTTACCCTTGATATGATATTTCAGTGCGTCCACCATGTGTTTGCTCGGTGCTGAGAGCAACATGTGTAACCCGAATCGAGGCGTGGATGAGCCGATTGCGGGTACATGGTGGACCCGGTATGGTTCCCCTCGGCAAGATGATCGATGAGCTTTGCCGATTGAGCCTGGAGGCGGGCGAGTACCTACCGGTGATTGGTTGGACCTGACGGTTATCCGGAGGATACCGACCAGAGTCGATAGATGTTTTGGGCATACTGCCGGGGCCGAGGGCCGATACCGCTGACAGAGCCCGCGGGCCGATCCGGACTGACGGAGCCCAATATATGAGGATTTACGTGCCGATGCTGGGCACAGTTTTCATGATGTTTTCGGGTGTCGATGCTGGGCATCCTGGTTCCATGATTTTGATGTGTCGCGAGGGACACGGGTGGTTATATCCTCATATTATTTTCCCATGCACATGATTCATGATATTTACATGCATGGTGGTTATTGTCAGTGGGTGACGAGTGGACGGGATCCACGAGTGTGCAGATTTGATTACATTGGTTATACCTCATATTCATGACATGCGATTACCTGAGGCACTAGCACGAGCACTTGGCACTACACTCATGTATAGAGATTACATTGCCAGTTTAGCATGCTTCAGCTTTATTCATATTGAGGTTTATGTATATCTGATCGTTTTCACCTAGGATGGGTCATGCATTTGATTTCTGCTTGTAGATATCTTTCTATTCACGAGTTGGCAACTCACCCCCGTTGTGCCCCAGTTCTTGCAGGTTTGCCGTACAGATTCCATAGCGGCATTTCTGGCACACTGCTTCCTTATGGGTGACTTGCTTGGATAGGTGGGTTCTTTTGTATCAGAACCGCCCTTGTTCATGTATTATTTATTGTACCTAGAATTGTCCATCAACCAAAACTTGTAGTTTGTTTCACTTAGAAATCAGTGTTGTATTATTTCGACCTTAGAGTCGCGCTTGTAGTATTGCGGTTTTCTGGCTGTTTTTGAGTTTCTTTTCAGTTTTGATCCTCGCCCCTTGGCGTTGTATATTATTATTGCTTGCGTGGTTGTGACCGTCGATTGACGAAGAGCTAGCTCCCGCTTGGGGATGCCTTTTATCATGTTATATATATTATTCTTGTTGTACCCCGTTCGGGGCCAGTTTTTACAAAAGAAACTCTGCCGAAATTTTCAGGAAAAATTACACATTTTAAAAATTCATATTCGGCTTAGTTATTTAAAAACTTGATTTTCAAACATGATTTCCTTACTTTTCAAAAACAGTTTTCCTTATTTACTCTTTAAATGGTTTTAGATTGCTGGGCTTTTGGCTTACTTGGATCAGATGGGGTCCTATAGACTTCATATGGTTCAAGGGTCAGTCACGTGCTCTTTCGGGTCGTGACAAAGTTGGTATCAGAGCGCTAGGTTGACCTTGGTTCGAGTCTAAGTTTGACTATGTGGAGCCTAGGGCGTTATCTATATAAGGAACTTAGGCTTGACCTTACGGAACTTAGACTTGGTCGAGGGGGTATTAGACCCGAACTTTCTTCGCGTAGGATGACCCTTAGTTGATGGAATAGGTGACTAAAGTAGAGTGACGTACCGTTGGTATGTTCCGCGGCATACTTACGACACGCCACTCCGCTTAAGAAACCTTAGGTTGTACATTTCCTTGCACTGTATTATATTCCTTCCTATGATCTATCTTCATCGATACTGGTTATGGTTTTGCTGCCGCGATTGCAAGGGCAGAGTGAGCTACGGCTCGAGTTGTCAGCATGAGCTCGTCGTGGACGAGGACTGACCAGGGCGTGATTCCCGAGGAATACGATTGCATATTGAGGCGTCGTCTTATTGTGTTTCCGCACGTTGGGCGTTTGACAGATCGCTGTTGCGAGATTTCTAGGACATACCGGTCGGTACCAGAGGATTGAGCCACTGATAGAGGCCAGCCAGGTTGTGATGACCGTTGATATTATCACTTATCCAGGGTGGTTGAGGCGCTATTTAGCGTATAGACGAAGGAGCCAGTTGTTGCTACTAATGATGAGATACCGCCCAGATGATTGGAGCTACTGCAGCATGGCATGTTCTTGGAGACATGATAGTGAGTCGCTAGTCACCGAGGATGAATGACTAGGACATGTGGTTCGTTCGCTTACCCCGATGCGAGGTTATCAGGTAGATTGATTCCAGCTAGAGGCGACTTCACGCAGATTCGTTGAGAGTCGATTGAGACGATCGAAGGTCAGGAACCCATTTTCCAAGTTTAAAGTATACAGAAAGACATGCAGGTGATTCTATGGACCCTCTAGAAGAATGAAACCCTAACTCGACTGAATGAACGTGTGAAAGCCTTTGAACCTTAGGGTTTACGGCAGTTCCTCGGCGCCATTAGTGAGGCTTGGGTTTGCCCTTCTACGGCTGGACCACCGACGCTGTGGCATGTACTCGATACTATTAAACTGTACCCGAGATGTTGAGCTCTTGGGGGATTGTGAGGTTCTGACGAGTCGATCGGATGATTCGACATCATTCAGATATCATGTGATGGGACACTGCTTGGGAGACTCCAGATACGAGCATAGCCGTCGGAGCGCAGTCTGTGTAGCCATGATGAGATGAGTCCGAATCAGTCGATAGTGGAGCAAGGTGGAGTAAAGAGTTTGCACGAGATTTCGACGAGATGACGTTCCACTCCGCTGACATCAGAGATGCGATATGCATGCTGAGGATGTGTTCGGCTAGATATCTTCTACTGAGTGATGAAGATACTGAGTTCGTGATTTCGAGTCCGTGTTAGAGACTTCGGGTGGACCGTAGCCGAGGACATTGCAGTGTGCAGATAAAGACGCGACGTCGAATGGTCGATGATACAGACAAGCGGGACAAGAAGTTCGTGCGAGAAGCAGACGAGCTGTTACTACACCCCGTTAAGATTAAAGGCCGGACATGCATACAGAGGCGCAGAGATGCGACCAGCTTCCGAGGAGATGTTGTACTAAGGACGCAGAGGTCCAGAGAGCGAGAAAAGATTACGCCAGAGTACCAGCCTCCTTACAGTTTGGCTTAGGCAAGATCAGAAGAGACCTTGAGTAGGATTCCTTCCAGTACACTGCTGCAATAAGAGTTGCACCCAGGATCGGATGTGTGATATGCATTCAGAGGACCCGAGGTCGGCGCCAGAGATGTGCTGCTTTACGAGCGGTCGTGAGGATTGACCGAGAGATGACCAGGGAAGTGCAAGAACGGAATCGTTCCTGTCAGCACACCTGACCGGGCCGATGAGCCGATGGATTGCGAGTTGGTAATCTACAGGAAAGATCAGGAACCAGAGGCAGAGGACGCCAGACGCGAGCAAGAGGCAAGTAGATATCTTGCGCCGCTAGCATCGGATGTACCGGTACCTTCTCGACCCTGAAGGAGGGTATACCGACGACGGTAATTATGATTTGTGATTTTGTGATTTGATTATCACGTATCCGTTGCTTTGGATTTCGGTATTTTGGGCGATCTATTCGCATGATTTAGTCTTGATGACTGAGTTTCATGATATTTGATTTTGTGCACCATGGTTGCACCTACTGGGTATTTATACCTTGTACATAGTTATTACTCTTGAGCTGTTGATTACGATTTCATGCCTATTTTATGCTGGTGATTTGATTTACGCTTCCAGCAGAGTTTCATGTAATTTTAGTGTTTTGATTTTGCACTCGGTATAGCTTATATATGCTTGGAGTGCATCGATATGTGTTTTGTGCCCGCAGCTGCACACGTTTATGATTTTCTTCATATCTGGATACACTTGGTGTTGCTGCTTACGTATTTGAGTTATTGCTTGGTATTTGTGCATGGGATGCACCAGTTCTATACTTCGTGCATTTGTCGCACCAGTTTTATGTTTCTTGCGTTATCGCATCAGATTTATATTTCGTGCCTTTGTTGCACCGGATTTATATTTTGTGCATTACGATTGCACCTGACTTCGATTTGATGCCTTTCGGTATGTCGATTTTGATTGTGATATTGATGTGGATTCTTGCACTCCGTGCTTTTGACTGGACTTACGCATATTCGACGTTGCTATTGGATTTTGTGATTCCGTGCATATTGAGTGCGTAGGGTCTAGATTTTCATTCGTGCATGATGGATGCACCGATTTGGATTTTCGCGCATATTGGGCGCATGTTTTGAGATACGATTTTGGGACACCAGATGCACTAAATCGAGATTCTTCGTGCATGTCAGATGCACCTGTTTTGGCTGTCAGGCACACATGTTGCCTATGACAGATGCTTCGTGCACACCCGTTGCACCTAGATGTTGTTTTGTGCACATGTTTAGCGCATATATGGATTTTGATTTCCGTGCGCGTCAGACGCACAGGGTGGTGTTATGTGCATTTTTGGAATTTATTCCTTTTGGAGCAGTACACTTTTATGATGTGGGATATTTGCTTTCATACTGAGCAGGACTAGTCAGTGGACAGTGCCTGGATATATTTTGCATGCATCGATAGTTATCGAAGGGATTTCCGAAAAGCGAGCTATAGTCTCAGTATATACCTACGTGTCCGATATGACACAAAACGTTTTAAAAACAAGGAAACCCTTCTGATTATTTTCAAAATGGTGGAACGTGCTTATTAAACAAAGGATATATATACACATATATAGTTATTTTCTTATGAGAGACGTCCGCCACTGTGCAGTGTTACGCGCATCACACAGCGACTTAAAAAGATTTGGCATACAGTTGCATCAGCTAATTACATGTATAGATTGGGTGTCTACATGTATAGTCTTGGTCCATATCATATTGATTTTGTATTGGATTTGACATTGTGTCGTTACCATGACTCCGATGATTGCGGATGCTTGATGGAGTGTTGCTTTTGAGTTATCTGCTCAGTACTCATGCGCATGCATTGCGCTATGATGTTTTATGTATAGATGATTTCGGAGCCCCGATGACTTGGAATTTGTATTGAAATATTTTAGTATTTGGGGGTTTAAATTTAAATTCGGGGGCCGAATTTCTTTAAGGGGGTAGATTGTAACGTCTTCAAAATAATAAAATATGATTTTTGGGAAATTTTAAAATTTAATATTATTTTAATGAATATTTTAATATTCTGGTATAATTAAATACAGATAAATGGGGAAAAATTATGGAAAATTCTAAAATAAGGTATTTTAAGGAATTGTCTCGTTTTCTGTGCATGCCCCCATTTTCTCTAGTTTTGACCCTGAGTATGTCTAGTTTTGACTGATTCCATCTAGGGTGAAATCTGGGTTGATTTTCCTATGTTGGTGTATAATTTGGGACTTGTTTTAGCATGGATTTTGGTATTTGGTGATTCATTCCTGTCGGGTGGCGTTTGGACGTCAACGACAAGTGGATTTTGATTGTGTTTACATGCAAGTCGATAGGTTTTTACCTATGCGGGTAGCGTGTGCTATTTTGGTTTCCGATGTGATTTTCATGTGCTTTAGCATTGTGATATACTTGTAGGTACCTCGCGTGATGTTGAGGCAAAGGAGGTGAAGATAGCGACATCGGCTTTGGCACACGAGAAGCAATGTGAGTAGATTTATATCTACGGGGAGAAGTCGGGTGGATGGCGTATAGCACCCCCGCAGTCCATGGTGATGTATACGAATACGTATACACACGAATATTTATTATGTATTGTTTAGGGTTATTGATGGTAATAATGATATTTTGATGATAAGAATATATTGGTTTAGTATAGTGCGAACCCTAGAGTAGTGGTTGCACTCACACATACATTTACACACATACTTGCATTCATTCTTTCATTTATTAGAGTGCATATGATGGTGTGTATATCTACACATGGGTATGGGACTATGTGTTTATATACGGGATTTGAGGATGATACGTGGTTTGAGATGATACTTGATGTGAGGCCGTGAGATCGGCGATGTGACATAGCTTGTCTTCGAGGTGCGATATGATAGTTTTAGCGGGCCTTTGGACATGAGCTTTACCCGCATTCATATTTTTATAGATGGTATCGATTTGTACTAGACTTAGAGTAGTACCCCAGATTATGCGATCTGATGATAGTGATACCTGATATGTGATGAGGTATTGTGATATTGACCCCTACCCAGCTATTGGGATGCCGTACGACGATCTACTGTACGAGCCGATATTGATGATAGATCTGCACTCATGACTCGAGGATATCTTAGATATGTTATTGAGGCGGGATCACCGACTATCATATCTATATATTTTGACTGAGATTAGGTGGTTTCTTACCCCTCCTGTCTAGATTACTTAGTAGACATTAGACTGGACCGAGTCATACCTATTTCAAACTAACGAATCGGGGATATTTTAAAGATAGGCAGAAGGGTCATACGGATATTTTCAAATGATGTATCTTTTCTTAAAACACCGTAGCCCTTGTTTTTCCAAAAGCCCTGATTCGTCTTATTTCAAATGGCACCCCTGCATGACTTGTACAGATTGGTGTAGATTCTTTACTTTTGCGTTGATTATTCGATTCCGCATATTCATGCTATTTGCATTGCATCGCTTGTACTGTGGTTATATTTCAGTCATGCTGCTAGGACACCAGCACCATTATCGATGATGCATATGTTCCACGTACACTTGTTGCCGGCTCACACACTCATCATCGATAATTGCCATGTCACTACACTATAGTACTATTGCTTTCATGATATGATTCTGGCATGGCATATTGTACACTTATACCTGTACACATATATAGATGATTCTAGCTTGATTGGGGATTTGGGAACCGCAAGATACTCTTTAAAAACAGATTCCTTTTAAAAGAGCGGTCTCCCTCGACATGTGCACATTATTATTCCATGTTGCATGACTTACTGATATGCTTGCATTACTGTTACATGCCGCATACATCATGCTTTGACTGTACGCATTGAGATATGTTGTTTCTATGATATTTCTGGATTTGGGAACCGAGGGTATTTCAAAAGAGAATATGTCATTTCTTTAAAAACCCGGTTACCCTTGATATGATATTTCAGTGCGTCCACCATGTGTTTGCTCGGTGCTGAGAGCGACATGTGTAACCCGAATCGAGGCGTGGATGAGCCGATTGCGGGTACATGGTGGACCCGGTATGGTTCCCCTCGGCAAGATGATCGATGAGCTTTGCCGATTGAGCCTGGAGGCGGGCGAGTACCTACCGGTGATTGGTTGGACCTGACGGTTATCCGGAGGATACCGACCAGAGTCGATAGATGTTTTGGGCATACTGCCGGGGCCGAGGGCCGATACCGCAGACAGAGCCCGCGGGCCGATCCGGACTGACGGAGCCCGATATATGAGGATTTACGTGCCGATGCTGGGCACAGTTTTCATGATGTTTTCGGGTATCGATGCTGGGCATCCTGGTTCCATGATTTTGATGTGTCGCGAGGGACACGGGTGGTTATATCCTCATATTATTTTCCCATGCACATGATTCATGATATTTACATGCATGGTGGTTATTGTCAGTGGGTGACGAGTGGACGGGATCCACGAGTGTGAAGATTTGATTACATTGGTTATACTTCATATTCATGACATGCGATTACCTGAGGCACTAGCACGAGCACTTGGCACTACACTCATGTATAGAGATTACATTGCCAGTTTAGCATGCTTCAGCTTTATTCATATTGAGGTTTATATATATCTGATCGTTTTGACCTAGGATGGGTCATGCATTTGATTTCTGCTTGTAGATATCTTTCTATTCACGAGTTGGCAACTCACCCCCGTTGTGCCCCAGTTCTTGCAGGTTTTCCGTACAGATTCCATAGCGGCATTTCTGGCACACTGCTTCCTTATGGGTGACTTGCTTGGATAGGTGGGTACTTTTGTATCAGAACCGCCCTTGTTCATGTATTATTTATTGTACCTAGAATTGTCCAACAACCAAAACTTGTAGTTTGTTTCACTTAGAAATCAGTGTTGTATTATTTCGACCTTAGAGTCACGCTTGTAGTATTGCGGTTTTCTGGCTGTTTTTTAGTTTCTTTTCAGTTTTGATCCTCGCCCCTTGGCGTTGTATATTATTATTGCTTGCGTGGTTGTGACCGTCGATTGACGAAGAGCTAGCTCCCGCTTGGGGATGCCTTTTATCATGTTATATATATTATTCTTGTTGTACCCCGTTCGGGGCCAGTTTTTACAAAAGAAACTCTGCCGAAATTTTCAGGAAAAATTACACATTTTAAAAATTCATATTCGGCTTAGTTATTTAAAAACTTGATTTTCAAACATGATTTCCTTACTTTTCAAGAACTGTTTTCCTTATTTACTCTTTAAATGGTTTTAGATTGCTGGGCTTTTGTCTTACTTGGATCAGATGGGGTCCTATAGACTTCATATGGTTCAAGGGCCAGTCACGTGCTCTTTCGGGTCGTGACAATTTTGGAGGGCCATGGATGCTTGTGGATCTTCATATGTTTTTGGGTATAATTCTAAACTTTTTGTTGCTTAATTTGTTACTAATTTCTTAAGCTAATTTACTTAAGTGTTAATTTGGTTATGTGAGTTTAATTGCAAGTTTTGGAATTCAAGTTGTGAATTTGATTGCAAGTTAGGGTTTTATAAAATTGGTGTATGGTTGTGTGTTATATTTAGGCTTTGTTGTCATGATAATACAAGGTTAGTAGCTAGTGTGAATGGTTAGTTTTAAAATTGTGTTAATTTGCTAAATTGCTTACTAGGTTTTTGAAATTTGTTAAATTCTTGGGATTAAAAATGTGTTTAGGGTTTTCATGACTTCATTAACTTTATTAAGTGTGGTTTAATGCTTTAGATCATGCAAATCTAAGCTAGATTGTAGTTTGTACATTTTTGCTTTGAAATTGTTAAAAAGGGTATTTTTGTAAACTAGAATATTAGGATTTTTGGAATTTAATGAGATTAAATTCCGGAAATTGTTTATACGACTTATTTAAGATATTTAATAAATATATTGGCCACTACGTTCATTTAAACATCGTGTTTTGTACAAAAACGGCGAATTGTGCTTGCTAGATTTTCGGAAAAATGACTTTTTAAGTGAAATTGGCGTTTTTGTGAGTTTTAACCTAGTTTATATTAAAATTAGTGTTCGTGAATGTGCAAATGAGTGTGATTGGATTTTTCTCGATGGTTTGAGGTTTGTACATCGACATCGAGGGTTGGTTTGATTATTCTTGCATGCGTAGGCGATAGGTTTGGACCTATGCGTGATACGCGTGCCGATTTGATTTTCGTATGCCGTTTCGATCTCGAATTTAGTTTTAATACGATATGGTGCGTTATGATATGTAGGTACCCCCATGTGGACTTCGAGACGACAAGCAGGCGCGTGGCGACGTCGGCACCGGCTAGCGAGGACCAGGTAAGTAGATTTATATCTACGGGGAGAAGTCGGGTGGATGGCGTATAGCACCCCCGCAGTCCGTGGTGGTGTATACGGATGCGTATACACACCAACAATTATTATATGTTATTTGGGATTAATAACGATGCTTAGGATGGATATTGGTGTGTTGGATTATTTTAGCGTTGCGAACCCTAGGGTAGTGTTGCACTACACCTACACACACACATACACACATACATACTTGCATACATTCCTATTGATATGTGCTCATGGGATTCTTTATAGTTATGTGTTCACATGGGTATGGGACTATGTGTTCACATACGGATTGAGGATGATACTTGGGATTGAGCTGAGTCGATGTGATTTGATTTGAGGCCGTGAGATCGGTGATATAGCGGGGTTCGTATTTGACATACGACATGACGTTGTAGCGGGTCCTTGACGTAGTGTTTCACACACGTCCATGCATACGTAGGCGGTATCAATATGGTACTAGACGTAGATCAGTACCCCGATCTTGATATTTGATAAAGAGGATACCAGGTGAATAGTATGATGAATGTGATATTGACCCGTACCCAGATTTGGGAGGCCGTACGACGGATTTACGTACGAGCTATATTGATGATTGATCCGCACTCTTGACTTGGGATGCCTGATTATAGATATGGTATCAGCTATGATATTATTGAGGCGGGATCACCGACTATACATATACAGGGAGGTATATGTATCGACTCAGATGTTAGGCGGTTTCCTTACCTGTAGTTCAGCTTGTTAGTTCAGCCGTATAGTTTAGTGTAGTTGTTAGATTAGATTAGACTTCTTACCTATTTCAAAAACTAACGAATCGTGGGTATTTTAAAAGACAGCCCAAGGGATCCTACGGATATTTCAAAAGACGTATCTTTTCATAAAAACACCGTAGCCCCTATTTTCAAAAACCCCATGATTCGTGTTATTTCAAAAGGCACCATTTGTAGGACTTATATTAGATTAATACTGATTAGTTATCGTTGTGTCTAGTATTCTGCTCCCGCACATTATTGCTGTTCGCTCTGCCCCGCATACTTATTTTGCTGCATACTCTATTATTGATATCATGCTGTTAGGACACCAGCACCATTACCGATGATGCGTATGTACCACATACACTTACTTGCCGGCTCACACACATCTTCATCGGTAATTGCCATGTCACGTACACTTAGAAAATACTATTGCTTGACTTAGGTTGTTAGTTAGTAGTTGATACGATATTAGTGTACCTGCCTTATATGCCAGTTTAGACATTGTAGTTATTACTTGTCACTTCATGCATACTGTTATTCCATTGTTCATGCCTAGTTATTAATCACACATTGTAACTTGGTTATTGATACCACATACATTCATTACCATTGACATATGCACTTGTGATGATTTCTTGAGATTTATGATATTTCTGGATTTCGGGGGAAAGCCGCAAAATTTCTAAACTTATTATATTTTTAAAATATGTAAATTGCGGTTTTCTAGTGATGTAAGTGTCGTCCACCATGAGTTTGCTGTGGTTTTCGAGATCCGTGTCGAGGAGTGGAGGAACCGTCACGGGTACATGGTGGGCCCGGTATGGTATCCCGGGGCAAGAGGAATGTGGTGTTGACGTTGAGCCTGGCTGGGGAGCACTACCTACCGGTGATATTACCCGACGCGTCGGATATCCGGAGGATACCGTCGTGGTCTTGAGATGGATGGTAGGGGCCGGTCTGGACTGACGGCGCCCTAGATATTGAGATTGAGACATTGATATTTCGAGACAGTGAGATTTATGTTTTGTGTCGATGCTAGACACTGTTGATACTGATTTCATTATGATACCTCAGTTTAAAAACCATAAGGAAATCTCACTAATTTATAAAAACAGTTTCTTCATTTACATGTATTCTGTTTTCATGCATTCATACCTCATTCATATGATATATTGCTACCTGAGGCACTGACACAGGCACATGAGATTACACTCGGTTAGATATTACCCTAGCCATTGTTATAGGCTGCATGTTATACATATTTTTGAGGATATATTATGATCATTGACCTAGGATTGCGTTATTTATGCGATTTCTGTGCGTAGATGTTTTTCTATTCACGAGTTGGCAACTCACCCCCGTTGTGCCCCAGTTTCTTGCAGGTTTGCCGTACAGGTTTCATTACGGCTTTGCGGGCATTGTTTCATTCGGGTGATTTGCTACTAGGTGGGTTTACTTGTATCATACCCCCATTATATATCTTGTATATCATTATTCTGTTGTATCTAGAATCTCCATCAACCAAACATGTATTTTTGAGATAGAGACCAGTGTTGTTTATTCTTTCGACCTTAGAGTCGCTCGTTATATTTCTGGTGGTTTTGAGTTTCCTTTTGAGTTTTGATCCTCGCCGTTGGCGTTGTATATTATATTGCTTGTGTGGTTGTGACCGTCGATTGACGAAGAGCTAGCTCCCGCTTGGGGATGCCTTTTTCTTAATTTCGTATACTATTCATGTTGTATCCCGTTTGGGGGCCAGTATTTACAAAGGAGACTCTGCCGAAATTTTCAGTAAATTTTTGATGTTTTTAAAAACCGCATAATTCGGCTTATGCTATTGAAACTACTTGCTTTAATTTGGTTTTTTTCCTGCACTCTACTTCTTTTCTTGGTTTGGATTTCTGGGTTTTCGGTTTACTTAGATTACGTATGCCTCGAGACGTTCGTAGTTTAAGTGCCGGTCATGTTCCGTACTTTCGGGTCGTGACACTCGCATCTGTATTCCGACCGAAATACAAATGCAATGAGACAAAATCTACACTGTACTATACTAGGATCCGGCTTAAACCAAAGCCGGCTAGTATTATCAGTCCGATCCTGATCCGTGCAATACCGCACGTATCTGATCGAACCCTGCCATATCTCCATACGGCCTCTACAGCGTTTTGCCCGAAAACTTGAGCAACTAAATGTGGGGGACTCTAAAGACTCGTCAACACCTTGGTTGTGGATTTAACCACTAGCACGTCAGAGGTATAAGCCAATACGTAACGGGCTACTAGGTATTGACAAAAAGGGACGTCGATGAGCGAACTCATCCGGACACCCTACTGAGCCTGTCAGTGACAATATCCGTACAGTCCGGTCCGTTCGTCTATGAGCATCGCATGGCGGGCCTAGGGGGTTGGTAAAAGTCAGACCCCCAAAAGCGGTACAAGTCATGTCGGAGTGTAGCCCAGAACACCCTGAGATACTACTGGAATACCTACCAGTAAATCTCCTGCCTCGGCCGAGGGCTTCGTGTAATGGCTCTCCTAGACACAGCGCGACCTCACCCCCAATACCGGGAGAGACGAACCCCTGAAGATCCGCTCACTGCCTCCATGTGGCTCGGGACTGTACCCAACTAAAACCTGTTTGCACGTCTCCTTTGAGCGTGGTAGGGTAGTAATCAAAGTACAGTGGGAACTCACACGAGACAAATGACGATCCCCAGGTCGATGAACTAACCTGTACACATGTCACCTGGGAACTGCTATCTGACGTCTGGTATAATCCCAACTAGCAGGTTCCCGGCGAGTCCTGTCCGGTGTACTCAAAACCCAATGAGCACCTGTATACATATTAAGTGATCCAGCTGACACCAATGGCTTGTGAGACCGTCCACCGCCCCTCGTCGGGGTCTCGACTGTATACACTAGTCTACTCTGGAGTATCGATGCCCTGTCTCGAAACTCCCACGACTAGGGACCTTTTAAGGATGTGCTTATAGACCCCAGCTCCCACTTATATGATCGCGCTCATACTGCTGGTGGTCAAGCAAGAATCCTAGGGGCTCTATCAACGTGTAATAGCGACATGTCAGGTCACTTAAAGCAGTACACGATGATAAAGATAAACCAGATAGCATACTATCATCTCGAGTGAGACAGGTCCTCCCTCAATCATTGCAACCTCTTGCCTGTGATCCAATAATTGACTCTGAGGGCACTATCTCCAACAATCTCCCACTTGCACTCAAGGCTAATTATTGCGATGTCGCATACACACAGCCCGTGTGATACCGAACACCCAACTCCTCTACTTGTCAGTCTCACAAAGCTCATTTGCGAAACTATTGCGTTCGAGGAATAGCCTCAGTGAGTGGATCCGCTTTGATGTTTCTTTCTATGTCTCTCTATATCTCAAGTTCGCGGAGAAAGCCATCTCCCGAAATGAGCAATACCTGTCTTAGAATGTGTCTGGATGTCTGATGGGACCTAGCTCATAAATGAACTCCAAATCCAAAATTCTTAGACTGTATCGTCAACAGAACTCAATCAGTATCCTGCGCCATGCCTCCCTCAGTATTGCCTTGGACCACCTGTCCAAAATACTGCCCCTCGTCAGAAGGAAAAATATAACTCTGACAACCTCCTTGTCGTCCAGGTCACCTTGGAAGCCTGGAATGATAACTGTCTCCCGAATGAGGCTGTCGTTATCATATCCCTAGAACATCCACTTATGTTCTAAAACTGCTTCCGACTGTTTCTCCCAGATTGGATCAATGTCAGCTTATTGCATCTAGTGCAAGAACAACATCTGGTGTGGTACTTGACATTTCATGATTGACTCAATTGCCTGAGCAAGTGATCTGCCAATCATGCACATCCCTCTCCCCTTTAGTCTGTAAGACACCTTTAGAGAGGGTGACTCCATTACCTGCAGGTACACTACCGTACCAGGAGTCGTCCATTCTAAATACTCATAGAATGCTGTCTAAGTACCCTTAATTGGGAAACCACCCAAATCTAGATCTAAAACCATAGATCTAGTAACCAGTATGTCTGATATAATGTCCAAGTCCCATGTGGAGAAACCACTGTGTGACGACCAAAGTATAACCGATTGTAGTATAGGAGTTTCTTTTCCTACTCTGTGTATGTCATCCAAATACCATGACATGACACCCTACTACCTTCTTAACAGATCCATCCCCTATTCTGATGAAGTCAAACCTATAACTGTCACATCAGAAATAGATGATCTATCTCCGCTACATCTGCTTTAGTCTATAAATAGACATAAGTCACCTGTCCACCAATGCTTCCGCTGCTCCCACTGATCATGACAACCCTCTGGCAGAGTCATATAAACGTTTACTTCTAAAGCAAGTTTAGAACGACGCTATACTCATCCTCCTGCCGGGTCTCACAGTCTGGAACAACAGCAATGGCAAGTGTGGGTAAACAAGAACTTCCCTGTCACCGTCTTTGAGGCTACCGGAGTACCTCTCGGGTGCCTGAAGTTACCCACCGTATCTGCGGAGTGGCCAATGGAATGTCAAACCAGATTGAATCTTTAGGTTCCTATCAAATCTTCAGTAATCGTTTGTGGTTCTGGAATCACTTCCAGTTTTACCATACTCCCACTACTGTTTTCTGAAAAATTCATTTTATTTAAAACTGTGGCGAGTCTAGAACAATATCGCTATTGTTCTTCCAGATGGTAGAAAGTCAACCCTCGTCATAGTCCTGGGTCAACCCACAAACAGCCATTACAGAAACATGCCTTGAGTTGTCCAGTGTCTGGTTTTAATCATAAGCCGGACAACTCCCCGTACCTTAACATCGTTAAGATACGAACTGTTATATATCCAATATAGGACCAGAGGCACTGATTTAATTGAACCAGGTTCAAATCATGCATCTGTCTCCAGTGCATGTCAACTAAATGGAAGGAGGCCGATCAGCGTTACTCAACTTAGGAATGCTTCCAATTTTGAGTAACCTGAAAGAGAAGCAAGTTCTCTTAATCACTACTATCAACTGAATACCATACACAAGTATCTACATCTTTGATCACTTTGAAGAATCCCGATACTTGCAACACCTGGTTCTCTACTCTATTCAAATACCTATAACTTCTCAAAATTCGGACCCTGTGTTTCCACGAAACACCTGTCTAAAAACTAGAGAAGTCATAAGTAAACCGAATATAGTACGAGGACCAACCCCTCTGTCCTGATAGACCCTGGACAACATACAATACTCTGTATAAGTCCCTTGAGTCTGACAACTCATTCACTGCGTGTCGTAGGTTGAAAACTGTACTTATGGTTAAGAAGAATTACACCGCTGTTTAATGCTCCTTACCTAACCATCCACTGATATAGGTAAATGTCATCGACATAATTTCAAAAAGATATATCTCACTTTATAAAAATAGACGTACAGATGTATCGATTTGAAATTGGTGCATAACATCGGATATTCAAAACCAAATACTTGCCGACTGGCAAACAACCCAGGTGACTTCCTAAAATATCACCGATTACAACGAATCCCGATATAATGAGGATGATCACCCAATTCCTAATAACTTACTCCCACTCATCATCTGTAAAACCATACAGATATGAGAATCATACCTGGTAAATACATACCCTGGAGCAAGTGTCTAATTGGAAAATCAGTTTTCTTTTAACAGTATACAGTGAAACTGAAACATTGAAATGTTTCGATGGGGTATCCCGGTATTCCTAGTAATGCCTCTTCCAGATTCATAACTGTAACCGTATAATTCTTTGTCACCTCTCCAAATCCCTTTATATGTCTTTAGTCATTACCTTCTGCACACCCCTTTAGGCCAAATGGTTTTCTTCCTTCCCTACCGTTTGGCACCAGCCTATGGTTTGGAAGAAGACTATCCAATAAGCATAATGGGTGTACTGTCCTAATCCTAAAAGCAATCGCAATACGAGAGAAGATGAAGATAAAAGACAACCGAATAAACCTTATTCCTATTTCTCCTGAACCAGAATCCATCCCCGAACTGGAACAAGTTCCTTTCGAGTTCGTATATAACCATACGATGGAGTATCCAATAAACTGTGGATCTTCGTAGTGATACAGAGTGTTCTGGAGAAATACAAAGGTGATTTAGGAGTGGTAATGAAATACCTGGTTCGGTCATGAATATCAGTTGCAATTTACTTTTGCCCTCTTACTAATCCCTTTATTTGTCTTAACTCAATACCTTCTGTACACCGTTTAGGCTAACTGGTTTTCTTCATTCCTCACTGTTCAGCACCAGCCTAAGGTTTGGAAGAAGACTATCCAATTTGCGTAATAGGTGTACTACTCCTAAACCAAGGAGAACTCGCAACCTGAGAGAAGGTAAAAGGAAAAGACAACTGAATAGTCCTATTCGTTTTCTCCAGAACCGGAAACCATCCTCGAATAAATTCCTTCGAGTTCGTATCTAACCATACGATGGTTTTGTCCAATGGAAGTGGACGTTCGTAGTAATACAGGGTGTCCTGGAGAAAAGGGTAAAAGTAGGAGTGGCAATGAAGTTTGCAACTCTGACAATCCAAAAGCCAGTGTTAAGAAGGTTCGGTTAATTTTGATCTCTGAGTCATAGTCTTAGGGTTGGGTCAAAGGTCGCTGCCGAAGAGAGAGAGAAAAGAAACACTCAGCGTGCACTCTAACCTATATCAGAATGGTTACCAATTTATCTAATCTGGAAACCTCCCACTGTACCGTCAAATTCTCCTCCAAACCTGAAAGAAGAATTAGTCGGGATCACCCGAGGAGTAAACCAACTCATCAGTGGGAATCGGGATCCAACTATCATCGCATGATAACGTGACGGAATCCGCTCACGGTGTCACACTCCAGAAGGTATGCGCATATCTGGCAAGTTTCAGTTCTTTTGAAACCCCCGATGTGATTTTTACCCCATGCTCTTATGACCTTGACTTTGGCCAAAAAATCATAAGTCACATGTCAAGTTCTACCCGTCATTCTCCAGGTTAATTTGAGCCCACCCGTACAAGCCATTGACTTTGGCCAACAAGGCTATACGACTGTGTAAGTCCACGTTGCCCATCCCGGTGCTTGCGGGGAGGCGGAAGACGGAATAAAAATCGGATTTTTATGAGCTTAGGCAACATGGACTAGAGCTAAAAGGATCTTTGCTAAACAAAAACTTGCTAAAGCTAACTAGTAACTAGCTAAGTGCTAGAAAGGTTATACCTTGGGCTTTAAGTCATTCTCTCCTTGCTCCTTGGAGTGGTGGAAGGAGGTCACCTTGGTCGTCTTCTCACGTCGAAGAAAGATCCACCCGAAAGCCTCAACCTTTGGCTTCAACTCCAAGCTAGAAGTAACTAGGGTGCAAGAAGTGCTAGTCCTTGAACCCTAGATGAGAGTAAAGATGATCAAGAGAGGGTTTTTCTCAAGCTCAAGTGTTTCTCAACACATGAGAGGGAGAGAGCTTGAGGGAGAGGAAGAATAAGAGAGAGAAAAGATATGATAGAATGAGAATAATATGAACCATTCTCACTAATATGTGTATATTATTTTAATTAAATAATTAGCTAGATAATTGTCATGGTTAATCATGACATGACCATTATCATTTCAATTTGCAAGGATCAAAAAGCATCTCCCAAAGAAATGATGATGGTCAAAGTGTCAACCTAGGTCAACTAGTCAATGAGGTCAAATGATCAACAACCATAACCATGCACAATTATTAAACTAATTATCAATTAACTATAACACACACATAAGCATTAGGGTTAATAAAATGACAATAGCCATTAACCCTAATCAAGGTCATCTCCCTCAATCTCAAGCAACTGTGCATACGCACCCGCATTCGTGATCCGAGGAACACGAATACAATGAGAAAAACCAATCCCAAATCATATACTAGGATCCGGCTTAAACCAAAGCCCGCTAGTATAAACTGTCCGGACAGCAAACGTGCACAAGTGCGCGAATGTGAACGAACCCTGTCGCAAAACCATGCGACCTCTACTCATTTTACCTAAAGGCGAATAGCTCTCTGTGTGGGACTCTAAAGACTCGACACTACGCTGGCAGTGGGTTTAACCACAGACCGCAAGCGGCACTAGCTGTACGTAACGGTCCCCAGGTAGATGTCGATAAGAAGACTGACGAGGTGAACCCAATCCGAACTCCTACTGAGCCTGTATGTGACAATCTCCGTACAGTCCGGTCTGTTCGTCTGATACATCGCATGGCGGGCCTAGGGGGGTGGTGAACGTTAGTCCCCTAATAGCAGTACAAGTCGTGTCGGAGTGTAGCCCAGAACACCCTAAGATAACACTGGAAACCTACCAGTATATCTCGCTTGCCCTGGCCAGGGACTACTCGTGTAATGGCTCTCCTGGACACAGCGCGATGTCAACCCCCAATACCGGGAGAGACGAATCCTGTCTAACCGTCACTGCCTCCAAGTGCTTCGGGACTGCACCCAAAAACTACCTGTTTGCACGACTCCTTTGAGCCGTGGTAGGGTAGTAATCAAAATGCAGTGGGAACACACTCGAGGCGAAGTGACAGTGTCAAGTCAGCGGACTAAGCTGTACTCATGTCACCTGGGAACTGATAACTGACGATAGGTATAATACCAACCAACAGTTCCCGACGAGTCCTGTCCAGTGTACTCATAACCCAACGAGCACCCGCATACTATCTCAAGTACGACGTACTGACGGCTGTGGGACAGACCGTCTCCCACACTGGGATGAGAAGCGCTTACGCTAGTCTACTCCGGAGTATCGATGCCCTGTCTCGATAGTCCAACGACTAGGGACCTGTATAAGGATGTGCTTAAAGATCACCCAGCTCCCACGAGTGTGAGCGCCATCACAACGCTGGTAATCAAGCAAAGATCCTAAGGGCTCTACTAATATGTATATCAGCAATATGCTAAAAGAAACACATGCACATATTAAAGCAGAGACAAACCAAGTAGCATACTACCATTTCGAGCAAGATTGTATATACAACTGTGAATATCCCAAGCTTCCATCAAGTAATATACAAACTAGTATGATACAGTAATGGCCTCTAGGGCATATACACTAACAGACTGCCCCAAACCAACGCATCTATCTATGCTGCATATGAATACCCCAATAGCTACCAAACACTGTGCGTTGACTTTGGCCAAGAAACACAGCTTGAATACTATTGACCATCCATATGAAACGACGGAGAGCTACGAATGGTTTCTGGCGAAAACCTTTAACGTAATGAACTTGATATCGTTGAAGGAACGGATAGCTTTTTTTAAAAAAAATATAGTGACGAAAACCATTGCTAAAGTGGTCACTCCCGGTGAAGGGATCTCAGCTCTTTCCCCATAGAATGAGGTGCAGGATATTCCAACTGAATACCACGGTGCAAAGCAAAAGTAATCGGCTATAGTGAAGTAATGCCCTGACGCAAACTTTTTGTCTAAGGGGTCACTCCCGGTGAAGGGATCTCGGCCTTTGCCTCGTCGACTGAGGAGCAGGATATTCCAACTGAATACCACGACGCAAAACAAAAGTGAACGTCCTTGCAATAACAGCTTTTTGAAAAGTGTTCCAACAACATCAGATTAGGTTTGTTTTTAACTTGCATTGATCCGAATCAACGCAGTCCCATCAATTGATCACACCACAAAGAACGAAAATATACTGATGTACGTATATGCCATCCGCATTCGCCACTGGGTCCCGTCATTACCCGTTAGGTTAGCTAACTAACGACAGAGCGGGGACTGGACTAGCGCGGATGCAAAACATATACAACATCTACTAATATATATACCAATATAATATTTCGCTCAAGGCGTGATAAAATGCAACATCACAGAAATGTACAGCATCACAGAACAATACAGATATCTGGGATCCCCGGGTTCCACAGAGCCACTACTGAAACCCGACGGTCCCCTGGTCGTGTGGATAGCCTGTGCAATGAAATCCTAGACCCCTACGGACGCGGCAAGTTACCTGCCAAAACCTGAAGCGAGGCAGCCCCCTTCAGCAACGTGAATGGACCACCCAGCACTTCACTGAATCCGGTAACTTGGGCACCCCTCCTGGGTCAACCTGTACCCCCTACGAGTGCGGCGAATAGCCCGCCAATTCTAGAGTGAAGCCCCCTCCGTCTCAATGCCATGAGATGCGGGCTTGTTGCCCTCTAGAACCCAGCTACCCGTGCACCCCTCCGTGGGGCAATCCTAGTACAGAAAGTAAAATATACATACAATGGGTACATCGACTGTGTTAGTTGTATGTATGCCCTAGAGGCCAGTATTGTACAGATTATGTATATTATATTGGATGCTTGGACATATATAGAGATGACTTTCTTGCTCGACATGATAGTATACTATCTGGTTGCTCTTTATCTTAACATGTACACTAGTCTCTTCATACTGTCTTATAGTTACATGTTGGTAAAGCCCTTAGGATTTGTACTTGACTACCTGGACTATGATGCAGATCATACTAGTGGGGATATGGTAGTCCATGAGTACATCCTTCAAGGTCCCTAGTCGTGGGTGTATCGAGACGGAGCATCGATATACCAGTGTAGACTAGCGTATACGCTTCTCGACCCATGTGATGGGTGATGGATGATCCTATATCCATTGGTGTTTGACATCAGAGATGGTATACGGGTGCTCAGTGGAGACTGGGTACACTGGACGGACTCGCCGAGAACTCCCAGATGGTATTATACCTCACATCAGATGGCAGTTCTCAGGTGACACTTGTACAGGTTAGTCTGTAGACCCGAGATCGTCATAGAGTCTTGTGTGGTTCCCACTGTGCTTTGATCTCCACCTTACCACGTCCATGAGGGCGTGCAAAATGGTGGTCTTTGGGTACAGTCCCGAGTCATATGGAGGCAATGAGCGATAGGAGGGGTTTCGTCTCTCCCGGTATTGGGAGTTGATGTTGCGCAGTGCTCGATTGGCCGTAACAGGGAAGTCCCTGGCCAGGGCTGATCAGAGATTTGCTGGTAAGTGTTACCAGTAGTTTCTCGACCCGTTACGAGCCTCACATCAGCACGACTTATCGGGTTATTGGGGTCTGACGTTTACCACCCCTATACTTGATATGCGACGTATCAGACGAAGAGACCGGACTGTATGGTAAGTGTTACTGGTCGGATTCGCAGGAGTGTGAGCGGGCTAGCTCGTCGATCTTCTGATCGCTCAATACCCGGGTGGCCGTTACGTTTAGCAGACCGCTTGCGGCTTGTGGGTGCTTGATATGATCATCATCTGCTACCGGCGTATTGACGAGTCTTTAGAGTCCTACACAGAGGTTTCCTGGTTCAAGCGAAACGAAATAGGAGCGCATATGAGATATGTGCAGGACCGAGAATAATGCGTGTATGTGATACCGCACTTCATTTTCGCGATATATGTTTCGATTGGTTATATTCGATATGACCTAGTTATCGAATCATTGATTCGATAAATCGATACATTACATACTAGTCGGTTGTATGCGATATAACCGGATCATTGAATCAAGTGTTGATTTAATGATTTAATGTATAATTATATATTTGATATATTACTTTGCATTAACTAGTATTGGTTCATTTTAAACGGATTTTTCTCACTTAGATTGCACATTGTATATGTGATATACTTTCGTGCACTTTTTTGTATCATGTTTGATGATACTTGATCATTTAGTTAAGTGTATAAAATTAATCCATGGTTAATATGATAATTAGGGTTTTGCATTTTCATTTATTTATTTATTTATTTATTTGAAATGAGTTATGATAAGAATGGTGGCTAAGTTTGTTTTATATTGAAGCTTCATGAAGCTTTGAATTTGCTAACCATCCTTATCTTCATGCTTAACCCTAACCCATCAAAGTGACCATGGTTAATTCTCTACACTTAACCCTAGTTCAAGTTATGATAAGTATTTGATTTATTTTTATTTTTATCATAAGACTTATCATAATCTTTTCTTGAGCTCATCTTCTTCTTCTTCTTCAAGCTTGCTACAAAAATGGCAAGTTGAGATCTAGTGAGTTAAATCCAAATCTAAAGTGAACCCACCTCCTATTTCTTCACCCTCTACCTCTTGCCAAGTTGTTTTGGGTGTTTACTTCACAAGTTTTACAAGTTTGTGAAGTCGGAGCTTGAGTTTGTGCAACCTCGACGTAGATCGTCTTTGACACGAAGCCGACGACCTATTCCGCACGTTTCTCCGATGAAGCCGTCACGAGAGTCCAAGCTTCAAGATGGACAGCGAGAAGACTTCGTTGTGGAGCCGTGGAGGTGGATATCTGGATCTACAAAGGTTGTATTTTCCGTATCCTAGTAGTTAAGTGTTAACTAGCTTTCTATTTCGCCTAAACATCTAGTTGAAGATCCGTAGTCTAGGGTTTCTCGGCACTAAAATTTTAAATTGGCATGTTCGATGCCTTGTGAGACCTTACTAGAGTGCCTAGGAACCTTTCACTGGTATCAGAGCCTAGCTAGAGCCTTAGGCGAAGTCCCGACGACGTTTGAAACCCGATCGAACCGAAATCCAAAACCGTAAAATGCTCTCTGGACTTTTTCTAAATATTCGGATTTTTGTCAATTAAAAATATATAGAAAATCAAGCAGGGTGTTATTAGAATTTCTGTGAAATACGAGGGGCTAATTCGACTTTTCCACCGCGCAAGCGCGGCACATGCTAGGCATGTGCGGCGCTTCCGCGGCAGTACTGTTCCCTTGTTTAATATTTTCTGCACAGTAACTCTTGTAATATAATGCTATATTTTCTGGGACATTTTTATTGTGACTTTACAGAAGTGTATTTTAGGGTTGTATTGGAAATCAACTATTCGATCGGAATATCAAACTTTGTCTAAGTGTTTTTCCAGATAACTGTAGAATATGTTAAAGAGTTCGACCGGATATAAATACCCAGGTTTTCCCCTGCCGAAAAATTCCAAGTGTTGGATTTTTCTGTGGTTAAAAGACGTTCGAAGTAGTGCAAGTAACGCGATGGTCCCTCTAGAAGACACAAACCTTAACTCAATTATGTGACCGTCTTGAACTGCCCTTTGAACCTTCGGGTTTGGGGCAGTACGGCGTGCCACATGTGAGGCGTTGGCTTGACCCTTCTACGGCTGGACCGTTGGTACTGAGGCATGAAGTGAATGTTTTTGAACCTATTTCATGTGTTGATCGGTGTCGGGAAAACTTGGGTGTTCGAATGTTCGATCGGAAAGTTTAATATATTCTATTTATCCGGAATTGGATACAATAATTGGAATTCACAAACAGTTATGAGATAACTGGATGAATGTTATAAATCTAGCAGTTTAGTCCCATATGATATTGAAAAGAGTTTTCGATAATGAGACTAAAATGCGGGATTTATATCTGTTAGGCATGCGATGTCTAAAGAAGTTGCGGATTCCAATTGTTGTAGTTTTACACTTTCTTTTCTGTGACCGTAAGTGTAGTATGTTCATATCGCCGGTTTCGTTGCTATACGTCAACGACAATTGGGGTATGCATACTTACTTACGTTGATGACATGTGATGTTATGTGTTGCTGGATATGTTATATTGGATCGTCGTGTTCGAATAGCCGGGGGTTTTTATGTGAGATGAGTGTTTTTCATTTTCATTCATGTAAAAACTTGTATGTAATATTCTTTTATTTGGGGCACTTCCAGGTAGCGGAAGTTGTCACCCTTTGTATATTATTTACTTTTCCGCATTAGGATAGACCCAAGGAGGGGAGCACAAGTAACCGGGTTCTGGGGTCCAGTGGGAGACCAACTCGAGGAGTCGAGTCCGGGTCTCCTAACCCTAGAATTGTCAGGGTTGCTTGCCGCTCTCGTAGGGGTCTAGGGGTGTGGGATTGGCTATTCATCACGACCGTGGAATCCGTGTTTTATACTGGCTCGTATTGAAAACACGGACGTCCTAGTATATCCAATATTTCATATGGTTATTCTGCTGCGATATCTGTGTTGTGATTCTGTGATGGATATAGTATATAGTATATATGATATATTATATAGACGTTACTTATGTTTTACACCCACGCTAGCCCTGCCCTGCTCTGTCGTTAGTTACCTAACCTAACGGTGCACGAGGGGACATCGAGGCGAATGCGGATGACATAAGTGTACGTCATATCTATCTGTGATGTTTAGGTATTTAAATGATGGGACTTCATTAATGTGATTAATGAAAGGAAAGAAACCTATGATGTTGTAGAATCAGATTTTAAATAAAAAAGGTAGCTACAGTTCTTGCTTTGCATAGCGGTATATATGATATACCCCGCACCTCATTCGACGAGGAAAGGACCGAGATCCCTTCACCGGGAGTGACTCCTTTAGCAATAACTGGCAGATGCTACACACTCGGTTTGCTTTTGACTGCTTTTGCATTTTTGCTTTGCACAGCGATATATATGATATATCCCGCACCTCATTCGACGAGGAAAGGACCGAGATCCCTTCACCGGGAGTGACTCCTTTAGCAAAACTAGAAAAGCCTCAAAATCACTCCATTTCAAAACTTTATTTGATTCTACAACGATATCAAGTTCATTACGCTCATGGTTTTTATGAAAAACCTGCGTAGCCCTCCGTCATTTCAGATAAATT
>JASDDO010000026.1:288008279-288075779 GCA_030015575.1 Agapanthus africanus
CCACTGTAAGTGCACGGCGGCTCCCCGGCCTCCATCCCGAGGCCAAATGCTGAAACGATGGTTAACTTTAATTTTTCTCAACCGGCACCACCGCGCACTAAACCCGGATCGTACCATTAACTAGTCCTAGCTAACTACAAGATGGAAAGAGAGATATACCGAGTGATCCTAGTCCTCCGTTCTTCTCGTCGTCGTCCCGATCCTCCCGCGGCATCTCCGGTGTCCACCTCCTCGTCGGAAGGGGCACCACGTCCCCGGCATCTTTTACGGGCTCCCACCTTTATACCGAGGCAACTCGAGCACGAAGTTGGCGAGCCGACGTGCCCAAGGTTTGCTGTAGAATGCGTGTAGTGCTCATGTCTCATTTTGGGGTTCATGGAGGTTGCCTTTTGGTGGAGGAATGATGCAAGCTAATGAAGGTGATCTTGTGGGATTTATATCAAGCAAAAGCACAAAAACCCCACCGCTAGAATTTTGGACAGCCCCCAAGGAGCTTGGCGGCCATGCATGATGGAGTGGAGAGAAAATAAGAGTGGGAGAGAGTGAAAGAGGGTAGCCACAAGAATAAGCAAGTGAAAGGAAATGGTTATATATTCAACCAACATCAAAAGCATGATGACTCCAAAGTCAAGCAATGATCACTAACAAATCCACACTCCACCAACTAATCAACAACCATGATTGCTACAAAAGTCAAGCAATCATGAACCATGGAAGGTCAAAGGATGGGGCTCCATCATGAAACCATCATGACACAAAAGTATGCAAAGAACACCCTCCATATTGCTTATTTGCACAAATGCAAATAAGCCCTCCTCCACCAATCTTCGGCCAATGAAGGATACTAAGAAATATGCCGAAACGGAAAGCAAACTGGCAACTCCGAAAACTGGTCCCGTAATAAATTACAGGAAAACCCCGCTACTGTGCATACACACCCGCATCTGTATTCCGACCGAAATACAAATGCAATGAGACAAAATCTACACTGTACTATACTAGGATCCGGCTTAAACCAAAGCCGGCTAGTATTATCCGTCCGATCCTGATCCGTGCAATTACCGCACGTATCTGATCGAACCCTGCCATATCTCCATACGGCCTCTACAGCGTTTTGCCCGAAAACTTGAGCAACTGAATATGGGGGACTCTAAAGACTTGTCAACACCTTGGTTGTGGATTTAACCACTAGCACGTCAGAGGTATAAGCCAATACGTAACGGGCTACCAGGTATTGACAAAAAGGGACGTCGATGAGCGAACTCATCCTGACACCCTACTGAGCCTGTCAGTGACAATATCCGTACAGTCCGGTCCGTTCGTCTATTAGCATCGCATGGCGGGCCTAGGGGGTTGGTAAAGTCAGACCCCCAAAAGCGGTACAAGTCGTGTCGGAGTGTAGCCCAGAACACCCTGAGATACTACTGGAATACCTACCAGTAAATCTCCTGCCTCGGCCAGAGGGCTTCGTGTAATGGCTCTCCCAGACACAGCGTGACCTCACCCCCAATACCGGGAGAGACGAACCCCTGAAGATCGCTCACTGCCTCCATGTGGCTCGGGACTGTACCCAACTAAAACCTGTTTGCACGTCTCCTTTGAGCGTGGTAGGGTAGTAATCAAAGTACAGTGGGAACTCACACGAGACAAATGACGATCCCCAGGTCGATGAACTAACCTGTACACATGTCACCTGGGAACTGCTATCTGACGTCTGGTATAATCCCAACTAGCAGGTTCCCGGCGAGTCATGTCCGGTGTACTCAAAACCCAATGAGCACCTGTATACATATTAGGTGATCCACCTGACACCAATCGCTTGTGAGACCGGCCACCGCCCCTCGTCGGGGTCTCGAATGTATACACTAGTCTACTCTGGAGTATCGATGCCCTGTCTCGAACTCCCACCACTAGGGACCTTTTAAGGATGTGCTTATAGACCCCAGCTCCCACTTATATTATCGCCCTCATACTGCTGGTGGTCAAGCAAGAATCCTAGGGGCTCTATCAACGTGTAATAGCGACATGTCAGGTCACTTAAAGCAGTACACGATGATAAAGATAAACCAGATAGCATACTATCATCTCGAGTAAGACTGTCCTATTGGGACAGGTCCTCCCTCAATCATTGCAATCACGTGCCTGTGATCCAATAATTGACTCTGAGGGCACTAGATCCAACATGATTCCCACTGTGCTTTGATCTCCACCTTACCACGTCCATGAGGGCGTGCAAAACGGTGGTTTTTGGGTACAGTCCCGAGTCACTTGGAGGAAATGAGCGATAGGAGGGGTTTCGTCTCTCCCGGTATTGGGGATTGATGTTGCACTGTGCTCGATTGGCCGTAATAGGGAAGTCCCTGGCCAGGGCTGATTAGAGATTTACTGGTAAGTGTTACCAGTAGTTTCTCGACCCGTTATGAGCCTCACATCGGCACGACTTATCGGTTATTGGGGTCTGACATTTACCACCCCTAGACTTGATATGCGACATATCAGACGAGGAGACCGGACTGCACGGTAGTGTTGCCGGTTGGCTCGACGGGAGTTGAAGCAGGTTCGCTTGTTCTCTTCTGATCGTTTAATACCCGGGTGGCCGTTACGTTTAGCTGACCGCTTGCGGCTTGGGGGTGCTTGATATGATCATCACCCATTGCCGGCGTATTGACGAGTCTCAGAGTCCCACAATGGAGTTACCTAGTCCAGGCGAAACGTTGTGGTGCGCGTATGCGATATGCGCATGGACCCGATTAAAATGCGTGTATGGGATACCGTATATTGATCGGGCGGCTTGCTTTTGGTTAGGGTCGTATGTGATATGGCCGGATTGATAAATCAAGTGTTGATTTATCATTTAACCATTAGTTTCTCACTAGAAATCCTTTCTTATGTTGGATGGATGTATGCATGCATGTATGTTTTTCTTCCTTTCTAGTTTCATGCACATATGGATGTGTATACATACATACATACATACATACATCATCTATCATGGTTGCTTATACAAAGAAAATGGTGGCAATATAAGACTCACACCATGGTTTTATTTATATATATTATTATTGAATTTGATTTAAAACAAAAGAAAAAGAAAGGATAATTCATGGAAGCTTTCTACACTCTTCTTGACCTAACCATGCTCACCCACCATTTAACCATGGATTACTTTTCCTTTTGGGTTTTAACTCAAGTTCAATAATGTTTAGACCATGGTTTGAGATGAGAACAAGAAAATATATATTGATATATTTTCTTTTTCCATGGACAAGAGTTATTCTTTTCACCATCATCTTTTTCTTCCTCTCTCATATTGCTCTATAGAATTTTCAAGTGAGCATATTACTCATAAAGTTAGGATTTTGAAGTGAGAAAGAGAACCACAACATCATTCTACACAAGTCTAGCCCACTTGTTTGGAGTGTTAGCTTGATTTCGTTCACTTGATCGGATAAAGTTGCAAGCTTGGACAAAGCGGACTCCGGGTGGATCATCGGTGACCTCGAGGAGTTCAAGCGGAGCTTTTTCAAACCCTAAGTAGCCGAGGAGTCTAGCATAGGGAGCTACAAAGGTTGTACTCTCTAAACCCTAGCTTTCCTTTCATATGATGATATGAAAATTTTGAAACCCTAATCGATTCTAGGAACGATCCGATGTTTGTTAACTTAGCACCTTAAAGACTCCACCTTTGGCACATGTGATGCTTCCAAACCCTTCATGAGGTGCTAGGCTAACCCATCAATACGTGCGCATAGCTTTCCAAACACGTCCGTTTCACTGAACCGGATGAGAACACGACGCGCGGACGCTACCACGGAGTTAGGGGTATCATGCAGGCTATGAAATGCAATTTTAATTTATTATACATGACCTAAAAATGTTATATGTAAAATATGCGATGCTAGATGAAATGCCAGTACGCAGTCCACATTAAATGCACGTGTCTGTTTAACTAGTCAGGGTAGTTTATAAATATGAATTAACCAGTCCAAGCAAGCGGGTCGGGTCGAATGCAATGTAAATGTAAAATTATTATTCGCACCAAAACATGATAAATAAATAAAATACCACAGATAAATAAATACGGAAACAGAAATTGGTATAACTGAACTCGGTTGTTACATTATACCCAACTACAAAAAGAATTTCGTCCTCGAAATTCCAAGAACAAGAAAGGATAAACAAACAACAAACTACAAGAATAGATGTGGAAACTTCTGCCGGATTTCATCTTCTCGTTCCTAAGTGATTCTCTATGTGAGCGATTTCCCCAAGAAAAAAGTACAAGAGGGATAACTTTGTTCTTAAGAACCTTTTTCTTTTCGATCCACAATCGATATCGGTCGCTCCTCAAAAGTCAAATCTTCTCGGACAGTCGGCTCCGAATGATCCAGCACGTGTGTTTCATCTCGAACATATTTACGGAGTTGAAATACATGAAACACGTCATGAACATTCGCCAAGAATTGCGGTAACGCCAATCGATAAGCCCCTTCTCCAACACGTTCCAAGATCTCAAAAGGTCCAACGAACCGAGGACTAAGCTTTCCTCGACTTCCGAAACGGATCACCCCTCTAGTCGGTGATATCTTTAAGAATACCAAATCACCCACGGCGAACTCTAGAGGTCTTCTCGACGTATCTGCCCAACTCTTTTGTCGGTCTTGTGCTGCTTTCATATGATTCCGGATAGTGTTAACCTTCTCAACTGTTTGCACTACCAAATTTGGTCCCAACAATCTTCGTTCACCAACATCGTCTCAACAAACAGGTGAACGACACTTGCAAACATATAAAGCTTCGAATGGAGCCATCTGAATAGTCGCCTGGAAACTGTTATTGTAAGAAAACTCCATTAAATATAGATGATCCTCCCATGAACCCCTGAAGTCTAACATGCAAGCTCTCAACATGTCTTCAAGAGTTTGGATCGTTCTCTCCGACTGGCCATCTGTCTGAGGATGATAAGCTGTGCTAAATTTCAATCGAGTCCCCAAACATCCCTGTAAGCTCCTCCAAAAGTGTGATAAGAAACGAGTGTCACGGTCGGACACGATGCTCACCGGTACTCCATGCAATCTTACAATCTCCTGCATGTACCGTTCTGCCAAAGTTTCTGTTGATTGACCAACTCGAAAATGGATGAAATGAGCTGCCTTGGTCAATCGATCAACAATCACCCAAACTGCATTGTTGCCTTTTGGACTCCGCGGTAGAGCCGTCATGAAATCCATGGTTATATGTTCCCACTTCCACTGAGGAATCGGAAGTGGTTGCAATAAACCAGCAACCCTTTGATGTTCGGCCTTAACTTGCTGACACACCAAGCACTTCGCTACAAAGCGGGCAATCTCCCGTTTCATGCCTTCCCACCAGAAATGATGTCGTATATCTCGGTACATCTTCGTGCCTCCTGGATGTACGGAATATGCTGAACTTTGCGCCTCCTTCATAAGTTCTTCACGAATATCTCCCTTTGGCACACACAAACGGCTACCATATCGCATCGAACCATCTTCATGAATCAACAAGTCTGTTCGAAGTCCAGCTTCAACCTGTTCTCGAAACTTCTGCAATCTAGGGTCCTGTAATTACGCTGCTTTAATATTCTCGATCAACAACGACTGTACTTGCAGCTGCATCAACTGTCCCGAAGAATGCGGTAGCACAATCTCCAAATCGAATCTTCGAAAGTCTTCAATAAGTTCCTTCTGTGCAGTCAACATGTGAATTGCTAGCAACCGACTAAGCGCATCCGGTACTACATTAACTTTCCCCGGATGGTACTTAAGATCAAGATCGTAATTAGCCATCAGCTCCAACCATCTGCGCTGCCTCATATTAAGCTCCTTCTGCGTGAACACATACTTCAAGCTTTTATGATCTGTGAAAACCTCGACCCTTTCGCCCAATAGGTAGTGTCTCCAAATCTTCAAAGCGAAAATCACAGCTGCTAGCTCCAAGTCATGAGTTGGGTAATTCTTCTCATGGGTTTTCAACTGTCTCGATGTGTATGCTATAACCTTCCCATGCTGCATCAAAACACATCCCAATCCTTTCCCAGATGCGTTGCTGTGAATCACCAATCCTCCGGAACTGTCTGGCACGGTCAGAATAGGAGCGGTTATCAATCTCTGCTTCAACGCCTCAAAGGCTGACGCACACTTCTCCGTCCACACAAAAGGTACCTCCTTGCGCGTAAGCTTGGTCAACGGCTCCGCCAGACGAGCAAAGTTCTCCACGAACCTTCTGTAATACCCGGCAAGTCCAAGAAAGATTCTGATCACCGCAACGTTCTTCGGAATAGGCCAATCTCGAGCTGCTACAATCTTTTCGGGATCAACAGCGATTCCATCTCCAGACAGGACATGCCCCAAAAATTTCACTTCTTCCAGCCAAAACTCGCACTTGCTCATCTTTGCATACAATTTTTCTTGCCTCAATGTCTGCAGTGCGATCTTCAAGTGTTCTGCATGCTCTTCAATACTCTTCGAGTAGACCAGAATATCATCAATGAACACCACTACAAACTGGTCCAAGAATGGTGAAAAGATTCGGTTCATCAAGTCCACGAATATCGCCGGTGCATTCGTTACTCCGAAAGGCATCACTAAATACTCGTAATGTCCATACCGAGTTCGGAACGCCGTCTTGCAAATATCTTCGGTTTTAACTCAGACCTGATGATATCTGGATCGCAAATCCAGCTTCGAGAATACCCTCGCGCAACTAAGCTGCTCAAATAATTCGCCAATGCGAGGAATCGGGTACTTGTTCTTAATAGTAACCCGGTTTAATTCTCGATAATCGATACACATTCTCCTTGTGCCATCTTTCTTCTTGACTAGAAGAACTGGAGCTCCCAAAGGTGAGTTATTGCTGCGAATCCAACCCTTCTCAAGTAATTCAGTAACCTACTTTTCAACTTCTTCCAACTCCACTGGTGCCATTGGATAGTACGCTTTAGAGACTGGCGCTGCTCCAAGAATAAGGTCAATCGCAAACTCCACGTCTCCCTTCGGCGGTAAACCTGATATGTCCTTGAACACGTCCATGAAATCTCGAACAATAGCTGGCGCTTCATCTTTAGCAACCTCCATCGACGAAAGAACACTATTTGTCGGCCTAGCCCTAAACTCGACTGGTCCGACAGAAATGCTTCCTCCAGTAAAGATAAACTCTGGACGTCCAGGAATCTGGAAAATTACTTTCTTTGCAATACAATCAATGTGAGCGTGGAAAGTGCCGAGAAAATCCATTCCCAAGATGACTTCATAGCTTCCTGTATCAATCACCAAGAAATCTGCAAACAGCTCCCGTCCGCAAACAACAACTGCACAATCCTTACATTCTCTTCTAGATATGAGCTTCCCATTCCCAGTGTGTATGTCCCAGAAACTAGACAGGGTTGTATAAGTAATCGAGTGTGTAGCAATAAACTTGGACAACATAAAACAATGGGATGCACCAGAATCGAATAACGCTAATGTGGGAAAACCATGAACAAGTAGAATACCTGAAATAACTTCTCCTGAAGCTTTAGCTTTCTCAGCCGTCAGGGTAAATGCTCGAGCTTGATTGGGCCCTGAGTCAGCTGCTTCTGTCCCTGAAACGGTTTCTGCGGTGGCTTCTGAACATCATCTTTCGTGCGAAGCTTTAACGGACAAGCGTTGATACTATGATCAGCCGATCCACAAACCAAAAAGAGTCCCTGCCTCCTTCGACATTCCCTTTGCACGTGTCCAGGTAAATGGCAGCAGTCACAAATCACGGTCCTCCTCTGATCAACAACAACAGGCTTCTTTATCAGTGTTATGCCATGTCGGATCACTGGAATACCTCTGCGTCCATGCGCTCGGTTCGATGTAAATGCCGGCTTCCGTACTGTAACTGCTGGCTGCTGCGTACTCCCAGTCTTCATAGATAGGCTCTGCTGCTCTCGGGCCGCTGTAAGTACTTATGAGAAAGTGGTCAAACCCAGGGAGACAATCTGCCTCTGGATGTCCACATCCAAACTGCGCATGAACCTCCTTGCCCTATCAGCATCGTTGGCAACCAAAGGTCCAGCGAATCTGTTGGTGTATATGCCCTAGGGGCCATTATTGTATCATACTAGTTTGTATATTACTTAATGGAAGCTTGGGATATTCACATGTATATAACAGTCATGCTAAACATGGTAGTATGCTACTTGGTTTTTCTATCTTAATATGTGAGTATACGTATTGATAGAGCTCTTAGGATCTTGCTTGACTACCAGCGTTGTGATGGCAGTCACACTAGTGGGGGCTGGGTAGTCTACAAGCACATCCTTATTCAGGTCCCTAGTTGCTGGATTATCGAGACAGGGTATCGATACTCCGGAGTAGACTAGGGTGTACGCTTCTCATCCCAGTTGGGGAGATGGTCTGTCCCACAGCCGTCAGTACGTCGTACTGGAGATATTATGCAGGTGCTCATTGGGTTACGGGTACACCGGACAGGACTCACAGGGAACTGTTGGTGGTTTTATACTAGTCGTCAGTTAATAGTTCCCAAGTGACATGAGTACAGCATAGTCCGCAGACTTGACACTGCTACTTCGCCTCGAGTGTGTCCCGCTGTTCTTAGATTGCTACCCTACCACGGCTCAAAGGAGTCGTGCAAACAGGTAGCAGTTGGGTGCAGTCCCGAGCACTTGGAGGCAGTGGCGGTTAGACAGGATTCGTCTCTCCCGGTATTGGTGGTTGATATCGCGCTGTGTCAGAGAGCCATTACGCAAAGTCCCTGTCCAGGGAAAGCGAGATTTGCTGGTAGGTTCCAGTAGTTTCTCAGGGTGTAATGGGCTTCGCTCCGACACGACTTATACCGCTATTAGGGGACTAACGCTTGCCGCCCCCTAGGCCCTATATGCGATAGTCTTAGACGAACGGACCGGACTGTATGGAGATTGTCACATCAGACTCAGTAGGAGTTTGGATGGGTTTCCTCATCAGCCTTCTTATCGACATCTACTTGGGGACCGTTACGTACAGCTAGTGCCGCTTGCGGTCTGTGGTTAAACGCACTGCCAGCATAGTAGTCGAGTCTCTAGAGTCCCACACAGAGAGTTTCCCTACCCCAGGCGAAACGATATAGAGGTCGTATGGTTTTATGACAAGGGTTCGGACGCATATGTGTGTTTACGCACGTACGACTTTTGGACAGTTTTTATTAGTCGGCTTTGGTTTAAGCCAGTTACTAGTATCCGGTTATTGGATTTATACAGTCGAAAGTTTTTCCGTGTTTTCACGGATAGGAGGGGCGTTCTCGTAATTGCGCGAGAAGCTTCTAGAAGATGGTGACTAAGGGGGTTAAGGTGGCATATACATTAAATGAGATTAGTGAGTCATATGGATGATTCATCCATGTCATTAATGCATCATAAATGCTTAATGACTCATGGAGATGAATCACCATTAGATATTTATCAAGCATGGTTGTAAATCATTTTCTTTTCTTTTCTTGAAAAACAATAATGCTTGATATATATTATGATAGCTCATTTTCTCATTTCATTATTATTCTCACCTTCTCTCTCCTCAAGCTTCCTCTTTTCAAACCCTAATCCTCCCCTCTCATGTGTTGAGTACAAGGATTAGTTAGACTACTTAATCCATAACCCTCACTCTATATCATCTAGGTACTTTGATTAGCACTTAAAGAAACCTATTAGCCTCAAGTTTAGAGGCAAAGCTTGGAGTAAAGCTCTCGTGGTGGATCGTTTACTACTTGGAGAAGGCCGAGGAGGATGTGGAGTTCGTAAAGACGAAGGACACGGTTCTTTAGGTATAATCATTTCACATAGTAGTTTAGAACTTCTATGATAGTTGTTAGTTATCGTTTAGCTTCGATTCATGCGGTTAGTCGATGTTTAAGCAAAGAACAAGATCGTTTTTCATATTTCCGCCTCCCCGCAAGTCGTGGAATGTTGTACATCGACTTACAGTGGTATCAGAGACTCGCTAAACAATAAATAACTCATTAGCAAAGTCTTAAGAATTTCGAACGCAAAAAGGAACCGGAAACATCGTCGATTATCACACTTGCTGTCGAATTTTAAACTGGCTCTAAAAATTTTTCAGGGTGCTTCAGAATAAGAAGCAGGAAAAACTAGGGCTACTGAAGAAATTTGGACTCCTAACTCGTCCATATCACCGCGGATCCGCGGCCGAATTGAGGCCGGGTCGGCCCAAATTTTTTCAGTAACTCCTAGGTGTTAACAGTGATGTTTCTGGGATGTTTTATTTTCTGCTAAGATCTCAGGTGCACAGAGAAGTTTTGCAGTAGGATCTAAAGTGTTTTGCTCGATCGAAATTTTACAATGTTTGCTAATATGATTATATCTGTGATTGTATAATGTGTTCGTAAACCTTCCCTAACTGCTAGTATGTCGGTTGGTAGGGGGTTGCACATTTCTGTAATGGATTTTATCTGTTTGTGGATGTGAACTGTATTGGACTGTTGTGATGTTTAGCCGGGGTTTTGTGATGGGTTATTATTTAATTCATTTGATGTAAATGTAATTTGTTGTAATATTATTTTTGCGGGGCACATCCAGGTTGCGGTTGTAGCCATCGTTGTATTATTTCATTTTACTGTTTTTGGTCCTAGGATAGACCCAAGGTGAGGTGCACAAACTACCGGGTACTTTGAAGTGTTTAGTGGCCTACTCACTTTGTTGAGGGAGACCGCTTCACTTCGGGTATTTGGCGGGTAGTTTGCCGTACCCGTAGGGGTCTAGGGTGGGGTAATGGCTATTCATCACAACTGTGTAATCCGTCTTTTGTTGCAGGCTTTAAACAAACGCGGATTGCTTGCAAATCCAATAAAGTTCATATGAGATCTGGAGTGCCTATTATTGCCTCCGACGAATGTACAATATCTATATATGATAGCTATTTAGACGTCACTTATGTTTTACACCCGTGCTAGCCCAGCCCCCGCTCTGTCGTTAGTTAAGTAACCTAACGGGTGATGACAGGACCCAGAGGCGAATGCGGATGGCATAAGAGGACGTTGTATTTTCGTTGTTTTCTGCAATGATAGGTTAATGATGGGACGCATTATTTATAATGCAAAGAAAATAAAACAAAAGTTTAATCGTTGGAACAATTTAAAAGAAACCACTCGGTTATTTTTAAACAGATGATATTTTTTAAATTGCGGAGCTTTAACCACTCCTTTTAAAAGCTATCAGGTTCCTTCGGTTATATCAAGTTCACTACGTTCACGGTTTCGCCAAAACCATTCATAGCCCTCCGTCATTTCATCTGGATATTCAGTAGTATTCAAGCTATGTATTTTGACCTAACGCCAAGGCATAGTGTTTGGTAGCTACTGGGTATTCATTTGTTGCATAGATAGATGAGTTAGTTTGGGACAGTCGTATTATCATTTTGGCCGAACGTCAAGGATATATACGGATGGGTTCAAATTGACAAGATAATGATGGGAAGAACTTGACATATGACTTATGACATTTTGACCTAACGCCAAGGTCATAAGAGCATGGGGCAAAAAAAAATTCATATCGGGAATTTCTAAAGAAACTGAAATTTGCAAAGAGATGCATACCATTTGGAGTTTGATGAATGATGGTAGGATTCCTTCAACATTATCATACGATGATATTTGGATCCCGATCCTACTGTGAGTATATGCTACTCATCAGGATATTCGTCACTTAACGATCAATGCTATAAACCAAGTAGGTGTCAAGAAAGGTGTCAGCGGGGTTACGCCCTTAGAGAAAAGAGGTTATTTAATTAAGGAACTTCGCGAAAGCGTTGGAAAACCTCCCTCGAAGTATCGATACTAGCCTGGCTGAACGGTTAAGCAAGTATTGTACGGTGAGAATAGTCCTGGCGAATTCTTCTTTTATGGTTTGGGGAAGGATTCGAGAAACAGTGGGAGTCATCCAGTTTAGATAAACTAAAAACCACTCTAAACTTGCAAGAGCATCATGCTAAAGAGTTTTCTTTTCTCTCTCCTATTTGCAGCGACCCTAAAAATGATTGGACATAAGTTACTTTTAGAGAAAAATATACTGACAGGGCCAAACTATAAAGATTGGCTGCGGAATGTCAAAATGGCTTTGACCTATGACAAATTGGGGTACGTCCTCACCGCTACGGCACCTGCTGTCCCTGGTCCCAAATCCAGTAATGCGGATAAGGAAATCCGCAAAACCTGGGATTTTGATTGCGCGAAAGCCAAGTGCATCATGCTTGCCTCAATGAACAATGAACAACAGAGGAGGCACGAGGATATGGAACTAGATGCCATATTTCTCCATACAAAGGAACTTTATGGAGAGCAATCTCGTATAGCAAGATACGAGACCTCTAAGAACTTGTTTCAAGCGAGGTTGGCTGTCGGGTCATCGGTAGGAGAACATGTCCTAAAGATGATCGGCTATATAGAAGAGCTCGCAGACCTTGGGACGACTTTGGATAATGAGCTCTATACAGACCTTATTCTCCAGTCCCTTCCTCCCCCCTACGCCCAGTTTATCCTGAACTTCAACATTCAAAGAAAAGAAGTTGAACTTCCGGAACTCCTGAACATGTTAAGGAGTGCAGAGGGCACCTTGCAGAAGGCAAGGGAAACACCCGCTATGTTTGTTAGCGGTGCTTCTTCTTCCAGGTCCAAGGCTAAGGCCACAGGAAGGAAAAAGAAGGCCGCCCCCAGACCTAGAGGAGGTGTAAGTAAGGTGGGAGGGAAGGGAAAGAAAAAGTTTGCGGTACCGGTAGTGGGCCAGGACGAGTGCTTCCATTGTCACAGGAAAGGGCACTGGAAGAAGGATTGCAAGGCGTGGAACGCCAAGAACCAGGAACCGAAGCAAGCTGTGGCTTCGACTTCAGGTGTGTTTGTAATTGAGAATTGTCTGTCAATCAACTCTACTTCCTGGGTATTGGATACCGGATCAGGATCTCATTTATGCAATTCATTGCAGGCATTGAGAAACCGTAGAGTGCTAAAGGAAGGTGATATGATCCTCAAGGTTGCTAACGGAGCTAGCATGGGAGCTGTGTCCGTCGGGGATTATCACCTGGGATTGACGAGTGGACATATTTTGGTTTTACATAACTGTTTTTATGTACCTAGTTTAACGTGTAATATCATATCAGTTTCTTTGTTATCAAATAAAGGTTATGATTTCACGTTTGTAAGCGATGTTGTTAATATCCACCTTAATCATGGTTTGATTGGGTCCGGTACACTAAATAACGGTATATATGTCTTAAACCAACTCCAGATTTTCAATGTCCAGAACACACTAAATGAAAGTCTCCAGAATTAAATAAGGCTTTCTTGTGGCATTGTAGACTAGGTCACATCAATGAGACAAGGTTAACTAAGTTACATAAAGAAGGATATTTGGACTCGTTCGAATATCAAACTTATGCCACTTGTGAATCATGCCTCAAAGGAAAGATGACAAAGACTCAATTCACTGGACATGGAGTAAGAGCGAGCGAGCTCTTAGGACTCGTACACAGCGATGTATGCGGTCCAATGTCTACACATGCAAGAGGTGTTTTTTCCTATTTCATTACTTTTACGGATGATTATTCAAGGTACGGATTCATTTATCTCATAAAACATAAATCCGAGGCTTTTGAAAAATTCCTTGAGTATAAAAATGAAGTAGAAAACCAAACCGGCAAAAATATTAAGACACTAAGATCTGATCGAGGTGGTGAATACTTAAGTGCCGAGTTCCTAGGTTACCTAAAAGAGAAAGGAATTCTCTCTCAGCTTACTCCTCCATACACTCCACAGCATAATGGTGTATCGGAGAGACGGAATCGAACCCTATTGGATATGGTACGATCCATGATGAGTAATGCTGAGTTACCGCGATCTTTCTGGGGTTATGCGCTAGAGTCGGCGGCATATCTTTTGAACATGGTTCCTACCAAGACTGTGCCTACCACGCCATATCAGATGTGGAGTGGGAAGAAACCCCATCTTCAGTATATAAAGATTTAGGGATGTCCAGCTTTTGTTAAAAAGCAGCATGTGGACAAGCTCAAGGCACGATCAGTAAAGTGTAAGTTTGTGGGATATCCAAAGAACTCCAGGGGATATCTATTCTATTACGCAGAGGAACAAAAGGCATTTTTTTCTCGTAATGCCCATTTTCTAGAACATCAGTTTTTAGAAAAGGAACCAAGTAGGAGCGAAATAGAACTGGAAGAAATTCCAGAACCACAAACTAATACTAAAAGTTTGGTAGAACAAGTAGTTCAAGAAGAACAGGACATTCCCGCACCCCTCCTCCGAAGTAGTAGGCCGTCTCATCCGCCTGAGAGATACTACGGTTTTATCATAGATGGGGATAGAGAGGATTGCATCATAGATGATGATGAGCCTACTAGCTTCCAGCAGGCCATCCAGAGCAGCGACTCGGTACGATGGCTAGATGCAATGCGGACCGAAATGGAGTCCATGTACACCAACAAAGTATGGACTTTGGACCTTGCTCCAGATGGGGTAAAACCCATAGGATGCAAATGGATCTTCAAGAAAATGATTGGTGTAGATGGACAGGTGGAAACCTATAAGGCTAGACTTGTTGCAAAGGGTTTTCGTCAAAGACCTGGTTTGGACTATGACGAAACTTTTTCTCCAGTGGCTATGCTCAAATCCATTCGGGTCCTTCTTGCTATTGCTGCCTTCCATGATTATGAAATCTGGCAGATGGACGTAAAGACGGCTTTTCTGAATAGTAATTTAGAAGAGTGCGTCTATATGGATCAGCCAGAGGGTTTCAATCAGAGTGGGAGCAGCGGGAAAGTATGCAAGTTGCTTAAGTCCATTTATGGACTAAAACAGGCATCGCGGAGTTGGAACATCTGTTTTGATGAGACAGTCAAAGAATATGACTTTATCAAAAATCCAGATGAACCATGTATATATAGTAAAGTTGTAGCCAGAAGTGTCGTATTCCGCATCTTGTACGTGGATGACATTCTATTGATAGGAAATGACATTCCTATGCTACAATCTGTCAAAGGATTCTTGCCACACAGGTTCTCCATGAAAGACCTGGGTGATGCCTCTTACATTCTGTGGATCTGGATCTATCGTGATAGATCCAAGAGGATGTTGGGACTTTCGCAGTCCAAGTATATCGACACTGTACTGAAAAGATTCAGTATGGAAGATTCCAAGCGCGGTAAGCTACCGGCTTGTCACGGAATCACCCTATCCAAAAAGATGTCTCCCAAGACTAATTTGGAAAGGGAACGCATGTCTATTATACCCTACGCTTCTGCGGTAGGCTCTATAATGTATGCGATGTTGTGCACTAGACCAGATGTAGCTTACGTACTGAGCGTGGTAAGCCGGTATCAGTCAGACCCAGGGGAGAAGCACTGGATAGCAATAAAGAACATTCTCAAGTACCTGAGAAGGACTAAGGAGATGTTCTTGGTTTACGGCGGAAAAGACCTCAGGTTGGAGGCCTTTGCTGATTCCGGCTTCCAGAGTGATAAGGACGATTCCAAGTCCATGTCGGGTTATGTCTTCACCCTCAATGGAGGGGCGGTGTGCTGGAAGAGTTCCAAGCAGGACACCTTTGCTGACTCGACGATGGAAGCGGAGTATATTGCTGCTTGCGATGCCGCAAAAGAAGCAGTCTGGATGAAGAAGTTCCTAACAGAACTTCAAGTGGTTCCTACCATTGTTGATCCAATACCTCTGTATTGCGACAACAACGGAGCTATAGTTTTAGCGAAGGAACCAAGGTCCCATCAGAAGTCCAGACACATCTTGAGGCGGTATCACCTGATCAGGGAGATCATTGATCGTCAGGAGATCGAGGTTCGGAGAGTTGCTTCTGAAGAGAACATTGCTGATCCATTCACGAAGGCCCTACCTCAGATTCAGTTCGAGAGGCTACTCGAGATCATCGGTCTTCGATACGCCAGTACATGGCCATAGTGCAAGTGGGAGATTGTTAGTGTATATGCCCTAGGGGCCATTATTGTATCATACTAGTTTGTATATTACTTAATGGAAGCTTCGGATATTCACATGTATATAACAGTCTTGCTAAACATGGTAGTATGCTACTTGGTTTTTCTATCTTAATATGTGAGTATACGTATTGATAGAGCTCTTAGGATCTTGCTTGACTACCAGCGTTGTGATGGCAGTCACACTAGCGGGGGCTGGGTAGTCTACAAGCACATCCTTATTCAGGTCCCTAGTCGCTGGATTATCGAAACAGGGCATCGATACTCCGGAGTAGAATAGTGTGTACGCTTCTCATCCCAGTTGGGGAGATGGTCTGTCCCACAGCCGTCAGTACGTCGTACTGGAGATAGTATGCAGGTGCTCGTTGGGTTACGGGTACACCGGACAGGACTCACAGGGAACTGTTGGTTGGTTTTATACCAGTCGTCAGTTAACAGTTCCCAGGTGACATGAGTACAGCATAGTCTGCAGACTTGACACTGCTACTTCGTCTCGAGTGTGTCCCTCTTTTCTCAGATTGCTACCCTACCACGGCTGAAAGGAGTCGTGCAAACAGGTAGCAGTTGGGTGCAGTCCCGAGCACTTGGAGGCAGTGGCGGTTAGACAGGATTCGTCTCTCCCGGTATTAGGGGTTGATATCGCGCTGTGTCAGAGAGCCATTACGCAAAGTCCCTGGCCAGGGAAAGCGAGATTTGCTGGTAGGTTCCAGTAGTTTCTTAGGGTGTAATGGGCTTCGCTCCGACACGACTTATACCGCTATTAGGGGACTGACGCTTGCCGCCCCCCTAGGCCCGATATGCGATAGTCTTAGGCGAACGGACCGGACTGTATGGAGATTGTCACATCAGACTCAATAGGAGTTTGGATGGGTTTCCTCATCAGCCTTCTTATCGACATCTACCTGGGGACCGTTACGTACAGCTAGTGCCGCTTGCGGTCTGTGGTTAAACCCACTGCCAGCGTAGTAGTCGAGTCTCTAGAGTCCCACACAGAGAGTTTCCCTACTCCAGGCGAAATGATATAGAGGTCGTATGGTTTTACGACAAGGGTTCGGACGCAAACGTGTGTTTACGCACGTACGACTTTCGGACAGTTTTTACTAGTCGGCTTTGGTTTAAGCCAGTTACTAGTATCCGGTTATTTGATTTATACAGTCTAAAGTTTTTCCGTGTTTTCACAGATAGGAGGGGCGTTCTCATAAGAAGCTTCTAGAAGATGGTGACTAAGGGGGTTAAGGTGGTATATACATTAAATGAGATTAGTGAGTCATATGGATGATTCATCCATGTCATTAATGCATCACAAATGCTTAATGACTCATGGAGATGAATCACCATTAGATATTTATCAAGCATGGTTGTAAATCATTTTCTTTTCTTTTCTTGAAAAACAATAATGCTTGATATATATTATGATAGCTCATTTTCTCATTTCATTATTATTCTCACCTTCTCTCTCCTCAAGCTTCCTCTTTTCAAACCCTAATCCTCCCCTCTCATGTGTTGAGTACAAGGATTAGTTAGACTACTTAATCCATAACCCTCACTCTATATCATCTAGGTACTTTGATTAGCACTTAAAGAAACCTAGTTGCCTCAAGTTTAGAGGCAAAGCTTGGAGTAAAGCTCTCGTGGTGGATCGTCTACTACTTGGAGAAGGCCGAGGAGGAGGTGGAGTTCGTAAAGACGAAGGACACGGTTCTTTAGGTATAATCATTTCACATAGTAGTTTAGAACTTCTATGATAGTTGTTAGTTATCGTTTAGCTTCGATTCATGCGGTTAGTCAATGTTTAAGCAAAGAACAAGATCGTTTTTCATATTTCCGCCTCCCCGCAAGTCGTGGGGTGTTGTACATCGACTTACAGAATCTACTGAGCTGCATCCACTCAGCTGCATGTACATCTACAGGTGCACCGTTCTGCTTCAAACTGATGAACTTTTCTTCCATTTCCTCCCGTGCAGTCCTCGGGAAGAACTTCTCCAAGAAACTCTTCGAAAAAACTACCCAACTGATCGGCTTGGGATAGCGGGTCTCTTCCACAAGCCACCATTCACGGGCATAATCCACTAACTGGATGCATACCATATCCACTCTCTTATCTTCTGGGATATGTGCCGCAAAGAGTAAATTCTCCGTATCAACCAGCCACTGCTCCGCTGGCAACGGCTCCTCCAAGCCAGTAAAAACAAACGGACCCAGTCTCCTGAAATCCGCAACGGTACCCACACGTTCAACTGGTCTGGCCACAACATTGTTCATGGACTGCTGAACGATCCGCAAACCTTCCTGAAAAGCTTCAGCTTGCTGCTGGTTCAGCTCGGTATGTCGCTTTTGGTTCTCCAACATCCCACGGATTACTCCAAGCATAACGGCTTCATCAACACGCCTTTGGTACGTTTTCAGATTCTTGTCTGCCATGTTCCTGAAATCAAAGCACCCAAAAGATTAGCATGATAACAGATTCAAAATATATATCAAGGATATGAATCAAGGCTAGAAATCTAAGTTACTTAAATAAAGTACCGCATTGTAACCATGCCGCGGTATCATAGCAACAATCACATAACTCCACCCAAATCGCCTAAGCCCTAGAGATAAAGAAAGGAAACCGGGTTTTCGAGTCGATATGCAAAGGAGGTTTGCATATCGTAAAAGTAGAATCAGGAGGAGGTTAAGATTCAAAAATGGTAAGACGGTAAGGTGGCAGGACATGTTTCCTAATCACGAGTATTCTGATTCGTGTATTGGGTCCAATACCCAACTACAAAAGAATCAAACCCGATTAACTTAAATCCTATGGCTCTGATACCAAAAGAACCATGTCACACCCCGCTTCCCAGAGTACGCTAAGATAGGCATGTGACATAGCCAACCATGCTACCTGTGGATAGGAAATATTCTTCCACAGTCACATTACGGCTGTAGAGATATCAAGAACAATAATAAACTATCTAATACATGTCCATAAGCCAGAATAAAACGAGTCAAGAATAAAATAACGCGGAAGCGAAAGATCCAATACGAGAATAAACTGGAATGTACGTCCCATAATGCGGGCTCACATCAGAAATGAAAATACCGAAAGTAAAATGAACTAACTACTAGCAAGTCCTCACTGCTCAGCCTGCTGACTGAAATACTCCTACTCGGCCTGCAGCAAAGGTAAAGAATCTGGGCCATGCAAAACCCAGACGTCAGTGCGTCATAATATCAAGCAATACTATAAACAGGGGTAGCAATATATACAGGTATGAGTATAATGGTAAAACAGGTATAACAATGGTATAAGTGAGGACAGTGAGGGTAATGTGTAGTGAGTAATCTAAACTAGTCTATTGGGTTAACTACTCTCAAGTCTCTGAAATCAATTTGATGAATCATCGATATAACTCAATAGTATCCCATGCGTGCCCGGGATCACGGTCTAAGACTCTCAGGTTGAATCTGAGACGTTCCGCAAGGCAGTAAAAGGGTAGTATGTAATGACGAGTGATGTCAGCAGCATCACCTCGGGGCTGGCCTAGCCCGTAAGACTGATCAGTAAAGGTATCGAACTGTTGAGTTACAAGTCAGGTTTCATCATTAATTTCCCCATACCCTCAAGTTATATATGTCAAGTTAGGTATTAATAAATCTGGAGCTAATGCCAACATAAGATTAAGTAGGTACAGGTTTGTCTGGATAGACAACAGGAAATGTCCGTTGGGACAGCAGGTCAAGTTTGTTGGCATTAGGAACAAGATCAGGTAGCAAGTCAAGCTATGGTACATCAGGTCAGGTCAAGTAGTGTAAAGGTATCATGTCATGTCAAAAGTGCATGATATCACGCCGTGTCAAGTAATAGGTGTATCAAGTCATGTCAGGGGTGCACAAAATGTCACGTGGGTGCTCATAATCAAACTATAATAAGCATGGGTATACCTGATCGCACGCCAAAAGCGTGTCGGATATTTAAGAGTTCTAAAGTTTAACCGCGATCAGGACGGTGTCGCTTTGCAGCTAGCCGCGATGAGCACGAGTCGATCCACAGGGAGACGGGGCGTTTTACGTTCTTGTTCTTATGAGTTAACGCGCGTGGCGGATTTGTTCGTTATCTAACCTATGTGTTATATTCAAGTATAAGGCTTGTTAGGAAACGATAGGATAGTGTAAGTTAATAGATTCCGTATTCAAGTACTTTGAGCCGAACTTAGCGATTGAAGCTAGAACAATCGGCAACAACGTGGATTGGGGGACTTAAGCACGGTATTCGTGGAATCCGGCCTATTGACCCTTGTCCGTCCGTTCTTGTCTCTTGCTTTCGCCTCCGGCCAAACTGAATGCAACCGGTCACGGTTAGGAATCACCTTTACCTTGGTAGGGTAGGGTGCCTAACGGAGCGCTTGCGTAAGGTTTGGGCGGAATTTCAAATGGAAAAGACGGGAAAAGGAATTGAAAAACAAAACGTTAACTTACAATATCTTTCTCTTTTCCTAACAATAATATTCACACCACCATTCACAAAACAACAAAGAGAGCAAAAGAAAAGATACAAAAAAAAAAAAGAAAAGATTACAAGCAAGTAATTAAATGATATGGTAATAAATTGCAAGAAATAAAAGACAAGAATGAAAATGCAAGTAAGTAAAGGAGCAAGTAAGAAAGACTAAGAACCATAGAACCCAAAACAAGACATGGGTTCAATAACCAAATCTTAAACTTGCAAGCTCAATGAAGAGCTTGCAAGATCAAGAAGAGGCAAAGAACTCATGGTGAATGAAGGCACAAAAAGAGAGCTTTATTAATCTTCAAGAATGATACAACCCCTTGAGATCAATAACCAACCCTTAAACTTTCAAGCTCAATGAAAAGGTTGAAAGATTAAGAGAAGCTTAAGAACTCAAGGGGGCTAAGCTATTTACAAGAAAAGAGAAAAGAAAACTTGGAATAAAGAATGACAATCCAAGACTCAAGAATGACCCCTTGAACCTTTGCCCACTTCCTGCTTTTATAGGCAGAAAAGAAAATTAAATAAACAATAAAAATGAGCTGACGTGGTATCAAGGGGGGTGTGAAGAACTGGAGCCCGCTGGATATGGTGGGGCCAGCCAGGCCGGTCCAAAGAGGAAGGGTCTCGGGCTAAATCCGAGGGAAAGGTCTTGTTTTTGGTGTGTTGATTTGTTAGGACCCCCACATCACTTTGGTCTAGTTTGTTTTCTCTGTTCTGACCTGGTTTGCACCCAATGCTTGGAGGGAAATTCGAATATCTAAATCAACACCAAATCTTTAGCATTAAATGCTCATAACTTCATATCCACATGTGACTTGATTCATGGCTGCCCCCATTATGGCTCATGCTGATTTGTTAGATTTGATTTCAGTTTTGGAAGGAAAAATCAACACATAATATTTAGCCTTGAATGCACATAATATTTAGCCTTGAATGCACATTATATCATATCTACATGTTCCTAAAAGTCTTGTGTACACACTTATTTGTGTTGGACCATTTAGATAAAAAGTGTGTACACAAACTTGTTGCAAAAGAAACTCATGAAGTATTGGTCGGTTTGCGGTTCTGGTTGCAGTGTCGGCTCTCAAATGATATATCCGTGCTTTTGAATGTATTTCCAGTATTTTGTCACGGATACCTGTAATCTGTATTACTGAACAGACACGGGTTAATAGTACCGATAAATACAACAAATAGATAATGAATGAGCGGTATTAGAATACAGTTTTCTGATATGAACAAATACCCCCAAACTTATCTTTTGCTCGTCCCGAGCAAAACCATTTATTCACAAAAGAAAATCCTAACCGCACTTTCGCAGGGAACGCAATTGCACTGAGCGTGTGCAACAAGCCGTTAAACCTCTAGGTGTCCCTAGTAGGAGGAGTGTTATCTCCTGAAGGTTTTCAGTGGATTCCACCCACAAAATCCCATCAAGCTAGTTTTGCGAAATAACTATGATTCAAACCCTAAGGTTTTGTTTTAAAGATAACAATTCTATTATCCTAAATCTAGAACTATCGAACCTTTATTTTTCACACCTCTCTTCTTATTTAACTTAAGATTTTATATGTCTTTACGTACAGTGCAAATAGTGTCGTTAAGTTTCAGAAGGATCGATTAAAGTCGTCATGTCACAAAATAAGGCCCAGATAAAAATTTAAAAAGGGTCACATAAGTTTTATAAAGAGTTAAGTATTTCTCAAGTTTCGTTTTCCAGTTAGGTTTCAAATTCAGAATTTCTATCTTCCTTAACAGGAAACTAGGTCTTATTTTTCACTCCACCTTTTTCTTGTTTTCATTTCATACACACCTTTGTGAATGTGCAATAGTCTTTATCATAGAATAAAACCTTCATATATCTGCTAGAAATACTTTTTTATAAAAACCTGTCTTTTGTCAAGATTATTCTCACACAAAGAACTGTTAGGAATTTTAACTCGGAGAGAACACTTGCTTGACTTTGTTTTAATCTGGACTTTCTAAGCTTCTTAGCGAGCTTTGGGCCAATGCTCCCAAACCAGTTGGTTTTAGGGCATTAGGTGTAGAGACACCCCAGCGGACTTAATTACTCAAGTTACCTAGGCCCAAAAACAAAAGACAATTTTAGCGTGAAAATCATGATGATTTAATGCGAACGAAGATATAACCGGTAGTTCAATTATTTTTTTGGATAAAAGACGTGTTTAGTGGGTTAGGTGTATAATCACTCCAATCAAGATTCAGATGGGTTATTCTTCAGAATTAGTTCTTATCAAGGCATCAATAATATCCCTTCATATCCACCTCTCTTTATAAACTAGTCTTGATATTACCTATTTCAGAACAAACCTATTTGATCCTCAGAAAATAATTTATCCACTTAAAGGTTTTCAGACATAATAGACTTGTCATCTAATTTTCAAAACTCACGACACGTGTAGTGTGATGTAAAGACGTATATTAGCTATAGTTAACTTCAAATGAGAGTTATCTTTCAGGTTTTCAAAATCTAAAAATAGGATTTAGTTATTCCTATCTTATCAAACAAAACCGTCGAAATATTGAATCTAAGTTCTCCCACTAGCTAACTTGACGACAAAGTTTTTATGTTTTTAGAAAATTTTCTGATTTTTATGGGTTTTTAAATAAGTATGCAAATGCAGAATATATAAATGAATGCGAAGGTAGAAAGCTTACCGAGCACACCCCCAAACTTAAACTTGACAGTGCCCTCACTCTCAGGCTCCACCAAGAGGGTCAAAATTGTCGGCGCTTCCCTTAAAGAAAATTTGTACAAAACAAAAAGAAAACCAAAAATATATACACAAAAAGTTTCCCCCCAAACTTAAGTAAAACAGTGTTTCCACTGTTTAAACGTTGAAGTTCAGGATTAGGGGGAGAGAACAGTTTCAAATTATACAAGGCCTTACACAGGCCAAAAGTTATCACCAAACATTCAAAAATTCTATCTCTGTAATATGCGGGTTGATGAAAGATGGTGAAGAGAAAAGAAATGGAGAATACGCGAGACCGTATGGAGATAGAAGCGGGATACAGTCTCGGTATATGAGAGAAAGAATGGTGAAAGGGAAAAAGAAATGGTGTACAAACTTGAGGGTGAAAATGGAGTGAATAAATTAGCGCAATTTGTAATGACCGATGTGTAAAAAGCGATTGTGCTAATTTATTAACCCGTCGAGAAATAGGGTCAAATCCCTCAAGATCCGTGAGAAAACATGGGTACGTCGAACTTAGTAAACCAGACATAGTAAATGAAAGTGACACGGTTTCTTGCGCGGTCGGAATGATTGAAAGGTTGGAAGGGAGTGCTTGAGGAAGGTTATCGGTTACAGGTTCAGGGGGTTGTACACCGTCAATGAAAGGGATAGGATGAATTGGAAAATCCGACTCATCAAGAAAAACTGGTTCATCCTCAAAAATATCCTCAAAATTTTCCTCAATATTCAGCACATCCATGCATTTATCCTCAAAATTCAAACGCATATGAGTTCGGGAAAAACAGTCAATGGCTCGGGATGATGAATTAGAGAGAAAAACTCATCCAAATCAACAGGTTCATCATCCAAAATATTCCCAGCGTCAATATCCTCAATCAAGTGAAAATCAATATTCTCAGACACCTCATCAAAAGCATGGACTTCAATCGATTCTGGTTCTAAGATGGAGGTGTAGAGGTCAAAAGGTTTAGGACTGGTTTCACTTGGAAGGGACCCTTCCCAATCGGGTAAATCAAATACTACAAAGCCGCACAACTCATTAACCTTTCTATCTTCAATTGGTGAATCGTTTGGAACATTAGATAGACATTCAAAACCGGAGTCGTGTGATTCAAGTTGAAACGGGATGGTTCGATTTGGAAGGGTATACAAGTCACTCTCTCCACTCAAATTCTCAACCTGTCCAACCGCCTCTTCATACATTTGAAAATTTGGAGCTAGTTGGAAACTAGGTACCGGCTCACTAGGTTTTATGAGGGCAGCCATGAAAGCATTCAAATCCATCATCTGTTAGCATGACGCTACCCTAAAGTCTTCCAACGACTGTTCTAGACTAGACATAGGTTGTGAAAGGGTTTCGGTAAAAAATTTAAAGTTGTTTGGATACTGAAAATTCCTAAATGGTGGTTTAGAAGCAGTGTCTAGGGAAGGCGCAAAAGTTGGGTAGGACTGGTAGGAATTGAATGGTTGGACAGGGGTAGGATCGACATACGAATAAGAAGGTGAATGGAATTGTTGATCCAAAGAATTTGTAGTGGTGAAAGGATGGAAAGATCGGCTACGGGATTGTTCAATATGTTCAGCGATGGACAAAGGACGACTTACAAAATGGGTATCAACATAAGAGGGTGGTGAAGGTTTAAACGGTTGATACAAAGTGGATTGCGGAGTACACGTGTTTATCCTAGACGCGTCTATGCGATCTTTCAATGAAATTTTGGGCATGGAGGGGTCGTTCGAAATTCGACCAAAGCAAGAACCGTAGGAAATTATGTCTGGTTGTGCGTACCAAAGTTTGGCAAGGGTTTTTCGAGGTGGGGTACCCATGTTATGAATAGAGAAAGAAAGAAAGGAAGAGAAAAGGAAGGGAAAAAGAATGTGATTTTTTTATTTTTTTGTTAGTAAGTAACAAAAGAATGAAATATACACACAAAAAGAATCTGGACCAAAAACAATCACGACACAAAAATACCACACACATAATCGTTCTAGGGTTCACCTAGGTCAACTAGACCTGCTCAAGAACTTGATTGTCGAAGTAAAACTGTGTCGGGAAAAGGGCTCAAGATATACTGATCACGAGGCCAGGTAAGTGCAGAGATAAGGGGAGGTTTTCCGACGCTTTCGCGAAGGTCCTTAATTAAATAACCCTTTCTCTTTTGGCGGTTTCGCCGTTAACACTTTCCTAAACACCCCGTAAACAATATACCGTTAAGCGGTGTTCTAAACACAATTAACCTCTCCTAGTGAGCGCGAAGTTCTTAAGGCTTAAAGTCTAGTTTCTTTTAAAATTTGTGCGGGTAAACGTTTATGCACAGTTTCGTGATTTGTGGGGCACGGAAAAGGTGATGGAATCCTTTACCATATGTTGTGGGGTTCGCTTGCCCTTAAGTCCTTATTAATGTATGCAATGCGCAATTCAATGAAAAAAAATTATTCAAAGAATTAAACAATCGTATTTTAGTTTAAGTTCGGCACTGCAACAAATACGGGTTAGTCAATTTTTGGCGTTTGCTAGCGAACTTGCAAAGAATCCTGCAAAGATATTATATTGGAAGCGTCGGATTTGAGAAGAAGGTGTTGGTAAAGTACGTACCGTTAAGTTGTGGGTTAAGAAACCCCCGTTGTATCAAATCCAGTAAGCTTGAAAAGTTCGCTTGCGCGGGTCAAACTACCCGGATCTTTGGCACTGTACTTTGTGACCACCTTAAGTTTGAATGTGCACTTTGCTCCCCACGTTCGCCGTTCGCAATTTCGCAAAAATCTGAAATGTCGGAAAAACGGATATTAGTGCGAAAAAGCGATACGAATGCCCAAATACCTGCACACTAAAATTTGAAACAAGCAAACAATACAAATGGGACAAAAACAGAACAATAGAGCACAAGGAAAAATTTTGGAGCAAAAATGAGGTGGTATGGCCGGCGTCGCCGGAAATGTAGGGGATGTCGCCGGTTTTCTCCTGGAGATAGGGCTCTAAATTTCTTCTGTGAAAACAGTGTTCTAATAGTATCACACTGGTATTGTTTATCTTTTTATTTTAGTTACAGAGTGCAAGCAGGTATAAAATCCAGAGAGCAAAATGGTTAGTTTAGTTAGTTTTTTTGTTTTGGTTTTGAAATTTTTGATTTTTATGTTTGTTTTTAAGAAAATTGTTAGATGGATATTCACAAGATTAACCCGAAATAACAAGAACAAAAACGTTACTGTCTCCCCGGCAACGGCGCCATTTGATCGCACGCCAAAAGAGTGTCGGATATTTAAGAGTTCTAAAGTTTAACCGCGATCAGGACGGTGTCGTTTTGCAGCTAGCCGCGATGAGCACGGGTCGATCCACAGGGAGACGGAGCGTTTTACGTTCTTGTTCTTACGAGTTAACGCGCGTGGCTGATTTGTTCGTTATCTAACCTATGTGTTATATTCAAGTATAAGGGTTGTTAGGAAACGATAGGATAGTGTAAGTTAATAGATTCCGTATTCAAGTACTTTGAGCCGAACTTAGCGATTGAAGCTAGAACAATCAGCAACAACGTGGATTGGGGGACTTAAGCACGGTATTCGTGGAATCCGGCTTATTAACCCTTGTCCGTCCGTTCTTGTCTCTTGCTTTCGCCTCCGGCTAAACTGAATGCAACCGGTCACGGTTAGGAATCACCTTTACCTTGGTAGGGTAGGGTGCCTAATGGAGCGCTTGCGTAAAGTTTGGGCGGAATTTCAAATCGAAAAGACGGGAAAAGGAATTGAAAAACAAAACGTTAACTTATAATAACTTTCTCTTTTCCTAACAATAATATTCACACCACCATTCACAAAACAATAAAGAGAGCAAAAGAAAAGATACAAAGAAAAGAAAAGATTACAAGTAAATAATTAAATGACATGGTAATAAATTGCAAGTAATAAAAGACAAGAATGAAAATGCAAGTATGTAAAGGAGCAAGTAAGAAAGACTAAGAACCATAGAACCCAAAACAAGACATGGGTTCAATAACCAAATCTTAAACTTGCAAGCTCAATAAAGAGGTTGCAAGATCAAGAAGAGGCAAAGAACTCATGGTGAATGAAGGAACAAAAAGAGAGTTTTATTAATCTTCAAGAATGATACAACCCCTTGAGATCAATAACCAACCCATAAACTTTCAAGCTCAATGAAAAGGTTGAAAGATCAAGAGAAGCTTAAGAACTCAAGGGGACTAAGCTATTTACAAGAAAAGAGAAAAGAAAACTTGGACTAAAGAATGACAATCCAAGACTCAAGAATGACCCCTTGAACCTTTGCCCACTGCCTGCTTTTATAGGCAGAAAAGAAAATTAAATAAACAATAAAAATGAGCTGACGTGGCATCAAAGGGGGGTGTGAAGAACTGGGGCCAGCTGGATGTGGTGGGGCCGGCCAGGCCGGTCCAAAAAGGAAGGGGCTCGGCTTAAATCCGAGGGAAGGGTCTTGTTTTTGGTGTGTTGATTTGTTAGGTCCCTCACATCACTTTGGTCTAGTTTGTTTTCTCTGTTCTGACCTGGTTTGCATCCAATGCTTGGAGGGAAATTCGAATATCTAAATCAACACCAAATCTTCAGCATTAAATGCTCATAACTTCATATCCACATGTGACTTGATTCATGGCTGCCCCCATTATGGCTCATGCTAATTTGTTTGATTTGATTTCAGGTTTGGAAGGAAAAATCAACACATAATATTAAGCCTTGAATGCACATTATATCATATCCACATGTGCCTAAAAGTCTTGTATACACACTTATTCGTGTTGGACCATTTAGATAAAAAGTGTGTACACAAATTTGTTGCAAAAGAAACTCATGAAGTATTGGTCGGTTTGCGGTTCTGGTTGCAGTGTCGGCTCTCAAATGATATATCCGTGATTTTGAATGTATTTCCAGTATTTTGTCACGGATACATGTAATTTTATTACTCAGCAGACACCGGTTAATAGTACCGATAAATACAACAAATAGATAATGAATGAGCGGTATTAGAATGCAGTTTTCTGATATGAACAATACCAAAACAAGTATGGGGTACTAATGGAACAATAAAATGGAACATTGTAATGTGGTATGCAAATAGGTACAGATTAAAACATATGGATGCACGGTTATCGATTTGAGTTAGGGTTATGGTTCTAACACTAATTAAATACACTTTATCAAATATGGAATGTTAAAATCTCATTATTATGTGTTAAATGATCTAGGAATGCAATTGTATATATAATAGGCTAAATGGATGCAAACGGATGTCCGACAGGTTATAAACTATTAAAATGGTATTATGGGCTATGCAACCAAGCACTATGTGATATAAATATGGATGTGGGTACAATGTATTATAACCTAATATGCAACATGATATGTTTCAGGTTCTAGATCTAAAAATGATACACACGGAACATCGAAATGTTAAACTGGAACATGTGGCATTATATGTAACCTACAGGTTTACTATGCACTTAAATAAGTATAAAATAATATAAATAGCATGTAGAATGTTTTACTTGCCTCGACAGATCAAGAAAGGGGTGTACGGAACGTCTCACGTCGACGGAAAAAGTCGCGATGCGCGCACGGAACACGGAACGGATCCAAAAAACGCACAAGGTGATCACACGGGTCAGGTACGCTCGCTGGGTCGTCGGGATCGTCGTCGGCACGACCGGATTCCGGCAATCTAAAATCGCAGTGAACCTTTATAGCAAGAAAGAAAAAGAAAGAATCGAGAAAAGGAAGAGAAGAAGAGGTTGAGCAGAAGGTAAGCTGACTGTGATTCAGAGAGGAGTCGTGAGGTGTCGACGGCGTCGACGGAGCTCCGGCTATATGATCTGCAGAGGACAGCGGGCATCATAAAAAAACCGAAGAAAGAAAAGAAAAGAAAGGAAGAAGAGAGAAGGAGAGGAGAGGGAGTGCAGGGCTCACTGGGGGTGCACGAAGTCGAGAAGACGAGAACGAGATCACCGGCGGCGATCAACTCCGGCTTTGCGAGGCGTGCAGGGGTGCTCGGCTATTCTCGGGTGCATGTGAGGGCTCGGGGAAGAGAAGAGATGGAGGTGGAGGCGAGGAGGGTGAGGAGGCGACGAGGTCGGGAATGGCGTCATCAGTGTTTTGCGCGACGGCGAGGTGGAAGCAGCGGCCAGGGTTTCATTTATGGGTTCGTTTGTTTAAAAAAAAGAAGGAAAGGGAAAAATATTATATAGAGAGGGAGAGAGAAAGAATATACGAGGAGAGAGAAAGAGGGATTCTGAGAGAGGGAGAGAGAAAGAGAGAGAGAGAGAGAAGAGAGAAAGGGAGAGGTGAGAGAAAGGGAGAGGTGAATAGGAAGGAGAGAGAAATTTGGATTTTTGTGGGGGAAAGAGAGAGAAAGAGGTAGCGGTGAGGGGGAGAGAGAGAAAGAGAAAGAACGAAAAGAGGAAAGAAGAGAGAGTTAGAGTGGGGCCGGCGCAAGAGAGAAGAGAGGCTGGGGGTTTGTTTAAGAAAAGATTTTTAAAAAAATTTAAAAAGATTTTAGTTGTTTGGGAAAACCTTCTGAGCAGTAAAAAAATATATTCGAGCTAATATTAAAATTTTAAATAAATGAATTTTGGCGAGATACAAAAGTATTTCAAAACGCGCCCGGGTCGGGTCTAAAAATTCAGGTTTTAAATACGAAAAATAATTGTGACTTCCAAATTTTAAAATGAATGATTAGGTAACGAAAATGCATACCCCCAAGAACGGATGCACGTACGTGCGCGTAGCTATCCAAACACGTCTGTTTCACTGAACGGGATGAGAACACGACGTGCGGACGCTACCACGGGGTTAGGGGTATCATGCAGGCTATAAAATGCAATTTTAATTTATTATACATGACCTAAAAATGGTATATGTAAAATATGCGATGCTAGATGAAATGCCAGTACGCAGTCCACATTAAATGCACGTGTCTATTTAACAAGTCAGGTTTATAAATATGAATTAACCAGTCCAAGCAAGCGGGTCGGGTCGAATGCAATGTAAATGTAAAATTATTATTCTCACCCAAACACGATAAATAAATAAAATACCACAGATAAATAAATACGGAAACAGAAATTGGTATAACTGAACTCGGTTGTTACACAATCTCCAACTCGAATTTCCGAAAATCTTCGATTAGCTCCTTCTATGCAGTCAACATCCGAATTGCTGGTAACCGACTAAGCGCATTCGGCACTACATTAACTTTCCCCGGATGGTACTTAAGATCAAGATCGTAGTCAGCCATCAGCTCCAACCATCTACACTGCCTCATGTTAAGCTCTTTCTGCATGAACACATACTTTAGGCTTTTGTGATCGGTGAATACTTCGACCCTTTCGCCCAATAAGTAGTGTCTCCAAATCTTCAAAGCGAAAATCACAGCTGCTAGCTCCAAATCATGAGTTGGGTAATTCTTCTCATGGGTCATCAACTGCCGTGATGCATAAGCTATAACTTTCCCATGCTGCATCAAAACACATCCCAAACCTTTCCCAGATCCATCGCTGTGAATCACCAATCCTCCGGAACCGTCTGGTACGGTCAAAATAGGAGCGGTTATCAACCTCTGCTTCAACGCATCAAAAGCTGACGTACATCTATCCGTCCATACGAACGGTACTTCCTTGCGCGTAAGCTTGGTCAAAGGATCAGCTAAGCGAGCAAAATCTTTCACGAATCTTCTGTAGTATCCTGCAAGTCCCAGAAAACTTCTGATCTCCGCTACATTCCTCGGAATTGGCCAATCTTGAACTGCTGCAATCTTCTCAGGGTCAACGGCGATTCTATCTCCGGATACGACATGCCTCAAAAACTTCACTTCTACAAGCCAAAACTCGCACTTACTCATCTTTGCATATAATCTTTCTTGCCTCAATGTTTGCAGTGCGATCCTCACATGTTCCGCATGCTCTTCTAGGCTCCTCGAGTAGACCAGAATATCATTGATAAATACCACTATAAACTGGTCCAAGAACGGTGAAAAGATTCGGTTCATCAAGTCCATAAATATCGCCGGTGCATTCGTGACTCCGAATGGCATCAGTAAATGTTCATAATGTCCATATCGAGTTCGGAACACAGTCTTGCAAATATCCTCTGATTTAACTCGAACTTGATGATATCCGGATCGCAAGTCCAGCTTCGAGAATACCCTCGCGCCACTGAGTTGCTCGAACAATTCGCCAATGCGAGGGATCGGGTACTTGTTCTTAATAGTCACCTGGTTTAATTCTCGATAATCGATGCACATCCTCCTTGTGCCATCTTTCTTCTAGACTAGAAGAACTGGAGCTCCCCAAGGTGAATTACTGCTTCGAATCCAACCCTTCTCTAGCAATTCGGTAACCTGCTTCTTGACTTTTCCAACTCCACTGGTGCCATCGGATAGTACGCCTTTGAGATTGGCGCTGCTCCAGGAGCAAGATCGATCACGAACTCCACATCTCATTTTGGCGATAAACCCGGGATGTCCTCGAACACATCCATGAACTCTCGAACTACAATTGGCGCTTCCTTATTATCAACTTTCATCGACGAAAGAACACTGTGTGTCAGCCTATCCCTAAACTCGACTGGCCCGACGGAACTGCTACCTCCAGCAAAAACAAACTCCGGATGTCCGGGAATCTGGAAAATCACTTTTTTTGCCCTACAATCAATATGAGCATGGAAAGTGCCGAGAAAGTCCATTCCCAAGACAACATCATAACTGCCGGTATCGATCACCAAAAAATCTGCAAAACATGAACTGGTAAGCAATGAAACTGAGAGAACCAAGGTAATAAAACGACCATGGAACAAGGAAATGAAACAAGACCAGGACTCCAAGTTACTTAAATAGAGTACCGCATTGTAACTATGCTGCAGTTCATAATTACAATCACATAACTCCGTTCAAGTCACCCAAATCCTAGTATCAGAATCAAAGGAACAGGAAGAAACAATAGGGAACTAAAGGTTCCAAGCCGAGATGCAAAGTTGTTTGCATATCGTCAAAACAAGGATCAAGAGAAAGATATGATTCAAGAATAACGATAACAATGTGGCAGGACATGTTCCTAATTACGAGTTTTCCGATTCGTGCATTGGGTCCAATACCCAACTACAAAAAGAATCAAACCCGATTAACCTAAATCCTATAGCTCTGATACCAAACAAACCCTGTCACGCCCCGCTTCCCAGAATGCGCTAAGATAGGCACGTGACAGAGTCAACCATGCTACCTGTGGATAGGAAACATCCCTCCACAGTCACATTACGGTTGTCAAGAGATATCAAGAACAGTAGAAATAAAAATAAACTATCTAGTACATGTCCAAATGCCAGAATAAACGAGTCAAGAAATAATATGCGGAAGCAATAGATCCAATAAACAATAATAATCTGGAATGTATGTCCCAAATACGGGCTCACATCAGGAAATGAAAAGTGCTGAAAGGAAACTAAACTAAAATACTAACAGGTCCTCATTGCTCGACCTGCTGACTGAAATACTCCTGAACGGCTTGTAACAGAGAAAAAGGATCTGGGCCATGCAAAACCCAGATGTCAGTGCGTCATAATATCAATAATAATATAATCAGGGGGTAACAAGTCATGCAAGCATGGGTATGAATAGTAATAAAATTATGACAGTAACATGAATAAGAAACAGTGAAGGGTATAAGCACATGTGACGTGCGGTGAGTAATCTAAACTGTGCTACTGGGTTATCTATTCTAAAGTCTTCGAAATCAATTAATGTAATCCTCATCGTAACCCATCGGTGATTATTCCGTTACGCCCAGAAAAACGGCAAACAATAGGTATTCCGTAACGCCCTGAAAAACGGCAAACAATAGTTATTCCGTAACGCCAGGAAAAACGACAAACAATAGGTATTCCGTAAGGTCCGGAAAAAATGGCAAACAATATGATAGCCCTTTGATTTACGTTCGGTTACATTCTTGATTTCCCCATGCCCCCAAGTTGTGTGTTCAAGTCAGGTATTGAACAATCTGGAGCTAATGCCAACACAGGATCAAGCAGGTACAGGTTTGTCTATACATACAATAGGATATGTCCATCGGAACAACATGTCAGGATTGTCGGCATTAGAAACAGGATCAGGTAACATGTCAAGTAGTGATATATCAGGTCATGTCAAGTAGTGCACGGGTATCAAACGGGTGCTCGTAATCAAACTGTAGCAAGTATTGAATCAGGGTGAAAGTACAGATGTACAATAAAAGCATGGATGAACAAATATCGATCAGAGGTTACATCATGACTATGTAGGGTGTACAATATCAAGCATGGGGTGTCGATATAACAACAATATGTAATAATGTGCCATGGTATGCAAATTGATATATAATTAATGGTATGGATGCACAATAAAACATGGATGCATAATTAACTATTAGGGTTATATTTACAGTTCCAAGACTAAATGGGATGCACATTATTAAGTATGGGATGTTACTACAATAATAATATGAATTAATGTGATCTATAAATGCAGTTATATATATTTTAAATAATATGGATGCAAACAGGTATCCGAAAACAGTAAACTTTTAGTATGGATGTACAATGTGATAAACAGGTAACATTTTACACATATGGATGCATAATAATATACCTAGCATGTAGCAAGATGAATTAGCATGCGAATAGATATGTAAATAGTGATATAATAATATTAACATGGATAACATATTCAAACCGATTAATAACTGTAAAAGTGGTATTGATTAACCATGCTCAAGAAAGTTCCGTTCAGAAATTCAGCGTTACCCTGATTAGTAAAATAGCTTAAAAATAACAAATGTTCTCCAAAAGGGACGTGTCTTATACCAAAACAAAGACAATTCAATAAGGTTTTCATTTTTATAAGTTGAAGTATCTCAGGTTGTTCCTACAAAAATTTATGAACATTCGAAGTTGAAAGTTTGCTGCTGGAATTTCCCTGGACAGCAGTTTAGAGATATTTTCATTTGCATTTTACGTTATTTAAACAATTTATTTTGCAAGTAAATATTTCATAAAGTTATAGCATTCTTAGTTATCTTCGTAAATAACTAAAGAACGTATACTAATGATTTTTCTATTATTTATAATGAATTTTATAAGGTAAGGTGTACAGTAAATTTCAGATTTGTCGTATCCATTTTGCAACGACGTTTCATGTGTAAACTATAATATTTTCAAACTATATTTTGTATAACATTATAAAATACAGATTATAAACAAATTAAAGATAACAATAAGAAATATTACACTGATATATATTTTTATAGATATAACTATAGTATGTCGCAAGTTGTAAACTTTCATACATTTTATATTATAAAACCGATTAACGTTAAATAACTACGGTGTATAAATTATATAGATATAGATGTATGATGATGATGATGATGATGATACGGAAACATATAAATAAATTACATAAAGCATAGCATATAGCAAGTTGTAAACTTGCCTCGATCGAATCACGCGACGGATACGCACGGTACGTCCGACATCGGTAAATCGTAGCAACGCACACGCAGCACGCTGGACGGGTCCAGACAAGGCAAGAGGATGATCACAAAAGCAAGGTACGTTCACTGGATCACTCGGATCGTCAGTGACGAGCAAGGCTCCTGCGGTGATCACCGGAATCAAGAAACAAGATCATGAAAAAGAAAGAAGAAAGAAAAAGAAGAGGAGGCTGTGTATTAAATAAGGAAAGAAAAAAATAAATAAATAAAATATATATATATGCAGAGGAGAGAGAGAGAGAGAAAGGGGTTTTTATTAAGGTTTAGATTTTAATTTAAAAAGATTTTGTAAGTTATAAATATTTTAAACTGTTAAATTTTAATAAAGATATTAAATGAAATAAAATTGGATTTTCTGGTAAATACAAATTTAGTCCAAAATACGCCCGGGTCGGGTCTAAAATTCAGTTTCAAAAATATAAAAATATACATGTCGACCAAAACTCAAATTGGATGTCCGGGTAACGAAAATGCATACCCCCAAGAACGGATGCACATACATGCGCGTAGTCATCCAAACAAGTCCGTTTCACTGAACGGGACGAGAACAAGATACGCGGATGCTACGACAGGGTCAGGGGTATCATGCAGGCCATGCTAGATATTTTTAAAATAGTTTACTTGACTTTAAATGTTATATTAAAAAATTGCAGATGCCAGATAAAATGCCAGTATGCAGTAAAAAATGAAAATGCAAGAATCCATGTAACAGGTCAGGATAAATCATAAACATGAATTAAGACAGGTTTCAAGCAAGCGGGTCGGGTAAAATGCAAATACAAATCTCAAAATACTATTCACAACCAAAGCACAGTAAACCAAGAAACTACCATAAATAAGTAAATACTTGAACTGGAATTGGTATAAATAAACTAGGGTGTTACAAATATAATATACAACGCCGAAAGGCGAGTATCAAAAACTCAGAAGAAAACCAAACATCCTTAAGAAAACCAGAGAAGAATCATAATAATACAAGCGCGCGAGTCTAAGGTCGAAAGAATATACAACCGGCCTTCTAAGTCTATCAAATATACAAGTCTGGTTGATGGAGTTTACTAGATACAGCTGAAATTTATAAAGTACAACGGTGGTCACGATGCAAGTGAACTGTCACGCCCCGCTTCCCAGTATATGGGCAGAGTACGCAACTGGCCGCTACATATTTACTGTGAAGTAAATACGATAAGCGTATCTAAGCAATATAAATATAAATGCACAAGAGACAAGATATAATAAAACAGCAACTTTATTTATTCACATTCTTTTTACAATACATGGAATAAAGCGATGCCTAAACAGTGGCATAACAGAAATGGAAATACAAAATATAAAGAAAATGTACAAGTGAAACTATAGCTCGGGTGTCACGACCCGAAAAGTACGGAACATGACCGGCACTTAAATTACGGACGTCTTGAGGCGTACGTAATCTAAGTAAGCCAAAACCCAGAAATCAAAACCAAGGAAGCAGTAGAGTGAAGGAAAAACCAACTTAAAGCAAGTAGTTTTAATAGCATAAGCCGAATTATGCGTTTCTAAAAACATCAAATATTTCCTGAAAATTTCGGCAGAGTCTCCTTTTTAAATACTGGCCCCCAAATGGGATACAACATGAATAGTATACGAAATGAATAAAAAGGCATCCCCAAGCGGGAGCTAGCTCTTCGTCAATCGACGGTCACAACCATGCAGGCAATATAATATACAACGCCAAGGGCGAGGATCAAAACTCAAAATGAAACTCAAAACAGCAAGAAATCCATAGAAATACAACGCGCGACTCTAAGGTCGAAAGAATAAACATCACTGGTCTCTATCTCTGAAATAAATACATATTTGGTTGATGGAGTTTCTAGATACAACAGAATAATAATATACAAAATATAATGATGGTCACGATACAAGTGAACCCACCTACTAGCAAATCACCCGGAAAAGGAAGTAGTGCCAGCAAAGCCGTAATGAAACCTGTACGGCAAAACCTGCAAGAAACTGTGGCACAACGGGGGTGAGTTGCCTACTCGTGAATAGAAAACATCTACGAGCAGAAACCGCATGTATGACACAATCCTAGGTCATATGATCATAATATATCCTCAAATATATAATCTGTAGCCTATAACAATGGCTAGGGTATACCTCTAAAAACTGTAATACCAAGTGCTCGTGTCAGTGCCGCAGGTAGCAATATATCATATGGATGAGGTATGAATGCATGGAAACAGAATACATGAAAATGAAGAAACTGATTTCATAACTTAGTGAGATTTTTCTTGTATATTTAAAACGAGGTATCATAATGAAATCAGCAACAACAGTGTCTAGCATCGACACAAAAAATAAATCTCAATCTCAATGTCTCAGGCTCGGTACCTCAATATCTCAAAAATCTCAGTGTCTCAATCTCACTATCTAGGGTGCCGTCAGTCTAGACCGGCCCATAATATCCATCACAAGACCACGACGGTATCCTCCGGATATCCGACGTGTCGGGTAAAATCACCGGTCGGCAGTGCTCCCCTGCTAGGCTCAACGCCATCCTCTGTGACCTTCTCGCCCCGGGGTACCGCACCGGGCCCACCATATACCCGAAACGGTTCATCCAACTCCTCGAATCGGGTCTCGAAATCCATCAGCAAACTCATAGTGGACGACTCATACATCATGGGAAAACCGCACTTTTCATTTAAAAAGAGAGAGAAAAGAAGTTTATAAATGTTTTTGCGGTTTTCCCCCAAATCCAGGAAATCTCATGAAAATCCGAATCCAAATCATCGATGACATGTAAACAGTGAATATAAGCATAAAAATCCATGAATGCAGCATAGCAGTGAATAACAATATGCATGAAGTAGCAGGTAGTAACTGCAATGTCTAAACTGGCATATAAGGCAAGTACACTAATATCATGTCGAAGTTATTAACTAACAAGCTATGTCAATGTAATAGTATTTTCTAAAGTGTACGTGAGATGGAAATTACCGATGAAGATGTGTGTGAGCCGGCAAGTAAGTGTACGTGATACATACGCATCATCGGTAATGGTGCTGGTGTCCTAACAGCATGATATCAACAGTGGAATATGAAATCACAACATAAGTATGCGATGCGGAGCGAACAGCAATAATGTGCGGGAGCTGAAAACTAGACACAACGATAACTAATCTGCATTTAATATGAATATAAATCATACAGTAGTGCCTTTTGAAATAATACGAATCGCGGTGTTTTGAAAATAAGGGCTACGGTGTTTTTTAAGAAAAGATACGTTCTTTGAAATATCCGTAGAATCCCTTGACCTGTCTTTTAAAATACCCATGATTCGCTAGTTTTTGAAATAGGTACGAATCGAATCTAGTCTAACAACTACACTAAACTATAGGGCTGAGCTAACAGGCTAACTGAAAGGTAAGGAAACCACCTAACATCTGAGTCGATACGTATTTATATATATATATATTAGTCGGTGATCCCGTCTCAATAGTATCATATCCGATACAGTATCTATAATAAAACATCCCCAAGTCAAGAGTGAGGATCTATCATCAATATATAGCTCGTACGTAAATCCGTCGTACGGCATCCCAAATCTAGGAACGGGTCAATATCACATTCATCATATTATTCATCTGGTATCCTCTTTCTCAAAGATCATAATCCGGGGTACTGACCTACGTCTAGTACAATACTGAAACCGCCTAAGTATGCATGAACATGTGTGAAACACTACGTCAAACGACCCGCTACAACGTCGTGTCGTACCACAAATACGAACCCTGCCAAATCACCGATCTCACGGCCTCAAATCAAATCTCATCGACTCATCTCAATCCTAAGTACTATCTTCAAATCCAGTATATGGTCACATAGTCCCATACCCATGTGAACACATAAATATATAATCCCATATACGCACATGTAAAAGAAAGGACGTATGCAAGTATGTGCGTGCGTGTGTGTATAGGTGCAACCCCTACTCTAGGGTTTCGCAACTATACTAAACCAATCCAAGAACACTAAAAATCCAGCTTTATCATCAATCAGCTCAAACAATATATAATAAATATATGTGTGTATACGTATTCGTATACATCACCACGAACTGCGGGGGTGCTATACGCCATCCACCCGACTTCTCCCCGTAGATATAAATCTACTCACCTGATCTGCGCTTGCCAGTGCCGACGTCGCTACGCGCTTGCTTGTCGTCTTGAAGTCCACATGGGGTACCTACATGTCATATATAGTATCGTATCACATTAACATCCGACTCATGACCAAAACGACACACGAATCTCACATAGGTCAAAACCTATGGTTGCTTTCACAAATCAATCCAAAAACGCTCGACGTCGGCGTACAAACGCCGCTTGATCGAGTAAAACACCAAACGTACCAATCATGGTTTCAAAACCCACTAACTGTATAAGAAATAGGGATTAATTCATCAAATCCATAAAATTAAACCAATCGTTTTATTTTCCAAAAACCTAGTTATCACAAATTCCCATTTCGATTCAAAACTTGATGTTTTAACCAATCTACAAATTTTAACGATTCAAATGGCTAAAATGCTCATTAAATAACATAATTAGGTCTTACAAATCACTTTCATAAATTAAACCCATCAATTTGTATAAATTCCAAATTCCTGGTTTGCAAAAATACCGATTTTAACTCTTTTAAAAGTAACAATTTGTAAACTAGCAACTAGATTAGTTTTAGCATTCCATTAACATGTTAATCTCCATATTAAAACCATAACCAATTTATAAAAACCCCAACTAGATTTTAAATTTCACATTTTCAATAATTTCTAAAAACCTAGTTTAGAAAAAAAAAAGCTTAATTTGGACATTTTACATCTAACAATTTACATATTATCAAAAAGATTAACTTTTCATTTCCTTAAGATGATAATCTACACTTTGCAACCATGATTACATGATAAGAACCCTAATTGAAAAACACAAACCCTTACTAGATTTTCCAAACATTCAATTAAACCCATAATATTAACTAATTATGTTTGATTTAAAGTATTTAACAACAATTAAGCAAAGGGTTAGAATTTATACCGAATCAATTTGAAGATCCTACAAGCACACATAGCCTCCCAAATTGCAATCTTGTTCCCTAGATCCATACTAGAATGGTCAAGTAAAAATGGGTAGGGATTAGATTTTGATTTTGTGGGATTTTTGAAGCATTTTGGATGATTTTTTGATGGAATTTTGTGATGAAATGAGAGGGGATTTTTTGTGAGGGGCTGCTGTTGGAGGGAGAGGGGAGGCTCGGCTAGAAATGGGGAGGGGAAGAGAGAGAGAAAGAGTGGTGTGGGTATAAGGAATGGTCAAAGTCAACAAAGTCAAGCTTCTTTCTTTATTAAACCCCTTTTTCTTTACTCTTCTCTTGATTTTTCTTTTAACAATTCAAGTGGGGAAAATGAGGAGGCACTTGGGCTACTGATTTGGAGAGGGGAGAGAGGGTGTGGGTGAGTGTGGGTAAGGGAAAAAATGATAAATGTTATACCCCAATATCTATTTGCGCTAATTTCACTATTTAAGCCTTTTTCTTCGATATTTTCTAAAACCGTTTTGACAATTTTTTTTCATTTCAAAAACAACATGTTAAAATTTTTTTTAATGTGTTATGATGCACAAAATTTGTTTCAACTCATTCCAATTTGTAATTTTCCCTAATTAAATGTATTAGTGACGACTTAAAATAATATTAAAATAATTATTTTCGGAAAAAATTTCAGAAATTTAGAAATTTTACCAGTGGCTCAATAAACACCAAATACTAGCAATTTCATAGCTAGAATATGTATATTTAATTTTATAATAAAGATATTTATATTTTTACTTTTTACAGAAAACCCTTTTATTTTAACGATTTTCCGAAATTTTACCGAAACGATTTTCAAAACGTTAAAATCTTTTCCCCTTAAAGAAATTCGGTCCCCGAATTTAAATTAAAACTCCCCCCAAATACTATAACATTTCAGCGAAACCATCAAGTCGTCGGGGCTCCGAAATCATAAATACATAAAACACATCGCAGCGCAATGCATGCGCACGAAAAATAGATATATAAACCAAAAATCAAAACTCCGTCAAGCATCCCGCAATCATCGGAGTTATGATGAAGACACCAATGTCAAGATCCAAAACGAAAATCAATATGATATATATCAAAACTACACCTGTAAACGTCAAAACTATATAGGTAAACATCATTAAAACATCTGGAAGCAATGCATGCCAAGTATACTCAGGTAATGTTCTCTGACTAGTCCTGCTCGGTACTAAACCAAATAGCAAGTATCATAAAATATACTGCTCCAAAAGAAATCAATCCCAAAATATATGAATGCCACGCGCGTCTGGTGCGCACGGAAATCGAAATCCGTGAATGTGCCATACATGTGCACCAAAACAAAATCTAAGTGCAACGGGTGTGCACGAAAACACCTGTCAAGGGCAACGTGGTGCCAGACAGCAAAACCAGGTGCATCTGATATGAACGAAAAAATCTCGATTTAGTGCATCTGGTGTGCACCTAAATCGCATCAAGTGCTTTAAGTATGCGCAAAATCCAAATAAAGTGCACAATGTGCATGAAAACGAATATCGAATATCACAATCGAAATCGACGGTATACAACAAACTTCAATCAAAATCCTGATCAAGTAAAACGTGGTATAAAATCTCACCATCCTGTGCATCGGCGTGCACAAAAGCCAATCAAATACTAAAAGTGCATGAAAACTATGCCGACAGCATAAGTCAAATCATATGCATGCCCTAGGCATGAAATCAAATATCATGAAACTCGGTCATCAAAACTCAGTCATGAAATAAATCACCCAAAAATACTGAAATCCAAAGTGACGGATACGTGATGGTCAATCACAAAATCACAACTCATAAATACTGTCGTCAATATTTCCGTCCTTTAAAGTCGAGATGGTGTCGGTGCATCCAATGCTAGCAGAGCAAGATATCTACTTTCCTTCTGATCATGGCATGTCGCCTAATGCCCTTAGGCTCTCGTCTCTCACTGCAGATTGCTAAGTACATAGCTCCTCGGCTCAACGGTCCAATATAGAAACGATAATGGAAGCAGTCCGCTCTGACACATCCTGTAAAGATCTCTGGCCAACTATCATGGTTACTCATAACATATCTCGTCGACGATGCCGAACTTTGGCCTACTGGGTGTGCGTCATATGACCGCTCCTGGGTCCAGGTCTTCTCGTTCAGTATTTCCAGAAAGGTCCTGTCAAAGTCTCTCCCAAGTCTCGTTTCTGCCGAACTGCCCGGAAGTTATCATCCTTTTACCATATCTATTTCTTATTCCAGAACGGCTGCATACTCATCACGACTCCTCCTGGAATATATATCCATAGTCAACGCTCCTGCTTGCGTATCACATCTCTGATGTCGGCGGAGTGGAACGTCGCCTCGTCAAGATCTCGTACGAACCTCTTACTCCACTTTTCTCTAATGTCGACTGCTACGGACTCGCCTCGTCGTGGCTGCATGGACTGTGATCCAACGGCTATACTCGTATCTGGAGTCTCCCAAGTAATGCATCCCACCGCATAGCATCCGAATGAAGTCGAACCATTCGACCGATTCGTCAAAACCTCATAATCCCCCAAGAGCTCAACATCTTGGATACAGTTTAATAGTATCGAGTACATACCACAGCATTGGTGGACCAGCCGTAGAAAGGAAAACCCAAGCCTCACTAATGGCGCCGCGGAACTGCCGCAAACCCTAAGGTTCAAAGGCTTTCACACGATCATTATGTCGAGTTAGGGTTTCATTCTTCTAGAGGGTCCATAGAATTTCCTGCATGTCTTTCCGAATACTTTAAACTTGGAATATGGGTTTCTGACATTCGATCGCCTCTATCGACTCTCAATGTATCAGCGTGAAGTCGTTTCTAGCTGGAATCAATCTATCTGATGACCTCACATCGGGTAAGCGAACGAACCACATGTCCTAGTCTTTCATCCTCGGGTGACTAGCGATCTTCTGTCAAATCTCTAAGTACAACTCGTACTGCAATAGCTCCAACATCTGGGGCAATATCACGTCGTTCGCCGCAACAACTAGCGCATTCGTCCGCACGCTGAACAGTGCTTCAATCATCAAGAATAGTCGGTGCATCGACGGTCATCACATTCCGGCTGGCCTCTTGCAGTGGCCCTATCCTCTGGTGCTGTTCTGTACGTTCGAGAAATCTCATAAAAGCGATCCATCAAACGCTCGTAGCTTGAAAACGCAATAAAACGAAGCCTCCCTATCCAATCGTATGTCCCTGGAATCACACCCTGGTCGGTCCTCGTTTCGTGACGAGCTCGTGCTGACCGCAACTCTAGTCGTAGCTCTCCACGCCCGTGTAACCGTGGTAACAAAACCATAACTGGTACCGATGAGGCTAGATCATAGGAAGGAATATAATACTGTGCAAGGAAATGTACATCCTAAGGCTCCTTAAGCGGAGTAGCGTATCATAAGTATGCCGCGGAACATACCCACGGTACGTCACTCTACTTTAGTCACCTACTCCATCAATCAAGGGTTATCCTACACTCCGAAGGTAAAACCTAACGCTCTGATACCAACTTTGTCACGACCCGAAAAGTACGGAACATGACCGGCACTTAAATTACGGACGTCTCGAGGCGTACGTAATCAAAGTAAGCCAAAACCCAGAAATCAAAACCAAGGAAGCAGTAGAGTGAAGGAAAAACTAACTTAAAGCAAGTAGTTTTAATAGCATAAGCCGAATAATGCGTTTTTAAAAACATCAAATATTTCCTGAAAATTTCGGCAGAGTCTCCTTTGTAAATACTGGCCCCCAAACGGGATACAACATGAATAGTATACGAAATGAATAAAAAGGCATCCCCAAGCGGGAGCTAGCTCTTCGTCAATCGATGGTCACAACCGTGCAAGCAATATATTATACAACGCCAAGGGCGAGGATCAAAACTCAAAAGGAAACTCAAAACAGCAAGAAATCCATAGAAATACAACGCGCGACTCTAAGGTCAAAAGAATAAACATCACTTGTCTCTATCTCTGAAATAAATACATGTTTGGTTGATGGAGCTTCTAGATACAACAGAATAATAATATACAAAATATAATGATGGTCACGATACAAGTTAACCAACCTACTAGCAAATCACCCGGAAAAGGAAGTAGTGCCAGCAAAGCCATAATGAAATCTGTACGGCAAAACCTGCAAGAAACTGTGGCACAACGGGGGTGAGTTGCCAACTCGTAAATAGAAAACATCTACGAGCAGAAACCGCATGTATGACGCAATCCTAGGTCATACGATCATAATATATCCTCAAATATATAATCTGTAGCCTATAATAATGGCTAGGGTATACCTCTAAAAACTGTAATACCAAGTGCTCGTGTCAGTGCCTCAGGTAGCAATATATCGTATGGATGAGGTATGAATGCATGGAAACAGAATACATGAAAATGAAGAAACTGATTTCATAACTTAGTGAGATTTTTCTTGTATATTTAAAACGAGGTATCATAATGAAATCAGCAACAACAGTGTCTAGCATCGACACAAAACATAAATCTCAATCTCAATGTCTCAGGCTCGGTACCTCAATATCTCAAAAATCTCAGTGTCCCAATCTCACTATCTAGGGTGCCGTCAGTCCAGACCGGCCCCTAATATCTATCACAGGACAACGACGGTATCCTCCGGATATCCGACGCGTCGGGTAAAATCACCGGTCGGCAGTGCTCCCCTGCCAGGCTCAACGCCATCCTCTGCGACCTTCTCGTCCCGGGGTACCGCACCGGGCCCACCATATACCCGAAACGGTTCATCCAACTCCTCGAATCGGGTCTCGAAATCCATCAGCAAACTCATGGTGGACGACTCATACATCATGGGAAAACGCACTTTTCATTTAAAAAGAGAGAGAAAAGAAGTTTATAAATGTTTTTGCGGTTTTCCCCCAAATCCAGGAAATCTCATGAAAATCCGAATCCAAATCATCGATGACATGTAAACAGTGAATATAAGCATAAAAATCCATGAATGCAGCATAGCAGTGAATAACAATATGCATGAAGTAGCAGGTAGTAACTGCAATGTCTAAACTGGCATATAAGGCAAGTACACTAATATCATGTCGAAGTTATTAACTAACAAGCTATGTCAATGTAATAGTATTCTCTAAAGTGTACGTGACATGGCAATTACTGATGAAGATGTGTGTGAGCCGGCAAGTAAGTGTACGTGATACATACGCATCATCGGTAATGGTGCTGGTGTCCTAACAGCATGATATCAACAGTGGAATATGAAATCACAACATAAGTATGCGATGCGGAGCGAACAGCAATAATGTGCGGGAGCTGAAAACTAGACACAACGATAACTAATCTGCATTTAATATGAATATAAATCATACAGTAGTGCCTTCTGAAATAATACGAATCGCGGTGTTTTGAAAATAAGGGCTACGGTGTTTTTTAAGAAAAGATACGTTCTTTGAAATATCCGTAGAATCCCTTGACCTGTCTTTTAAAATACCCACGATTCGTTAGTTTTTGAAATAGGTACGAATCGAATCTAGTCTAACAACTACACTAAACTATAGGGCTGAGCTAACAAGCTAACCGAAAGGTAAGGAAACCGCCTAACATCTGAGTCGATACGTATTTATATATATATATATATATATATATATTAGTCGGTGATCCCGTCTCAATAGTATTATGTCCTATACAGTATCTATAATAAGACATCCACAAGACAAGAGTGCGGATCTATCATCAATATATAGCTCGTACGTAAATCCGTCGTACGGCATCCCAAATCTGGGTACGGTACAATATCACATTCATCATATTATTCATCTGGTATCCTCTTTCTCAAAGATCATAATCCGGGGTACTGACCTACGTCTAGTACAATACTGAAACCGCCTAAGTATGCATGCACGTGTGTGAAACACTACGTCAAAGGTCCCGCCACAACATCGTGTCGTACCTCAAATACGAACCCTGCCAAATCACCGATCTCACGGCCTCAAATCAAATCTCATCAACTCATCTCAATCCCAAGTACTATCCTCAAATCCAGTATATGGTCGCATAGTCCCATACCCATGTGAACACATAAATATATAATCCCATATACGCACATGTAAAAGAAAGGACGTATACAAGTATGTGCGTGCGTGTGTGTATAGGTGCAACCCCTACTCTAGGGTTTCGCAACTACACTAAACCAATCCAAGAACACTAAAAATCCATCTTTATCATCAATCAACTCAAATAACATATAATAAATATATGTGTGTATACGTATTCGTATACATCACCACGAACTGCGGGGGTGCTATACGCCATCCACCCGACTTCTCCCCGTAGATATAAATCTACTCACCTGATCTGCGCTCGCCAGTGCCGACGTCGCTACGCGCTTGCTTGTCGTCTTGAAGTCTACATGGGGTACCTACATGTCATATATTGTATCGTATCGCATTAACATCCGACTCATGACCAAAACGACACACGAATCCCACATACGTCAAAACCTATGGTTGCTTTCACAAATCTACCCAAAAACCCTCGACGTCGGCGTACAAACGCTACTTGATCGAGAAAAACACCAAACGTACCAATCATGGTTTCAAAACCTACTAACGGTATAAGAAATAGGGATTAATTCATCAAATCCATAAAATTAAACCAATCGTTTTATTTTCCATAAACCTTGTTATCACAAATTCTCATTTCGGTTCAAAACTTGATGTTTTAACCAATCTACAAATTTTAACGATTCAAATGGCTAAAATTCTCATTAAATAACATAATTAGGTCATACAAATCACTTTCATAAATTAAACTCATCAATTTGTATATAGTCCAAATTCCTAGTTTGCAAAAATACCGATTTTAACTCTTTTAAAAGTAACAATTTTTAAACTAGCAACTAGATTAGTTTTAGCATTCCATTAACATGTTAATCTCCATATTAAAACCATAACCAATTTATAAAAACCCCAACTAGATTTTAAATTTCACATTTTCAATAATTTCTAAAAACCTAGTTTAGAAAAAAAAAAGCTTAATTTGGACATTTTACATCTAACAATTTACATATTATCAAAAGATTACCTTTTCATTTCCTTAAGATGATAATCTATACTTTGCAACCATGATTACATGATAAGAACTCTAATTGAAAAACACAAACCCTTACTAGATTTTCCAAACATTCAATTAAACCCATAATATTAACTAATTATGTTTGATTTAAAGTATTTAACAACAATTAAGCAAAGGGTTAGAATTTATACCCAATCAATTTGAAAATCCCCCAAGCAGACATAGCCTCCCAAATTGCAATCTTGTTCCCTAGATCCATACTAGAATGGTCAAGTAAAAATGGGTAGGGATTAGATTTTGATTGTGGGATTTTTGAAGCATTTTGGATGATTTTTTGATGGAATTTTGTGATGAGATGAGAGGGGATTTTTTGTGAGGGGCTGCTGTTGGAGGGAGAGGGGAGGCTCGGCTAGAAATGGGAAGGGGAAGAGAGAGAGAGAGTGGTATGGGTATAAGGAATGGTCAAAGTCAACAAAGTCAAGCTTCTTTCTTTATTAAACCCCTTTTTCTTTACTCTTCTCTTGATTTTTCTTTTAACAATTCAAGTGGGGAAAATGAGAGGGCACTTGGGCTACTGATTTGGAGAAGGGAGAGAGGGTGTGGGTGAGTGTGGGTAAGGGAAAAAATGATAAATGTTATACCCCAATATCTATTTGCGCTAATTTCACTATTTAAGCCTTTTTCTTCGATAATTTTCTAAAACCGTTTTGACAATTTTTTTCATTTCAAAAACAACATGTTAAAATTTTGTTTAATGTGTTATGATGCACAAAATTTGTTTCAACTCATTCCAATTTGTAATTTTCCCTAATTAAATGTATTAGTGACGACATAAAATAATATTAAAATAATTATTTTCGGAAAAAATTTCAGAAATTTGGAAATTTTACCAATGGCTCAATAAACACCAAATATTAGCAATTTCATAACTAGAATATGTATATTTAATTTTATAATAAAGATATTTATGTTTTGACTTTTTACAGAAATCCCCCTTATTTTACCGATTTTCCAAAATTTTACCGAAACGATTTTCAAAACGTTACATCGGGATCTTCAATAAACTGGTCTAAGTCTTTAGTGCTAGACTCGATCTCTGGAAGGTCCGAATCACCTTACGACATTCAAAAAAGAAAGAAAGAGAATGTCGTCAGCGAACAAATCGCTCGGTAAGTCCCAAAGATAAGGGAGAAATAGAATAGACACAGAGAGACTGTAGCTTTTAAAGTTGTATTATATTGTATACTGTTGTATTTAGTGTTAACGCTGTTATTTGTATTTTGGTACAGAAGGATGCCAGTGTATATGAGAGGAGTCTCTATATGCCAGAGACTAGAGAAAAATGGAAGTACAAGGCTCCGTTAGAAAGCCCGGAACAACGGCATGGTATTCAGGTTAGGTGTCTTAAATCTTGCAGTCTCGTGCCACTTCTAACATCTTCTGTACCAATCTCCCCTTAAACCCCGTAGTGTCTTGATTGTATTGTAGTATTGTATTGCAACTTGTATTGTCTTGTAATATAGATTGTATAATTGGATGACTTGCAAAAACCATGATATCAGCAGATGGATGTAACTGGAGAATCATGGATGTAACTGGAGAATCATGTAAATGAAAGTATATCCATGGTTCAGTTCAGTCAATACAGATTGAATATATTGAATATATAGATTCATGGATTCATATTGAATTGTAGTTGTGATTGTACTTGAATCATATTCCAGTCAGATTATACATAATGAGACTCAGTCAGAGTCAGATCAATTAGAAAAGAAATTAAAGTCCTGAATTAGGTTTTGATGTTATCGGTAACCGCTGCATATGGGCGGCAGGATTTGTGTCTTTTTCAAAGACGATTACCGTGTTGATAACACCGTTTGTTAAGTTGTCTACCTTAGATAGGCAAGCACCCATATCTCCGGCTCCCTGAGGCTTAAGAGACCGGTCCCGCTTAAACCTATATTTACTAGGGTCCTTATTGTAATTTATAAAACTTGAGGGGGTTTTATGTAAAAATATTTTTATATAATTTTCAAAATACACCCCAAGTTTTTAATTATTGTCTTTAGAGTTGTCATAGATGTAGATTTTATATTTGTGATATTTCTAGTGAAAATAACCCAATTTCATAATATAAGGTATTTAATTGTAAAATATTGGACTTGTATGGAATTTCATTGTATTTTCATGTAAAATGATTCTTTTGATTTAGAAAGGTTGGAATATTATATCATATCAAAAATAGGTATTTTGATAATACACACACACACACACACACACACACACACACACACACACACACACACACATATATATATATATATTATAAAATAATTTTAATTTATTATTTTCTAGAAATCTCATTTTCTTAAGATATTCATATTTTAAATCTCTCGAGACCGAATGCTCCTTGCGGAGGTTTGCATCTCGCACTACTAGGCCCAGGGATGTGCGATAATCCGCACCATCCCATTCGGGTTCCCCAAAATGGGTTGTCGCGGCGCTTTGCAATGATTTATAAAATACGTAATCTTATAGAAACGGTTTTAATAGTTAGTGGTACTTATATATAAAAAAAAAATTCCGTATTCTATGTTCCCGAAAGGTATTGTGCTATGTTGCATATGAGTGTTGTGAGGAGGTAGGTCATTAACCCATAATTTAATTAAAGGTATAGCAAGATTTATGATGTTTTAAAGTAGAAAGTAAACTACATGGTATTTTAGTGAAAAAGAGTGCTAAAAGTAACAAAATGAAATATATTGCCATGAAACATGTTCAACATGTTTTTTTTAATGATTAATAGTCAACATGTAAAAGTTTAATATGGTTGTGTTAAGGAAAATTGAACTTTATAAAGAAAACCGAATCGGAAGTCGGATTTAACTCCGCTTCCGTCGGGTTTTAGAATAGCAAAGGAAAGAGAGAGGTGGGACTTACTGGCTTAGGTGTTAGAGAAGAGGGAAAGGAAGACGTAGGATTCGCCGGTGCGTCGTTTCGTCGCCGGAAGATCGTCGGAGTTTCGCCCTTCGCTAACTCCACTTGTACACAAAATTTCTAGAGATTTTCTTGAGAGTTTGGACAGAATTATGAGTGAGAGGGGTGTGTTTAGGGGTGGTATTTATAGGGTACTTCTAGGGTTTAGGGTAGGTGAAAGGATGTGAAGAAAAAATGTATTGAATTGTATTAAAAATATGGTTTAATGGGATTTTAAAGAGCTCTGTTAAATTGCAGAAAAATTAAAGTGTACAGGGGTAATGGGGAGGCCAAAAGACACACTTTTTCTGGTGACAACTCAGAGATCCGGCTCAACTCAGCCGGCGGTGGCAGGCCGAGTCAACCGAGTCGCCGGCCCGAGTTGGCCGAGTCGGGCCGGGGCTCGCTGCCACGTGTCCTATGTCGTATGGTGAGCCCCTGGGTCAGTTTGTTTTACATATGTAGTGGGGGTTTTACGAGTTATGCACGTGTAGTCTCTTGGACTTCTAAAAATTCAAAATAAAACAATATTAAAAATAATGTGGGGGATGGGATTTGAACTCTGGTGCTTTGGATCAACAGCGCAAGGTCTTACCAGTGAGCTACAAGCTCCTTTTTGCTATTAAAAAGCAAAACAAACTTATAGCTTGTGCTCAGGCAAAAGTATCCCTTTCTGTATATTTTTGAAAAAAATTTACAGAAAGTTTAGGGTTGTTACATTCTACCCTCCTTATAAAAATTTCGTCCTTGAAATTTGTAAAAGGAAAGTATAACAGATTCAAGGAAAGTTTGGTGTCTGAAGTACTGATAGTGTATAACAAGATGGTGCAAGGGTTTTAAAAATGTAAAAAAAAAACTTACCAGTGTTACCTTGACCTACAGCCTCGGCTTCTACGGCTGCTAATGTGAATGTATGTTGCCGTGGTACATTCCTCCTAGCTGGAGGCACATTCTGTCCTTGGGTCATGTTTCTCTGCCCTTGAGGCATTTCCCTCATTGCTTGTTGGAATTGGCGAGTAGGCTATGCAGGTGGTGGAGCAGGGAGTGCAAGACGAGGTGCAGGAGCCTGGATAGCTGGCTGCTGGGGGTAGTTGGTGGGTGTGTAAGCTGGGTTGCGTCTATAAGAACAGTTTCCAATTCCGTGATTGGACGCGCCACAAACTATACATAGGCCTTTTGCGCGCCTACAGTCCTTCCACAAGTGTCCCTTTCTCCTGTAGTAGTAGCAGAAGTCTGGACTCGACTGGTTATTGATTTCTTCAGTTCTCCTGGTTTCGAACGATGGCTTAGAAGAGGCTCCTCCTGCCATTTAAGTGGCAGGGCGTTTCAAACTGGCAGATTAGGGTCTGCCCTTCCTCTTTACTACTGCATTATATCTTCGGGCAGCTTTCAAAGCCAAATCATGGGTTGGGAAATCCCCTGTAGCTGAAGCAGCTTGGATTTTCGGGTCCAACCCTTCCTGAAATCTTCTAGCCCTGATCTCAGCAGTCGGTATGAGATGGGTCGCAAACCTGTTACGGACTTGTGTTAGCTGTGTTGTATATGATATAAAATTGAACATTGAGACGTATCTTACCGATTGAGCATAATGAACTCAGCGTCATACTCATCTACTGACTTGGTCCACATCGAACCTTGTTGCAGATGGATGAATTGATGTTCTATGTCGAAGCGGGCAGTCTCAGGGAAGTACTTTGCATCGAACATGTCGCGGAAAGTCTTCCATTCGGTAGGTTGATCAAGACGGCTTTCTTCCGCCTTCCACTAAACCCGTGCATTGTCCGTGAGCTGTAGTTTCGCAACACGGATCCAAGCTATCTCTGGCACTTGTGCTGCTGCCAGATCATCTTCGATACTCTGAGCCCATTCCTCAGCTTCTAGAGGGCTCCCCTTTCCTGAGAACTGCTTGGGGTGCAAAACCCTGAATTGCATCACCCCAGGTGCTTCTGCCTCGGGACGGTTCATTAAAAGAGCATTTTGCTACTGTTGTCCCTCTAGGAGGCTGCGGATCACCTCAAGCAGAACCGTTTGCTCGTTGAGCGGAGCAGAGACGGCAGGTGTGAGTGGTAGTGGTGGAGGTGTGTTGTTGACATTGGTGCTGGTGTTGTTTGGGGAATCCATAACCTTGAACAAAAAATTTTGGTTAGGACAGATTCAAAGTACATAAAATGATAAGATTCAAGAAGTATGAATTGTAAAGAATGTTTTAGTTGCTGGTTCTTGTGTTATATTGTTTAGGTTGTTCACGCAGAACAGAACTGCATGGTAAGGTTCCATACAGCTCAGACCTGCATGGGCCACCAACAAAACATGGCACGCCCCGCTTCTCGGTGTACGGGGAAGGGGACGAGACGAGGCCGGCGAATCCTACGTCTTCCTCTCCCTCTTCTATAACCCCTAAGCCAGTAAGTCCCACCTCCCTCTTTCCTTTGCTATTCTAAAAAGTTCTTTTTCTAAAACCCGATGGAACCGAAGTTAAATCCGACTTTCGATTCGGTTTTCTTTATAAAGTTCAATTTTCCTTAACACAACCATATTAAACTCTTACATGTTGACTATTAATCATTAAAAAAACATGTTGAACAAGTTTCATTGCAATATATTTCATTTTTTAACTTTTACCACTCTTTTTCACTAAAATACCATATAGTTTACTTTCTACTTTAAAACATCATAAATCTTGCTATACCATTAATTAGATCACGGGGTAATGACCTACCTCCTCACAACACTCATATGAAACATAGCACAATACCTTTCGGGAACATAGAATACGGGAAAATGAAATTTTACATATAAGCACCACTAACTATTAAAACTGTTTCTATAAGATTACGTATTTTATAAATCTTTGCAAAGCGCCGCTACAACCCATTTTAGGGAACCCGATTGGGATGGTGCGGATTATCGCACATACCTGGGCTTAGTAGTGAGAGATGTAGACCTCCGCAAGGAGCATTCGGTCTCGAGAGATTTAAAATACGAATATCTTAAGAAAATGAGATTTCTAGAAAATAATAAATTAAAATTATTTTATATAAAATATATATATATATTATCAAAATACCTATTTTTTATATAATATAAATATTCCAACCTTTTTAAATCAAAAGAATCATTTTACATGAAAATACCATGAAATTCCATACAAGTCCAACACTTTACAATTAAATACCTTATTTTATGAAATTAGGTTATTTTCACTAAAAATATCACAAATATAAAATCTACATCTATGACAACTCTAAAGACAATAATTAAATACTTGGGGTGTATTTTGAAAATTATACCAAAATATTTTTACATAAAACCCCCTCAAGTTTTATAAATTACAATAAGGACCCTATTAAGCCTCAGGGAGCCGGAGATATGGGTGCTTGCCTATCTAAGGTAGAAAACTTAACAAACGGTGTTATCAACACGGTAATCGTCTTTGAAAAAGACACAAATCCTGCCGCCCATATGCAGCGGTTACCGATAACATCAAAACCTAATTCAGGACTTCAATTTCTTTTCTAATTGATCTGACTCTGACTGAGTCTCATTATAAATAATCTGACTTGAATATGATTCAAGTACAATCCACAATTATAATTCAATATGAATCCATGAATCTATATATTCAATATATTCAATCTGTATTGACTGAACTGAACTATGGATATACTTTCATTTACATGATTCTCCAGTTACATCCATGATTCTCCAGTTACATCCATCTACTGATATCATGGTTTCGGCAAGTCATCCAATTATACAATCTATATTACAAGACAATACAAGTTGCAATACAATACTACAATACAATCAAGACACTACGGGGTTTAAGGGGAGATTGGTACGGAAGATGTTAGAAGTGGCACGAGACTGCAAGATTTAAGACACCTAACCTGAATACCATGCCGTTGTTCCGGGCTTTCTAACGGAGCCTTGTACTTCCATTTTCCTCTAGTCTCTGGCATATAGAAACTCCTCTCATATACACTGGCATCCTTCTGTACCAAAATACAAATAACAGCGTTAACACTAAATATAACAGTATACAATATAATACAACTTTAAAAGCTACAGTCTCTCTGTGTTTATTCTATTTCTCCCTTATCTTTGGGACTTACCGAGCGATTTGTTCGCAGACGACATTCTCTTTCTTTCTTCTTTGAATGTCGTCAGGTGATTCGGACCTTCTAGAGATCGAGCCTAGCACTGAAGACTTGGACTAGTTTTTTGAAGATCCCGAGCTGTAGTTTCACTTGTACATTTCCTTTATAGGGGTACAGGTCAAATATCACGTGTACCTCATTATTCATATATGACTCTCTCCTAGAAGAAATCGCATGTATGACTCTCTCCTAGGTCATACAATAAAAATCGCATGTATGACTCTCTCCTAGGTCATACAATAAAAATCGTAAAATCATCATATCTAAATCTCACCGAGAAGAAATCGCATGTATGACTCTCTCCTAGGTGCGTTGACCTAGAGAGTATAACCTGTAGTTTCACTTGTACATTTCCTAGAAGAAATCGCATGTATGACTCTCTCCTAGGTCATACAATAAAAATACACACACACACACACACACACACACACACACACACACACACACACACACACATACACACATATATATATATATATCAACAAGGGTGACTGTATATCATAAGTGTGATACCAAGGTACTCGTGTCCGTGTCAAGAGTAATAATATACCAATGCATGACATGTACCAATGCATCATCCACCGTGTGTCCAGCAACGACACACAAATCAAGATAAAACCCGAGTGCCCAACGTCGGCACTCAAAACATCATGAAGTCCGTGTCCAACAGCGACACATAATAATCAAATCTCAGGCTCCGCATAATCAGGATCGGCCCATAGGCTCCGTCGGTCAGGATCGGCCCGTATCCATCTCTCTCATAACTCCGAACGGTATCCTCCAAATATCTGTCGAGTTTCCAATACAATCACCGGTATGTAGTGCTCCCCTTCCAGGCTTATCATCCACCATGAAATCACTCTCGCCCCGGGTACCTCACCGGGTCCACCATGTACCCGCAGACGGTTCATACTCCTCCTCGAATCGGGTCTTGAAAACCAACTCAGAACCGAGAAAACATCATGGTAGACGCTACTCATCATATCAAGGAAAACCGCATCTTTCTCTTTTAAAAATAATCATAAGTTTATAAACATTCACATGCGGTTTCCCAAATCCAGAAATCTCATGAAAGATCCAATTCTCAAAATCACGAGTCAGTGAACAGTGAATATCGGCATAAGCCCCACGATATTGCATATCAGAATGAATGTATAAATGCATGAATTATCTAAGTAAGAAATGCAATATCTGAACTAGCATATGAAAGAAAGCGTACTAGTACTATATTGAAAATACCAGCTAGAAACTTATAACAATGAAGTAATGTTTTCTAATGTGTACGTGACATGAAAATTACCGATGATGAGGTGTGTGAGCCGGCAAGCGAGTGTACGTGGAGCATACGCAACATCGGTCATGGTGCTGGTGTCCTGACAAAAGGGGTTCATAATAACTAAGAAAATACATTTATAAGCATGCAATGCGATGAGAATAGCATGAACATATGGAAAATGATGTAGTAACCGCAACATTGAATAATATACCTATCCATATACGAGTCATGCGGCTTTTGGTGTTTGAAATAGCACGAATCGCGGTTTTAGAAAAATAGGGCTACGGGGTTTTTGAGAAAAGATACGTCTTTTGAAAAATCCGTAGTATCCCTCGGCGTGTCTTTAAAACTACTCACGATTCGTTAGTTTGAAAATAAGTATGACTCGAGCCCAATCGAAAGGGTAAAGAAAATCTGCCTAAAGTCCGAGTAGATATATCTAGTAGTCGGCGATCCCGCAACAATAGCATTACGTACAGTAAAAAATACATAGTACGACATCCTTAAGTCAAGAGTGCGGATCAATCATCATATCTAAATCTCGTACGGTAAAATCCATCGTACGACATCCCAAAATCGGGGTACAGGTCAAATATCACATGTACCTCATTATTCATATAGTATCATTATCGTAAAATCATGCATTAGGGGTACCGTTCTAAAATCTAGTACATTATAATATCATCAAACATATATCCTCATGTGTATGAAAACACATCGACCAACGATCCACTATAATATCATGTCATATAATAATATCATGACCCAAACACATATCACAATCTCACGGCATCATGCCTGATCATATCGGCTCATCTCCAAGTATCATATACTGGGCTTGTCATCCGTGTATACGTATATGTATATATACATATACATATATATATATATATATATATATATATATACACCAACATATCCAAATATATATATATACACACATATAAACATATACACCCATAATCAAAATCACGTGTGTGCATGTGTCTGTGTGTCAACCTTTACTCTAGGGTTTCACGACTAAGAAACTAAACTATAAACACTTTCATCCAATTATACAAAATCCAACCCATGGTCTCCTAAGGACTTTTTTGCTAAGTACTCATATTTTGCAATAACACATATGTATGTATGTGTGTATGTGTGTGGGTATATATATATATATATATCCTAACACATCATATCCTATGAAATTGCGGGGATGCTATACGCCATCCACCCGACTTCCCCCGTAGATATATATCTACTCACCTGGATGCCTCGGCTAATCTACTCAGATTTTAGCTCTGTCCTTTCCACACCATATCCGACGCCTCAGCACCCGATCCTAGAATCGCACACAAACAATTAAAAGGATAAATAAATGATAGTCACGGAAACAACGATACAAGATAACCACTCGCACTAACTAAACGCGCACGCGCTTGGTGCACAAAACGCTCTCGCGATAACTCCACAGACCACAACTAGGGTCGCAATACGTGGCAACAACAAACCAAAAACCCAATCGCACTAGTCGCGCATTCACAACACACTAAATATATATGTGTCGTGACCCGAAATGGCAAGTGATTGGCACTTGAATCATATGAAGTTTATAGGACCCCATCTAATTCAAGTAAGCCAAAATCCCAGAAATCTAAACCATTTGAAACGACAGAGAAGGAAAAATTTAGTTTTAAAGCAAGTGGTTTAACAAAATAACCCGTAATATGCAATTTTAAAATATCAAGTCTTTTCCAAAAATTTCGGCAGAGTTTCCTTTGTAAATACTAGCCCCAAACGGATACAAACACGCATAACATACATAATGAATAAAGGCATCCCAAGCGGGAGCTTGCTCTTCGCAAATTGGCGGACACAACCACGCAATGCAATATAATATACAACGCCAAAGGGCGAGAATCAAAACTCATCAAGAAAAGTAATATCCTCAAGAAAACTAAAGAAAAACCATAATAATACAGGCACGCGACTCTAAGGTCGAAAGAATATACACTGGTCTTCTAAGTCTATCAATAACACAAGTCTGGTTGATGGAGTTACTAGATACAATTGAAATAAATACAAACACTGCGGTGGTCACGATGTGAGTGAACCCACCTACCAAAGCAATCACCCGAAAGGAAGTAGTGTGCCAGCAAGCCGCAATGAAACCTGTACGGCAAAATCTGCAAGAAACCGTGGCACAACGGGGGTGAGTTGCCAACTCGTGAGTAGAAAACATCACCGAGAAGAAATCGCATGTATGACTCTCTCCTAGGTCATACAATAATATAACTCAATGTATAACCTGAAGTATCTAATAATGGCAAGGGTAAACATCTATACATAAGTGTAACACTAAGTGCTCGTGTCAGTGCCTCCGGTAACAACATATCACAGATACGATGTACGAATACATTAAGAATGAAAACAGAATGCATCTTGAATAAGAAAACTGTTTTCCTATCTCAGTGAGATTTTTTGTATAAAACCGAAGTATCGTCAATGAAATCGACAGAGAAACCCGTGTCAAGCATCGACACAAAATATATATCTCAATATCTCAATATCTCGGGCTCCGGCAATCCGTACTGACCCATATCAGCAAATCTCAAAATCTTGGGCTCCGCATGATCAGGATCGGCACATATCCATCTCTCTCATAACTCCGAATGGTATCCTCCGGATATCCGTTGAGTTTCCATACAATCACTGGTCGGTAATGCTCCCCTTTCGGGCTCAAACGCCTTTCTATACGATCTTCTTGCCCCGGGGTACAGCACCGGGTCCACCATGCACCCGCAAACGGATCCTTCCCCTACCTCGAATCGGGTGTATGATATTACTCGAAAATCGAGAAAACTCATGTTGGACATCACAAATATCATATCACGAGAAAACCGCAAATTTCCATCTTTTGAAAGGAAATGAGTTTATAAATCCTTGCGGTTTCTCCAAATCCAGAAATCTCATGAAAAATCCAAAACTCAAACTCAAGAGTAAATAAATAGTGAATTACCGGTATAAAGCCCCGTAATATTGCATATCAGCATGAACGTATAAATGCATGAAGTATCTCAGTAATAAATGCAGTGTCTAAACTAGCATATGCAAGCAAGCATACTAGTACTATGTCGAAACTACCGGCTAGCAGTTTATACCGATGAAGTAGTGTTTTCTAATGTGTACGTGACATGGAAATTACCGATGATGTGTGTGTGACCCGGCAAGCAAGTGTACGTGGAGCATACGCATCATCGGAAATGGTGCTGGTGTCCTGACAACATGGGTTCATAATAACAATAAAAACACATTTAAACATGCAATGCGATACGAACGGCAAGAATATACGGAAAATGAATAGTAAACACAACATATAGGAATATACATTTATATGCACGAGTCATACGGTTTTGGCATTTGAAATAGCTCGAATCATGGTTTTTAGAAAATAGGGCTACGGAGTTTTTACGAAAAGGTACATCCTTTGAAATATCCGTAGTACCCCTTGGCCTGTCTTTAAAATACTCATGATTCATTAGTTTTAAAATAAGTATCACTCGAGGCCAGTCTAGCATCTACCAAGTAAACTATAGGACGAAGCTAAGAGACTAATCAAAAGGTAAGGAAAACCACCTAAGTCCGAGTCGATATATCTAGCAGTCGGTGATCCCGCCTCAATAGCGTCACGTACGGTAAAATATATAATACGACATCCTCGATTCAAGAGTGCGGATCAATCATCATATTCTGAATTAGGGGTATTGATCTAAGTCTAGTGCATTCCAATACCATCAAACACACATCCGCCTGTGAATAAAACACAACGCCCAACGATCCGCTATAATATCATGTCATGTCTTATCACACGACCCAAATCACATCATCGATCTCACGGCATCATGCCCAACCACATCGACTCATCTCCAAATATCATATACTACCCTCATCATCCGTGTATACGTATTGTGTGTGTGTGTATATATATATATATATGCACCAACACATCCATATATATATATATATACATACACATATTGTTGGATATAGTGCCCTCAAAGTCAATTATTGGATCACAGGTACGTGATTGCAATGATTGAGGGAGGACCTATACCGGTAGGACAGTCTTACTCGAGATGATAGTATGCTATCTGGTTTGCCTTTATCAGTCGTGTACAGCTTTAGGTGGCATTACTGCTCACTATTACACGTTGATAGAGCCCTTAGGATCCTGCTTGACTACCAACAATATGATGGCGATCATATACGTGAGAGTTGGGTAGTCTATAAGCACATCCTTAAAAGTGGTCCCTAGTCGTGAGGGTTTCGAGACAGGGCATCGATACTCCGGAGTAGACTAATGTATACAGTCGAGACCCCGACGAAGGGCGATGGCCTGTCTCACAAGCCATTGGTGTCAGTTGGATCACCTAAGATGTATACAGGTGCTCATTGGGTTATGAGTGCACCGTACAGGACTCGCCGGGAACCTGCTAGTTGGTATTTATACCTAGCGTCAGATAGCAGTTCCCTGGTAACATGTGTACAGGTTAGTTCATCGACCTGAGATCGTCATTTGTCTCGTGTAAGTTCCCACTGTGCTTTGATTATTACCCTACCACGTCTCAAAGGAGTCATGCAAACAGGTTTTAGTTAGGTACAGCCCCGCATAGGGGCAGTGAGCGGATCGGCAGGGGATTCGTCTCTCCCGGTATTGGGGGTGAGATTGCGCTGTGTCTAGGAGAGCTATTACACCATGTCCTTGGCCAAGGCAGGTGAGAATTACCGGTAGGTATTCCAGTAGTCTCTCAGGGTGTTCAGGGCTACCCTCCGACACGACTTATACCGCTTTTGGGGCTCTGACGTTACCAGCCCCCTAGGCCCGATATGCGATGCTCATAGACGAACGGACCGGACTGTACAGATATTGTCACTAATAGGCTCAGTAGGGTTCCAGGATGAGTTCACTCATCGGCTTCCCTTTTGGTCAGTACATGGGCAGCCGATACGCACAGCTAGTGCCGCTAACGTGCTTATGGTTAAACCCACTGCCAGGGTACTGACGAGTCTTTAGAGTCCCCCACAGATAGTTTCCCAAGTTCGGACGAAACGTTGTAGCCGTATGGTTTTATGGCAGGGTTCGAGCATGCACGTGCACTTGTGCACATGTCATGGTTCGGACAGATAATACTGGTGGGCTTTGGTTTAAGCCGGATCCAAGTATTATACTGTGTTAGATTACTTTCGTCTCATCGTATTCGTATTCGATCGGAATACGGATACAGGTATGTATATACAGGTGAGGGGTATTCTCGTAATCTGTTACGAGATTACTTTAGAAGATGCGTTTCTTTTTGGATTAATCATTTTGGTTTAAATGATTAGTGATTTGGAAAGTGTGACTCATAGTTATGAGTCATTGATTCTAGCGTGTTCACTAATGACTCATGTTAATGAGTCATGTAGTGAGTCATGAGGAATTAATGACTTTTGTTTTGGGTGTGATTTTTTACGGTTGAGTTGGAGATATTTTGGTAAGATATTTTCTTTGTTTTTCCAACACTAAACCTCATATGTATCACACACAAAATGAAAGGGCAGCACACATCATTTTTGGTGTTTGGTTTTTGCTCTCTTAAGATAGTTTCTTGAGCTCACACTCTTCATCTCTTTGCATCTTCTTCAACCTCCACTCTTACCCTCTCATGTGATGAGAACCAAAGAGTGTATTGAAACAAAGTATTCCACTCATTCTCTACTTCATCTTGGACATGTCGGTTAGCATACTTCATGTCCGAGTTGTCTCGGTATAGAGGCGGGAGCCCGTATAAAGATCCATTGACGTGGTGCCACCTCGACGAGGAGACAGGAGATCGGAGATGCCGCGAGGAGCGTGGGATGATGGCTAAAGACCGAAGGACACGGATCGATCGGTATAGCCATTCTATCATCTTTGTAGTTAGCTAGTTTAGCGTTAATGGCAAGATCCGGGTTATAGTATGCGATAGCCAGTTGTAAAAAATTTTGTTTCGCGTTTGGCCTCAGATTGACGGCCGGGGCGCTACCGTAGACTTACATGGTATCAGAGCCACGCCATTAACCTTTACTAGCTTGTTCTAACGTGTTTAAAATATCGATCGAACGAAATTTCCAAAACTGCATTTTCAATGTTAAAGTTTCTTTCGATTTTTTAATCTGGTCTAAAAATTATTTTGAGTATCTCAGAAAATCGAGCAGGCTTTTCTAAGACTCTGAAAGAAATTTGGTTGAGTGAACCTTCAAGACCGCCATGGAACCGCCGCACAAGCCTTGTATTGGCCGCGGTTCCGCCGCCGTTTTGGGGCTTCAGTGTACCATTTTTCTTCTGGGTGTCTTTCATGTGGAATTGTGGTTTCTGGAATATTTTGTTTGGGCCCAGATTTTGTTTGAGGACTGGATTTGTACTTGGGGCCCACTTCGGGAAGTTTTGTCGATCGGAATTTTAAACTTGTTAGTTTACAGTACTTACATTATATCTCCGACCGTGAATGTCATTCGAGCAGTAAATCGTGTCTAATTGCTATAGCTCTTTTAGACGGGTTTGCGAACGTGACATTCGCGTTGATGTTCTGTGTTGTGCTGTGATGTTGCGGATTTGTCGTGGTGGATAGCTGTGTGCAATGGTAGTACAGTATGGATTTATTTGTACATTTAATATTGCGGTGCGAGCGTCCAACATGTAGACTGCCGTCACTGCCTGCTTGTATATTATTCTTTTGGGGCATGACCGGGTTGAGGTCGATGTACCTGTTGTACATATTTTTCATTTCTGTACTAGGGTTACCCCGCGACGGAGTGCACGGATAGCCGGGTTCTGGAGGGCAACGGGTCCGCATCTCATGGCTTTGAGAAGCAGGGGGCCTCACTCTAGAATTGGCAGACTATTCGGCGCACTCGTAGGGGGTACAGGTTGACCCAAGGAGGGGTGCTCAAGTTACCGGATTCCGTGAAGTGCAGGGTGGTCCATTCACTTTGCTGTAGGGGGCTGCCTCACTTCAGGTTTTGGCGGGTAACTTTCCGCATCCGTAGGGGTCTAGGTTTCATTGCACAGGCTATCCACACGACCAGGGGAACGTCGGGATTCAGTAGCGGCTCTGTGAAACCCGGGGATCCCAGATTATCTGTATTTTTCTGTAATGCTTATTACTTTTCTGTAATGTTGCATTTATCACGCCTGGAGCCATTATTGTATATTGGTATATATACTAGTAGATGTTGTATATGTTTTACACCCGCGCTAGTCCAGTCCCCGCTCTGTTGTTAGTTAAGTAACCTAACAGGTGATGATGGGACCCAGTGACGAATGCGGATGGCATATACGTACATTTTATTTTCGTTCTTTTCTGGTGTGATTAATTGACGGGGCTGCGTTGATTCTGATCAATGCAAGGAAAACAAACCTGTTTTACGTTGTTGGAACAATTTTCAAAAAGTGTTATTACAAAGACGTTTTCTTTTATTTTGAACAGTGGTATTCAGTTGGAATTACATGCACCTCATTCGACGAGGCAAGGGACGAGATCCCTTCACCGGGAGTGACTCCTTGGGCAGAAGTTTGCGTCAAGATAATAACTTCACTATAGTCGATTACTTGTTGCTTTGCATCGCGGTATTCAGTTGGAATATCCTGCACCTCATTCTACGGGGAAAGAGCCGAGATCTTTTCACCGGGAGTGACCTCTTTAGCAAATGTTTTCGCCACTATATTTTTGTAAAAAGCTATCAGGTTCCTTCAGCGATATCAAGTTCGTTACGTTAAAGGTTTTTTACCAAAAACTAGTCGTAGCCCTCCGTCATTTCATATGAATAGTCAGTAGGATTCAAGCTATGTTTGTTTGGCCCTTAGTCAAGACATGGTGATTAATAGCTGCTGGGGTGTTCACATGTTGCAAAGATAGATGCGTTGGTTTGGGACAGTCGTATTACTTTGTTGGCCCTTTTAGTACAAAACTTGATGTTTTAACAATTCTAGTGGCCACAATGCTCACTAAATATCTTAATTAAGCCACACACATATTCATTAGATTTTAATCTCACTTCTTTATATGAATTCTAAAATTCTAGTTTGCAATATTATACAATTTGGACAAATTTTCAAAGTAACAATTTGAAATTTAGCAACTCGGTTAGGTTTTGAAAAACTCAAGATGTTAAACTAAACATCACAACTCCAACCAAGTGATCAAACCCTAACTAGAATTCAAAACCCTCTCTTTAAAATTTTATCTCGCAATGTAAATTATATGAACAACTAATTAAACCTTGATCTAAACATAAAATTAACAAGAAATACTTTGGATAAAGTTTTATACCTCAAGATCAAGAAATCAAACATGCAATATAGCCTCCCAAACTTGCTTCTTTTCACCAAGATCCATACTAGAGTAGCCAAGGAAAAATGGGTAAAGATTGGATTTGGAGTTTGTGGGATTTTTGTTTGGAATTTTGAGGCAAAATAGATGAATTTTTGAAGAGAAATGAGAGGGGGAATTTAGGGAGGGCTGCTGCAGGAAATGGCCAAGCCATAAGGGGAGGGGAGAGTGAGTGAGTGTGTGTGTTGTGTTGAATTCCCAAAGTCAACAAAACCCATGCCTCTTTAATTAAACCCCAAGCTTTCTTCTTTAATTATTTCCATCTATTTTCTTTTCTTTTCTTTATGAGGAAAGAAGTGGGGACTTGGGGGAATTGGGGGGCTGCTGGTCGGCCAAGGAGGGATGGGAGGTGAGTGTGTGAGAAAAGAGAGGTAACCTTACCCCATACTCACACCAACAACTTAACTCTTTAATTATATCTTATTTGTTTTATTTAAGCCTTTTCATAAATTTTTTCTAGAACCCTCTTAACAATTCCATTTCATTTTAAATACCACATGTTACATTTTAGTTTAATGTGTCATGGTTCACTAAATCATAGTTACCCCACTCCAAATTGTAATTATCACTAATTAAATGTATTAGTGAAAGCTTAAAATAATATTAAAACAATTAATTACGGAAAATATTTTAGTAAACTAGAAATTTACAGGTGACCAATTAAATACCAAATACTAGCAATTACATAGCTAGAATAGATATATTTAAGTTTATGTGGAAAAATAATTATTTCTTGGTTTTTACGGAAAACACCAGTTATTTTACCGATAATCAGAAATTTTATCTAAACGATTTTCAAAACGTTACAGTCTTCCCCCCTTAAAGAAATTCGGTCCCCGAATTTAAATTAAAACTCCCTGAAAGACTAAAACATTTCAGCAAGGCACTCAAATCGGCGGGGCTCCGAAATTTTAAAATACTTAAGACACATCTCAGCACAATGCATGCGCATGAAAACGAGTATATAACTCAAAATCAAAACTCCATCAAGCATCACGCAATCATCGGAGTTATGGTGAAGATACCAATATTAAGGTCCAATACAAAAACCAACATGATATACATCAAAACTATAACATGCACATAATACGCATCGTTGTAAACTCGTCAAAACATCTGAAAAGAAATGCATGCCAAACTTTTTTTTTCAAGTCGTTGTGCGATGCGCGTATCACAGCACAAGTAGCGGACGTTTATTGTAGAAAAATAACTATATATATACATATGTATCCTTTGTTAATCACACACGTCCCGCCGTTTTAAAATAATTTAGAAGGGTTTCCCTTGTAACATGTTTCGTGTCATCTCGGACAAATAGGAAAATACAGACACTATAGCTCTTTTTTGGAAATCCCTTCGGTAACTATCGATGCATGCAAAAACATATTCAGGTACTGTCCTCGGACTAGTCCCGCTCAGCTACTATACCAAATAGTAAATATCATAAAAACGTGATGTTTAAGGAGATCATACTCAATAGTATATGCAATAATGCCACGTGCGTCTGGTGCGCACAGAAATCGAAATCAATGAATGTGCCATACGTGTGCACAGAAAAAAAAATATAAGTGCAACGGGTGTACATGAAAACAACTGTCAAAGGCAACGGGTGTGCCTGACAACAATATCAGGTGCATCTGATATGCATGAAAAATCTCGATTTAGTGTATTTGGTGTGCACCAAAATCGCATCAAGCGCGCCAAGTATGCGCAAGAATCCAAATCTAGTGCACAAGGTGCACAAAAACAAATATCGAATATCACAATCAAAATCGACGGTATACAACATACATCAATCCAAATCAGGTATACCGTGGTATATAATCTCACAACCGCGTGCATCAGCATGCACAAAATCGAATCAAGTACTAGAAGTGCATGAAAACTGCACCTGAAAGCATCAGGCAAATCACATTCATACCATAGGCATGAAATCAAAATCAAACATCTCGAACGACATCAAATCGAAATCGAGTGCAACTGTAGTGCATGAAGACTCAATCATGCAAATAAATTGCCCAAAATACCAAAATCCAAAATGACGTACACGTGATATTCGAATCACCAAATCTCAAATCATAAACATTGTCGTCGATATGTCCTTCCTTCAGGTCGAGAAGGTGTCGGTGTATCCAAAGCTAGCAGAGCAAGATATCCACTTGCTTCCTATTCATGGTCTGACGCTTTATGCCCTTAGGTTCTCGTCTCTCACTACGGATTGCCCGTTACATAACTCCTCTGCTCAACGGCCCAATATGGAATGATGACGGAAACAGTTCCGCTCTGGCACATCCTCTAAAGATCTCTGGCTAACTATCATGGTCACTCACAACATGTCTCGTCGATGATGCCAAACTCTGGTCTACTGGGTGTGCGTGATACGACCGATCCTGGGTCCAAGTTCTCTCATGTAGTATTCCAGAAAGATTCTGTCGGGGTCTCTCCCAAATCTTGTTTCTGCCGAACTGCCCGGAAGTTATCACCCTTTACTAAATCCATTTCTTATTCTGGAACAGCTGCATACACATCATGCCATCTTAAAACAATATATCCATATTCAACATCTCTGCATGCGCATCACATCTCCGATGTCAACGGAGTGGAACGTCATCTCGTCGAAATATCATACGAACCTCTTACTCTACTCTTCTCTAATGTGGACTGATTCAGACTTGTCTCTTCGTAGCTGTATGGACTGGGCTACAAACGGCTACTCAATTCTGGGGTCTCCCTTCCGAAACTACGAACTCGACAGCTCAATATCTTGTGGTAGGCATCTGGCTAACTACGCCCTCGGAAACTCTTCCAAATCGTCGGAGGAATACTCTTCACTTGTCTGTTTTTCTATCGACTCTCAATGTGCCTGGGTGAAGTCCTTTCTAGATGAAGTTAATCAATCTGATGACCTCGCATCGGGGTATCCAAACGAACTATACATCCTAGTCATTCATCCAAGAGTGACTAGCGATCTTCTATCATATCCGTAAGTACAAACTCGTACTGCAATAGCTTCAAACATCTGGGGCGATACCTTGTCAGTCGCGGAAACAACTGGCTAATTTGTCCGCACGCTAAACAATGCCTCAATCCTCAAGAATAGATGATACATTAACGGTCGTCATATTCTAGTCGGCCTCTAGCAGTGGCCCAAATCTTCAGATGCTGATCTGAACATTCGAGAAGTCTTAGTAAAAATAATCTATCAAAACGCTCGTGTCACGAAAAACACAAATAAACGACACATCTATACAATCGTGTGTCATCGGAATTATGCCCTGGTCAGTCCCTGTCCAAGACGAGGTCATGTTGACTGCACCTCTAGCCGTAGCTCTCTATGCCCGTATAACCGTAGTAACAAAAACCACAACCCGATATCGATGAGGATAGATCATAGGAATGAATAGAAATATAGTGCAAAGAAATGTACATCCTAAGGCTTCTTAAGCGGAGTAGCGTATCGTAAGTATGCGGCGGAACATACACACGGTATGTCACTCTACTTAAATGACCTACTACATCAACCAAGGTCAACCTACGCGACGAAAGTTCGGGTATAATACCCCATCGACCAAGTCTAAGTTCCGTAAGGTCAAGCCTAGGTTCCGAATATATATATACGCCATAGGCTCCTCATAGTCAAACCTAGACTCGAACCAAGGTTAAACCTAGCGCTCTGATACCAACTTTGTCACGACCCAAAATGGCACGTGACTGGCACTTGAATCATATGAAGTCTATAAGACCCCACCTAATT